>JAIEZT010000026.1:30131405-30209435 GCA_019594935.1 Periophthalmus modestus | reverse complement strand
TAATACTGTAAAATTTCCTGGATCACATATCAGCTTCTAAATATTGGTTCAAATGATATCCTGGGTTGGGCATCTACAGTAAAATGATGTAGTTCACTGGTCATAATCGGACCAGAAAGTCTCAGAATATTTGCATTTTTATTTACACAAAAGTTGTTCCATAGTTGCTTGAAGGATAAAAAACAGCTACATGACACATTTGGATCATCAGCAGCAGCTCTACTCCGAGCTCCTCCCGTGTGACTGAGCTCATCACCTTATCTCTAAGGGATCACATTTGGATCAGTTTTTATCATATTTTATTTTTGTTTAAAGGAAAATAACTGCTGTTTTCACACTGGTATCGGTTGATATCGGGTATCAGCAGATACTTAAAGCTAGGGCTGCAGCTGTCGATTATTTTAGTAACCGAGTAATCTATTGATTTACTTTGATTAATCAAGTAATCTTAAATTTTGACCTTTCATAAAATATTCTTAAAAGCATATTATTTGTTTTAACGAAGTTGTTTTTCTTCTTAAACTAACACATTTATTCTTATTTGTACATCAATCAGTTCCCAAAACAAAACATTTCACTTAAATGATACACAGACCAGATGAAAATGTCCCGAAAATATTTATTACCCATTTATTGTCTGTATTACCAATTCACAGACTGTATTGTAAATAGGTCACATTAAATGTGAACTGCAGCTACAGTTTCTATGAATTAATTTAATAGAAAATAAAGTTTTATGTCACACACAAAAGTTAAACATCTACAAGTTTATCCTGTTGTGTTGTGCTTTGAGCTCTGTGCTCTGCTGTCATTTCGCAGTGCTAGCTCCGTGTAGAAACATGCTCTGCCATGGTTCCGTGTGCTCCATGCACTTCAGTATCACTTGATTTAAATAGTTATGGTTAAACGAAGCATCGAGGCAATAAAATAAGAGTCAAAGATTTTTAGTAATTGAAATACTTGCTTTACTAATTTCAGCCTTACTTAAAGCCAAAGTATCAAAATCAGAGTCAGAAATTAATCAGCTGGATTGGTGCATCTCATACCTAGAATGTCCCACAGTATAACGTTACACAAATTTCTGATCCGTTCTGAATATTAAGGGACCTGTACCTGATTTTTACTGATTTTTATCACAATTTAAAACACAACTAGTTCTTTTAAGTGGTTTGCAGTGGTCCAAAGTTATTCCTCACTTACCATATGCATTCGGAGCGTCCCAATTATTCACCATGATGAATTTATGAGCACTTTTCAAAACTCAGACCAGATTGGAGTTTTGCCATGACAGTAAAGCTAACAACTAGCATGCTAACGCGTACTTCCTGATTATCAGGCAATAAAACGTGCTCTCATCTTCTAATGTTCTAATTAGATGCAATTTTGATCTCAAGAGCTGCTTTTATACCCTGTTCACCCACCATCACAAACTTTCATAGAAAGGCCAACAATATTTGGGGGTAACTGAATCAGCTGCCAGCAGGTTATGAAGTGAACACTGCACTACTGCTCTTCTCTGCCATAACCCTATTTATAGTTTTTATCAGCTCACATGAATAGAACAGTACTGATGAGAAGAAGACTTTGATGCACAGCGCTGTAGAACTTATGAACCACAGTATTTATGTATGCTAACATGCACAGGCCAATAGCTTTTCTCCCAGTCTGATTGAGTGAGAGAAGCTCATCCCGCTGAGCTGCAGCTCTGATGAGGCAAACAAGTCAATTTCATTTAAATCTCCACCTGTCCATAATATGGACCACAAGACAGTCTATTTAGTTTGCCTTTTCACCAAGAGAAATAACATGCACTTTGGGAGGCTTATCTCCAGTCTCATCTCATCATGTATATAGGTCTTACACAGCCAGAGTCTCTCACCACACTCCATTAGGCAACACTACACCCACACATGCACATATGTTGGGTTTGGATGCTTTTGGGGGATATTACACTCACTATGCTTACATGCACAAACAACGTCCTAACCAACCAAATTCAAATCATCAGACCCTCTCCAAGGTTGCTTCCAATACAGTAAAGGTACATTATGTAAATTCTGATGGAGGGCCCACAAAATGCTTGTCTTCATGGAGATGTTATTTTTTTGCCTGGAATGTACCAAAGAATGGCATTAACCTTTAACCTTGCAAAGCAAGATGGATTCTTGCGATATTTGTGAGTTCACAAATTCATGATAATCTATCTGGAGATACACCCACTTTAAGGTTAAGCAGGTGGGTGGACCAATCAGAGTAGCATTGGGGTTTGTGAGAAAGCCAAAAGACAAGGCACCCATGGAGATGTCGGCAGACATACTTCAACCTATATTGGTAAAAATATCGACTATTTTGTTTGTGAAAAACATGCAGAAGGTAAGTGTTTTGTGCATTTATGGACAGGTAAGATGTCTGTGCTTTTCTCTCAAATGGATTTAACCAAAATTTGATTTTCAGCTTGTTCCGCTGATACTATGATTTCCATCAGATTTAAATAATTGTCATGACATTCCACATTTTCAATTGGTTTCAGCAAGAGATGCCCCAGATTGATAATGTGTATTCAGAGTGCTACACACTGCCAGGTTAAGTCACTTTCCCCAAAAAGATAAGCAGATCTGTGGAGACTCAAGCTCATTCACATTAAAGCATATCTATTAAGCAAATTTGACTTTTTAGAGCTTTTAACATTGTTAACATTGTTTCCCTGCTCATTTACCCACTCAAAGTTGTATTTAGAATGATTTATGCATCTTTGAGAAGTCTTTTCTCCCGTACTGAAGACGTCATTGCTCCAATCAACCCCCTTTTTCAGTGCCACCAGTACATTCTCACTAACATCTTCATTGAGACAAGGTGGGGGACCACACACCAGGAAACTTATAGTGCTACTTCAATTTGCCTTTACAAAACTAAAGACAAATAAGTAATTTGAATAAAAAGTAGTAGTGCCTTTAACTGACAAAGTAGTATTGGGCAATGGGAAGATTTTACTTTTGAACAACTCCTCAACAAGTCCTAAACAATACCTTTAATAGTTTATCTCCCAGCGCAGCTGAACTCATCAGTGCTGCTTAGGTCTATTAACGAAACCTTTAATCTGGCTGCTCCTCTGGCAGGTCACAGCCTGTACATCAATCCACAGACCATTGTAATTGTTGAAATGGAGAGGTCAAAGCAGAATGCACCAGGGAGGCTGCTCTGAGGCTGATTACACCCCACTGAGCGGCGGCTTTGTGGGGGTGCATAAAACACCAGGCCCATCCTCTGGAGATCCACCCAGGCCTCGGCACAGCAGGTGGAGTCATAAATCAGGTTTCGGGTAATAAAGTTTGGTGGTGTAGAAGATGTCTTAATATATATACGACTACCAAATAGTATGTGGATAACCTGCACTCTGTCCTCGGAGCCGACAAGTGGGCGACAGTAGCTCAGTAGGTTGAGTGTTTGTCCACTGATCCGAAGGTTGGCGGTTCAAATCCCGCTCTCTACATAAACATCATTGGTTGAGTGGTTAGATCCACTGACATGAAGGTTGGCGGTGCAGTTCCAACCTCACAGATGAATGCTGTCGTTGTGTCCTTGGGCAAGACACTTAACCCACTTTGCCCCCAGTGTCTGCGTACACTGGTGTATGAATGTGTGTGTGGATGGGTGACTGGTTCCTTGTTGTAAAGCGCTTTGAGTGCCTTGAAAGGTAGAAAAGCGCTATAATATATGCCATTTACCACAAGCACTCCATCCCATGAGTTTAGTTTTTAGTTTATTGTCATCTCTAAAACTACATAACTACATTTACTAAATAGAAGAGGCTTTTTCTTTCTGTCACCTATGTCTGGGTGTTTTATATAGCAATTTTTCAAGTACAGCTGTGCAATTTATTTACATGTATTATTATGGGCTATACTGTTGTCATGAACCCTGCCTGTTCCTGCCTGTTCCTGCCTCCTGTGTGTGCTCTGCCCCTCCCTCACCTGCCTGTCTCTGGAGCTGGGCGGAGTTTCTGGCTCCTCTGTTCATCACTGCTCGTCCCTGCTCCAGACTCCTGTCTCCCGGTACCGGTCTTGTTCCTGTCTCGTTTGTTCCCTGCACCTCTGGACCCTGACCTGCACCCCTGCACCCAGCTCCTTGTATGTTCTCCCGTCACCTGTTTTTTGTCTTGTTGTTCTGTCAATAAACACCCTTAAACTTGCCCCGAGTCCCGCATCTTTGGTCCGCCTCAAACCCCACATCACGACAGGATCACTGTATCCACACAGCGAGTCGCATTGAAGGGTGTTCGCAAATGCTCTGGGCGGATCCACGTACAGAAAATTCACATGGCCGAGACATGCACTGGTTCTTGCACAGAAACCACACTAACGCATTTGCTGGAGATCAAAGCTTCATCTATGGATGCAGCACCGCCAATCAGCGAATAGAGTCTTGGTAGGGAGTCCTGCGTAAACAATGCATTCAATTTTGGATGGACATGTTTCCAAGAACATGGAAACTTCACCCCTGCAGCCGACCACTTCCAGAAAAATCGCAATTTATTCCAAATTGTATGGTTCTTCCAACGAAACAAACTCAAACGTTTGCAGTGTCGCTTCAAAGTGCTTAGATTGATGATAGTGTGGTGATGGTGGGCTAAAAAACACAGTATTTCATTGTGCGTAAACCCCAGTTTAAAGTATTGTAACCTTTGGTTTATTTGATGGACAGAATTTCTAGGCGCAGCCAGGGGCTGGAGGGGGTCTGGTTCGGGAACCACAGGATCTCATCTCTGCTGTTTGCACATGATGTTGTCCTGATGGCTTCTTCGAGCCAGGACCTGCAGCAGGCACTGGGGCGGTTTGCAGCCGAGTGTGAAGCGGCTGGGATGAGAATCAGCTCTTCTAAATCTGAGGCCATGGTTCTCGACCGGAAAAAGGTGGTTTGCCCTCTCCGGGTGGGTGGTGAGCCCTTGCCTCAAGTGGAGGAGTTCAAGTATCTCGGGGTCTTGTTCACGAGTGAGGGGAGGATGGAATGCGAGATTGACAGGCGGATCGGTGCAGCGTCTGCAGTGATGCGGTCGCTGTATCGGTCCGTTGTGGTAAAGAAGGAGCCGAGTCGAAAGGCAAAGCTCTCGATTTACCGGTCAATCTACGTTCCTACCCTCACCTATGGTCATGAGCTCTGGGTCATGACCGAAAGGACAAGATCGCGGATACAAGCGGCCGAAATGAGTTTCCTCCGCAGAGTGGCTGGGTGCACCCTTAGAGACAGGGTGAGGAGATCAGTCACACGGGAGGAGCTCGGAGTAGAGCCGCTGCTCCTTCACGTCGAGAGGAACCAGCTGAGGTGGCTCAGGCATCTGCTTAGGATGCCTCCTGGACACCTAGGGAGGTGTTCTGGGCATGTCCCACCGGGAGGAGGCCCTGAGGAAGACCCAGGACACGCTGGAGGGACTATGTCTCTCGGCTGGCCTGGGAACGCCTTGGGGTCCCACCGGAGGAGCTGGAGGATGTGTCTGGGGTGAGGGAAGTCTGGGAGTCCCTGCTTAGACTGCTGCCCCCGTGACCCGGCCCCGGATAAGCGGAAGAAAATGGATGGATGGATGGTTTATTTGATGTATGTTATTTTATGTATTAACATTACTTTAGTATTTTGTTTATTACTTTGCATTTCTTTTATTAATATGTATTATACCTATATTCCCATAAAATTGCGACTTTATTCTCATAAAATTATAACTTTTTTCTCATACAATTATGAGTTTATTCTCGTAAAATTACGTCTTTAATGTCGAAATGCTACGACTTTATTCTCGTAGCGCCCGCAGAATTTATTTTTTTTAAGTGGCCCTTATACACTGTCATACATTTCTGCAAAAAGTCAAAATGTTTTTTGACCGTAACCTACTAGAAAATTTACCTCACTCCTCTTCCCATCAGTAATATCTAGTGATATGTATCTAAATATTTGCAAATTATTTAAACTGCCAAATGGAAAATTGAATGTCAAATGTAGTGCAGAAAGTCACACCATATGACACTTTGTGACATTCTGCTAAATTGCAGTTATATTTCATGTAAAGCTCTACATGAAATATAATTGCATTTTTACAATGTTTTAATAAAATAACATTTTCAAACTTAACTGGGAGCACACTAAACTAATCTAAAAGCTTAAAAAATACATTATTTTCCCTCCCCCACTCTTTGCAGCACATACAGCACATTAGACTGAGCGTGACATTTCTCTCATCAGTGGAACGTTGTTGGCTTATACCTTCTACCTGTTTGAGAGTACAGTGCAGTGACTTTGAGCTGCAGATACAAAGCACTGGCAGCTAAACGAATAGCTGCATGTTACCAGTGTCCATGCAGGTACGCTAATTAAATGCTGGCACACGTTGTTTATGTGTATGTGTGCGCGCGGCATTTCGGTGTACTTTTTTAATTAAATAGCTTGACTCAGGGCGGGTGGTGCGATGGCGGAGGTGACACCAACCTCCTGGACAGTGACTAAATGCTTGGTGGATTCATTTGCCCTCTCCTGTAGCTTGTGTGGGTCGTGGCTAATCGCTAGCGGTGTCACAGCATATCGGCCCATCTTTTTATTAGTGCCTGCCTGTAATGAGTAATTAGCTTCCCGCAGAGAGCGTGTTTATGCCGTGCCTCCTGGTTCACTCCTCCAGCACTGACTCCCGTAAAGCTCCAATGTGTGTCAGGGGGAAGGCAGGCTGTTTTTTGAACAGGCTTTTATTATATCAACCTCTGCCTGTTTATGTCAGACACATATGAGGGCTGCGGAGTTTGCATGTAATAGAATTCTATTCGCTGGTGTTGAATGGCAAATACCATTTGTAATATCAAATATGAAATGGAAAGTTTTAAATAAAAGAAAAAAAGATGATACACTAAATTGCTGTCTGAACAAAATCTATAAAACTTTAAATTATGCAAAATAGTCTTTTTGAAGCTACCATATTAAAAGCATTGTTACCACATCAATGCCTGAATAGGTTTTAGATTTTATCCATGCATGTTTGAGTAATCTAGCAATCTTTCTTGGGCCTTGCTGGGACCCTGCTTGTAGTCAAAAGTGCAAACCTGTACAAGCCTCACCCCACAAGCCTACGTCACTTATGCTCCTGCGCAGCAATTTTCAATAAATATACAAAAGCATGGTGCAAAACAATACACTACAACTTCACAAACCTGATGCAATGTGCATTAGTTTTATTAGTGGAATTCATACTGTGTGATGATAACATTCTGAAGGGGGAGTGACTTGGTGTTGAACTACACTATTGAACTACACTAAGTGTGAACTGTCCTTGAGTCCTATTTAGCATAATTGTTCAATCCCCTAATAGGTCATCCCACTTATTAGCATACTGGCTAGCCCTGTTGTTATCCCTGTTTTGATTTAGGTTTGAGGATGGAGTTATAAATAGGAGATAACATCTAAGCCCCCCATTTCTGCTCAAAGATGGATAATCTTTTCTAACAAAAATGACCTCTTTAAATCCTCTCTCAAACCATTTATTTTCTTTCTAGAATGTACCAGACTCAAAGGAGTGCTTAGTGGGTTTGAGTTGGAAATGTATAGCAGATTGGAGTCCCGAGGTGCTCACTACAGGGTTGGACACACTCTCTTATGGTGTGGCTGTTTAGTTTCTCCAGTATAGCATAACACTTTCTACAATCTTCACTACACCGAATGGAGTAGACCACATTGTTTGTCCTTTGGGTGAACCAGTTTCGGTCTTAAAGGGACTGGAGGATTGCATAGACATCTTTCAAAGAACTACGAGCAAGCCACCTTCAAACTGGTTTAAAGGTTTTAAATCTTGAACTTTAAAGTAGAAAGTGTGGTGAAAATGTATGTGTATTCATGTCGTGAAGAAAATATTCTTATGTCTTAGACTATATAAATGCATTTGATCTGTCAGTGAGACCCAGACTGGATATCAACATGTGTGAAGGCCCTGTCTCTATCCCACAGGAAACTCTATATCGTCTTACCTGTCAAAGTGTAAAAGCTGATTAACTCATGAGTGTGAAACAAAAGTGACTCTGCCTTTGAAATGTACTTAGATTTCGGTGATTCTGGTATAGATACTGTCGTAGCAACTGGGGGGGACCAAAGATTCAGACTCGGGGTAAAATGTCGGAACAAAGTTATTTACAGACACGGAAATGTAAAGGAAGGTTGACAGAGGAGACATTTGAGAGCAGTGTTGTATGCTGTAGTCTTCGGGCAGATTGTGGGTTGCGGGGTCCGAGACTGGGGTGTTCTTACCGGTCAAGGTGAGCTGGGTCGGAGGCTGAGGTGTTCATACCAGTCGTGGTGAGCTCGGTCGGAGGCCCCAGGTGCAGAGTGGTTCAAAGGAGCAGGATCTGGCAAAGAATGAGAAATAACTAGCTGAGTATTGAGATCATAAACACAAAAACTAGACTGAGCCAAGCAGAACAGTACCACTGTGGAAAATGGACTATCTAGCGCTGAGTGTCGGATCCTCAATCCCTTTGTATTCACAGGTGAAGCCTGATTGTTGACGGATGGCAGGTGTGTAGTGGGAAGAACCAGAATCTCTAGGTCACTAGAACGAACGGGTTTGAGCTGTGACACATGGAACATGGGGTGGATACAGAGAGATGGAGGGAGTTGAAGACACACTGCAGATGGGCTGATATTTATGGTGATCTTAAAGGGCCCCAAGAAGCAAGGAGAGAATCTGTTTTGAGGGGGATGTTTTTAGAGGAAAGCCAAACTGACTGACCTGACTGATATTGAGGATTGGAGGAGCGGTGCTTGTGCGCTACTTCTTTCATCCTGGCCCCAGATTGTAGAAGGGCTGCCCCGGTTCTTCTTCAAGTCCTATGGCAGCGTTGGAGGTGGTGTTGGACAGAGGGCACCGCCAGGTCCTTCTCCTCAGACAGGAAGAGTGGAGGCTGGTAACCTAAGGAGGCTTGAATAGAGGATAGCCTGTTAGCAGAACTCACCAAGGAGTTGTGGGAGTATTTAATCCACGGCAGGAAGCTGCTCCAGGTAGAGGAATTGGAGGAAACAACACAGCCTAGTGCCGTCTCCAGATCTTGGTTTGCCCACTCAGTTAGTCAATTTGGCTGGGGGTGAAAGCCAGAGGCAAGGCTCAGAGTTGCTCCCAACTCCTCACGTTAAGAACGCCAAACTTGTGCCATGAATTCCGTTTGTAGGTCAGAAACTAAGTCTACCGGAATTCCATGGCGTCTGAACACATGGTGAGTTATCTGGTCAGCAGTCTCCTTGGCGGTCGGGAGTTTCGGCAGGCCAACAAAATGGCTGCTTTAGAGAACCGGTCAACTAACTATTGTGAGAATGACTGTGTTACCTTGAGACGGGGGAAGACCAGTCAAAGTCCACTGCCACGTGTGACCAAGGGCATTTTGGAACAGGCAGATGTTGGAGCAGAACAGAGGGCAGTGAGTGAGAGGCTTTGCCCATGGTGTCCTTTTCGACAATGGGCCACCAGAAGTAACGTTTCAGCCAAAAGAGTGTTTGGTTGACCCAGGGAAGGCAGGCAAATTGGGAACAATGGACCCATTCCAGTACCTTGGAACGGCAGCATCTGGAACAAAAAGGGAACCAAGAGGACCATTACCTGGATCAGGCTGAGTGCATTGAGCCTTCTGGACCAGATTTTCAATCTCCCAGCATCCTGCGGCTACCACAGACATAGGCGATATGATGGGTTCTGGAGGGGTAAGAGTGTCCTCCTGGGAGAACTGGCGTGAAAGTGCATCTGGCTTGATATTGCGGGACCCTGGATGATAAGTGAGGATGAAGGTGAACCTATTGAAAAAAAAGCGACCAGCGGCTTGCCGTGAATTCAGATGTTTAGCTGACTGTATGTAAGATAAATTCTTATGGTGAGTCCAAACCAGAAAAGGATGCCCAGCCTCCTCTAACCATTGGCTCCATTCCTCCAAGGCGAGCTTCACTGCTTACAATTCTCGATCCTCCACATCGTAGTTGCTCTCTGCTGGTGTAAGGCAACATGAAAAATAGGAACAGGGGTTTAACCGATTGTGCGCGTCAAATCGCTGAGAGAGAACTGCCCCAGCACCCGTCTCTGAGGCATCCACCTCTACAATGAACTGGTGAGGGAGATCGGGCTGATGCAGAACCATGGGCAGAGGTAAACAGATCCTTCAGCTTAGAGAAGGCAGACTGGACTTCTGAGGTCCAATAGAACTGTTTAGAGGGAGAGGTAAGTTTAGTGAGGGGAGCAACAAAGTGGCCAAAGTCTCTGATGAAAGTTGGTAGAGGTTTGCAAACCCAATAAACCTATGTAACTGTTTTCTGCTGTTGGGTGTAGGCCACTCAGTCACTGCTTTTACTTTCTCAAGGTTTGGTCTTCACCTGTCCACACCCAACAATAAAACTGACTTTGTCGGCGTGGAACTCACATTTCTCCACCTTCACATAGAGCTTGTGCTCAAGGAGCCTCTAGAGGACCTGACGCACATGGTGCTGGTGTTCTTGTGGGGTCTTCAAGAAAAACAAAATATCGTCCAGATACAAAAACGCAAAACAATTATGAAAATCACGTAACACATTGTTGATTAGAGCTTGGAAAATGGCTGGAGTGTTGGTTAATCCAAAAGGCATGACTAGATACTCGAAGTGTCCCAGTGAGGTTTTGAAGGCTGTTTTCCACTCATCCCCTTCCCTTATGCGCACCAAATTATAGGAGTGTTATAATGTCTGGTTTAGGGGCGGGCCAACACGCACAACTCAGGGAGCAGTTTAACAGTGTTTATTTACAGATAGTGATAATACGAAATGTGCAGTAAAGAAGGTAGAGTCTCTCTCTCTTGGGACAAGGAACAAGGTGACGAGCAGGGAGTCGTGAGCAGGGTCCAGTGCACGGAGACAAGACAGGTGAAGCACAGTACGATACCAGGTGAGGAGCGGGAGCAGGACGAGACGAAGACAGGCTGACAGGTGGGACCGGAGGCAGAAGTCTGGAGACAAAAGGATAATCCAATAAATGCGAGTAAGCAGGCATGGAACAAAGTAACAGAGCTAGAATAGTCACATTTGCACACGGACATTCTGACACCGGGTGACCCCTTCCAGTCCTCTTTAAACCCACGGCAGGTGTAGGTCATAGGTCGCTGGTCTTGACTGGCTTCAACTACAGGACTAAAGGACTACAGATGGAAAATAGCATTTTGCTAAATCTGGTGCAGCCATCTTTTTAATGTATCTGCACGTTGTCCTTCAAATAGATAAAATAAATAAAAATTTTAAAAACTGCGAGACGTGGAATATGGGATGGATGCGGAGAGAAGGTGGGAGTTCCAACTGGACTGCAGACGGGTTGATGATTTTATTGATTTTGAAGGGACCCAGGAAGCGAGGAGAGAGTTTGCGGGACTTCGTGTTCAGCGGGATGGTCTTGGCGGAGAGCCAGACTTCTTGTCCGGCCTGGTACTCAGGTGCTGGGACACGGTGCTGATCCGCCGCCCTCTTTGCACGGACTCCAGCTTGCAGTAGAGCGGCTCTGGTCTTCCTCCACACGCGGCGGCAACGCTGGAGGTGGTGCTGGATGGAGGGAACCGCCAGGTCCTCCTCCTCGGTGGGAAAGAGCGGGGGCTGGTACCTGAGGGATGCCTGGACCGGGAAATACTGGATGACGAGTAGGGGGCTCGAGCCTAATAAGAATTGCCTTCTGTCCTGGATCACCACCACTGGAGTCAAGCAAGTTTTTGCTTGGTGAGCTTTTGGAATACAGATTTTCTTTCGAGCAAATTTTAAAAGGAAATCTTCATCTACAAAGGACAATGTATTTTGGAAGTGCTTAAATGGAGTTCTCTAAACGTGCCAAACTGCCTTAGTTCTGGTCCTGTATATTTTTGATTAATGTCACAAAAGGAAAAAAATGGCATATTTCAATTACTTGATTGGTCTTTTTCAGTATTTTTGGCTCCAAAATTGCATTTGTGCACCACCATGCTGCTTTAACACCAAGATTAAGATACAATCCCAACAACAATCACCGTCGACTACTTCTGATTTCCTCAATTTTGGGACACAGTTGATAGACCGCTTATCCTTTTAAGTCACTGAAACTGGCTTAAAAGGAAGTTACTGGAAGTTACAAGTGCTAAAGCATCTAAAATGGGATGCAAAACTTCTAGGGAGTATTCACCTCGATTGTTGATTGCATGAAAAGAAAACATGGAGATATAAGGTCTTCAGAATTTGGTGCATTCAGTTTTTAAAATGTTAATTAATTGAAAAATAAAGTATGTGAGATTTAAGTCGAAATGAGAGAAAAAGTAATTTCTGTTTAAAAATTATAAAGCATTGATAATTACAAGAGGTATTTAAAAATGTGGAAAGGCAAAGCTGACCACCCGCATTACCAGGCAGATGCAGCTTCCCGCCTGTTGACTCTCTCTCAGGGTGCTAGATCAGTGGCGGATTACACTATTGACTTTTGGACTAATGCGGTGGAGTTGGATTGGACCGATCGCGCTCCGGGCTGTCTTCCTGACTTAATGAACAATTAAATGACGAATTGGTTTCCCGGACGAGCCCTTGAATTTAAAATCACTCGTTACTCTTGCAAACCGGATTGACCAGAGACTTCAGACTCGCTGGTGAGAGAGACGCCATTCGCCAACCCGGGACGAGGTACGCTCCGCCTCGCCGTTCCCTGACCTGAATTCTCTGATCAACGGATAGATGACCGCTTGCAGATGCACCAGCGAGATGGACACCACTCATCGACCCGGACCAAGGTGTACTCGTCCATGTCGCTGGCTGAGGAGCCCATGCAGCTGGGACGTACGCACCTAACCGCTGAGGAACAGCTACAGCTCCGCCGCCAAGCGGGAGAATGCCTCTATTGGGGCGAACAGGGGCATTTTATCGCCGCCTGCCCGGTTCGGCCAAAGAGAGGGCGCCCACCAGTAGCACTGGGAGTACTGGTGGGTCAGCCTCATATCCCTGAAAGGAATAATCGGAATTTATTGGACGCTACGCTGTGTTTCCGATCAGACTCTTTGCCCGTTTCCGCCCTTGTTGACTCGGGGGCCGAGGAAGACTTTATGGACCGGCGTTTAGCAGAACAATGTGGATTAAGAGTCGAGACCCTCGAACATCCACTTACCGCTCTGTTACTCAATAGACAGCTACTTGCCAGAGTGACACACATGACGGAGCCTTTGACCCTTGTCTTGTCTGGAAACCATCTTGAGTCCCGACGCTTCCACGTCATCTCTTCCCCATCCACCCCTCTGGTTTTGGGGGCTACCCCTGGCTACGGGCCCATAACCCCATCATAGACTGGGCCCAGAGGAGGGTGTTGGGGTGGAGTTCCTCTTGTCTCACCCGCTGCCTGCAATCAGCCTTGTCACCTACTGGAGGGGCTACCACCTCTCCAGAACCCGTCACCCCACCTTCCTGTGTCGTGAGAGCCCTCGGGTTAGAGGTTGAGGACCCTTGCAGCTGGACACAGTCCTCTGTGCAGGGACTGCCTCGTCTCTTTGGCTCCTCGCCCCGCTCGGATCTTGGACCCTGTTTCCTGGACTTTTGCTCCTTCTTCAGGCCCCCTCCACCCTCCTGAGTTGTTTAGGCCCTCGGACCCCGTTTCCTGGACTTTTCTTCCGGTTCCTCCCGCGCGCACCTACAGCCCATCAGCGCAATCATCATCGCCTGCCGTGGATAAGAGGAGCCAAGGACCAGACATTCGGGGCCAGATCGTCTGCATGTCAAACGTGACTAAACCAGCTCTGCTTTGTTTGCTCGTTGCTTCTTTTTGCCTTAATCACTGGAATATTTTTGATCCTCCTAGACTCCCGCATCCTGCTCGTTCCTGCCCCGCTGTCTCTGCCTCCGCCCTGGACCCTGCCTGGTATCGTTTGCCTTGCCTCTCGTCTCTGTCTCCCTGTTCCCTGGACTCTGGCTCTCGTCCTGCACCTAGCCCTGCTCGGACTCCACCTTCATTGTTTGAACTTTTATTGCACATTCTGTAAATAAACACTGCTAAACTGCCCAGAGTTGTGCGTTTTGGTCCGATCACCCCAGACATTACAACATGTAGATAGCATTTATCTATAACATTCCTACAGATTTTTATCCATACACATGCCCATACACACCAAGTGTGCGTGTGCATGTGTATGCAAGTAATGTGTATGTGTGTATCATCCATATACATGCACATACACACCGTGTGTGTGTGTGCGTGTGCATGCATGTATGCATGAATCATCCATACCCATGCCACACACACACAAGTGTGCCTGTGCATGTGCATGCATGTAATATGTGTACATGTGCACGTAGATTAAAACTACTAAAACCGTAGTTTATAGAAAGTACATTGAGGCAGTAGATAGTACATTACAGAGAAAGGCTACAGCCACATTGATGAGTATTCATAGTTTTACTATGATCCTTCTTTAGTAGCATAGTTTTTAAATATATTTAACCTGTACAACCGTTTGAAATTTACTAGAGAGATACTACATTTTAAGCTTTCTTCCGACTCCACGTTGGGTAATGAACATATTTTTTAGGGTTGTGTGAACACACTGTTTCTTAAGATTCATTTGTCCCCTCAAATTGTATTTATTATCTCTAATTTGGAACATGCCTTGGATATTATTTGGGAGCAGATTGTAGCGTGCTTTATACACAATTTGTAGAGTTTTGAATTTAATTAGATCTTCAAATTTGATTATTTTTGACTTAAGAAACAGAGGCTTTGTATGTTCCCTGTACCCAGCATTATGTATTATCCGTATCGCCTTTTTCTGGAGAATGGATATAATATTAACATTTGTTTTATAAGTATTTCCCCACACCTCTACACAGTAGTTAAGATAAGGCCATATTAATGTACAATATATGGTATAAAGTGCTCTTTCATCCACCAAACATTTAGATTTCCACATAATTGCGATGGATTTGGCTATCTTGTTTTTTACAGCAGTTAACTGTGGCTTCCAGCTTAGTTTATGGTCAAGAATAACTCCAAGGAAATTATGTTCATGCACACATTCAATGATTTCATTATTTATAGTCAACTTGAGTTCAGTGTCAATTTGTTTGTTACCTATTACCATGAATTAGTATTTTTCAAATTTAGCGACAATTTATTACAGTCTTTTAATTTAGTCATTTCCCTGGAGACCTCTTCCATCAACTGTTGCAGATTTTTCCCAGAGCACAGAATTGTAGTATCATCGGCAAAGAGCACCAATTTAAGTTTTTTGGAGATGGAACACAGGTCATTTATGTATAACAGGAAGAGAATTGATAGATATTGGCTTTCGTGTAGAAGATTGTTTTTATTGATATAGTTGTTAAGTCTATCACTGAATAATTTTTCGAAGATTTTTGATAGCTGAGGCAGCAGAGAGATAGGCCTGTAGTTAACAAAGGAATGTTTGTCACCATTTTTAAATATTGGCAGTACTTTTGCAATTTTCATTTTTGATGGAAAATTAGTGGTTACAAAGGACAAGTTACAAATGTGTTTTAATGGTTTTTTTTTTTTTTTTTTTTTTTTTTTTTTGTAACTTACATTTTTATTCATTTTTGTAACATATACATTTTTTTTTACACAGAACATTAAACAACAATCAACATGTCTGGGCAACACCTTCTTAGTCTCTTTGCTTAAATAATATAAATTTTTTCCATTTTTTGTTCATTTGTGGCTTCTGTAGTCTCAGTCCGTGTGTAAGTTTTTCCATCACAAATATGTCTTCAATCGTTGTTATCCATTGGTCCTTTGTTGGTGTTATATTCGTCCCCCATTTCCTTGTAATACATTTTTTGGCTGCTATCAACATCACCTTTATAAGGTATTTATCGCTTCCACTCACACTGCCATCCCGAAAGTTGCATAGGTACAGAATTTCTGGTTTCCATACTAATGTGTATCCCAGTACTTCACTTATCACTTTACCCACATTTTTCCAAAATTCCAAAAGTTTTGAGCATTTCCAAAATATATGTGAATGGTCAACATTCACTTCTCCACATTCTCTCCAACATTCCTGAGGTATCTGTAGTTGTTTACTTTTCAGCTGAGGTGTAAGAAAAAAACGAATCAGATTTTTCCAGGCAAATTCCCTCCATGCCCGAGAGCTGGTAGTTGTATGGTGGGCCCTCCACATGTTTAACCAATCTTCATCCCCAATTTCAATATTAAACTCTTTTTCCCATTTTGACTTTACTTTCTGGGTTGTATGTTTATCTTTGTTTAGCATGCCTTTATATATTACTGAGATTATTCTAGTATTACTATCCCTGTAAGCTTTAGTCATTATTTGAATCACATTGCTCTCGCCCATGGAGGGTTCCCCCTGTATTTCCTTCCTATAATATTCCCTCATCTGTAGATAACGAAAAAAATCATATTTTGTAAGTTGGTATTTTTGTGTCAAACCTTGGAAACTCTCCAGCTTCCCATTGTTTTCCAGAGAACACCAAGCTGTAATGCCTTTGGTTATCCAGTTTTTAAAGCTTTGATCAAATTTAGCTGGCTTAAATTTGTCATCATACGCTATCCATTTTAATTTTTTTGCATGATTTTGGATTTTACTAGTTCGAAGATATTTGAACCAAATTTCAAATGTGTGTTTAGTTATCTGATCAAGCTGGCTTTTATTTTTTTCATATGCATCTTTATCCCCGAGAAGGAGTTGGATAGGTATCTCCAAGTTTCCGATTTCTATATCTCTCCACTTACCACCATAATATGGATTACACCAACAATAAATGTATTTCAATTGTGCTGCTTGGTAATATACTTTCATCTTTGGTAGTGCCATTCCCCCTTTCTCCTTGGGAAGCCGGAGAGTCCCGTATTTCACCCTGGGTCTCTTACCATCCCATGTAACCTTGATATTATTCTGTCCCATGCTGTTAATTGAGTTTGGGTGACCTCTATTGGTAGTGCTTGGAATAAAAATAGAAATCTGGGTAAGATATTCATTTTTACGATTTCATTCCTGGAACTAAGATCTAATGTTAATGTGGCCCATCTTTCAATATCTTTTTGTACATTTTCTTGAACTTGCTTATAATTTGTATTATTAATGTTGGAAATATCTTTGGTTAGTACTACTCCCAAGTATTTTATTGATTCCATGTTCCAATTAAATTTGAAGGACTTTTCTTTATCTTTCTTTATCTTTATCTTTCTTTAATATCTTGTGAGGGTGTATAGTTAAATTCTAAAAGTTGTGTCTTTGAAATATTTATTTTATATCCAGATAAGTATTCAAATGTTTCCAGAAGATTCATAAATTTAGGTAAAGATATGCAATCACATCGTCTGCAAAAAGTCCAATCTTATGCTCAACACCATTTATCGTAACTCCTTTAATTTCTAGATTTTGTCGTACTGCCTGTGCTGGCGGTTCAATAAAGATTGCAAAGAGCGTGGGCGAGAGGCTACATCCTTGTCTAGTAGATCTTTGTAAAATAATTCTATCTGTGAGATTCCCGTTTATTTTTATTCTAACAGTTGGGTGATTGTATAATGTCTTGATAATTTGTATGGATTTCTCATTAAAGCCCATTTTTTCTAATACTTGGTACAAAAATTTCCAATCCACCGAATCAAACGCTTTTTCGGCATCGATACTTAACAGAACCGTACTTCTCTTCTGCCTCTGCGCCCTTTCAATTATATGTAGAGTTTTCCTAATATTATCATGTGTCTGACGTTCATTGATAAATCCTGTCTGGTCTTCATCAATTAAATCTGATATGAATGTTTTTAGTCTTTTGGAAATTATTGATGTGTATATTTTATAATCAATATTCAGTACAGAAATTGGTCTATAGTTGGCACAGCATTCCCTGTCCTTTCCCGGTTTAGGAATTACTGATATTATTGCTTCGGACCAGGAAGCTGGCATTTTATTTTCTTTTAGAGTCCAGTTTAGGGATTTACATAAAATTGATATTAATTCGTCCTTAAATATCTTGAACCATTCGGCTGGGAAACCATCACTTCCTGGCGATTTGCCATTTTTTAACAAATTTATGGCTTTCAGAATTTCCTCCTCCTTTATCGGAGCTGTTAAAGTATTGGTTTGGTTAGTTCCTATTGATGGTAGGTCCAGATGTTGGAGAAAGTTCTTCCTCTCTTCCTCATCTGGAGAAGAAGATTGAGCGTAGAGATTTTCATAAAAAACCTTGAAGACATTTTCAATTTCCTCTGGCTTATGAGTTATCACATCAGTGCGTGGATCCCTAATTTTGTAGATCGAGTTTAATGATTGTTGTTTTCTCAACCTTTTGGCTAGCAATTTTATTGATCTTGGTCCCGTCTCGTAATAACTCTGTCTAAAGTAGATTTGTTTTTTTTTTCTATTTCTTCTTCTAATATATTATTAATAGATTTTTTTGTATCTTGAATTTGTTGATTAATTTCTGATGTTTTAGTTTTCATATATTTTTGCTCCAGTTCTTTGAGTTTTCTGGAGTAATCCTCATAAGCTTGCATTTTTAGTTTTTTCAACCAGGTTGTTTTAGATATTAGTTTTCCTCTAGCAACTGCCTTCAAGGTATCCCACACCACTGTTGGATCAACCTCTCCATTATCATTTTGCTCCATATATTGTTTTATTTCACCTTTTATTTCTTGTACTATTAATTCATTGTTCAAAATTCCTAAATTTAATTTCCACAAATTTTGTTTTTTCCTACTGGAAATATTAATTTTCATATTCAGTGGGTTATGGTCTGACACATCTGCGCATCCAATTCTGCATTGTTGTACTTTATATTGATCTGATTTGTTTATAAAGAAATAATCTATCCGTGAGTGCACATTATGACTATGGGAATAGTGGGTGTAGTCCCTCCGAAAGGGATTGAGTGTCCTCCACACGTCTATCAGTCCTAGTTCTTCAAGTGATATTTTTACAAATCTCGTCAAGCTCTTTTTATTTCTTTGAGCACTGGTCGTATCCAATTTGTGATTCAATATAATATTAAAGTCCCCTCCGCAGATTAGAGTTCCCTCTGCTTCTGTTGCTACAACGTCAAACAATGACTTGAAGAAGTGTTTATCACTTTCCGGAGGAGCATAAACATTGACTATTGTAATAATCTCATTTTCCAATTTTCCCTTTACTATAATATATCTGCCTTCTGTTTCTTTAGTTTCCTTTATAAGTTCGAAGTTTATCGTATTGGATATCAGAACTGCCACTCCTCGTTTACGCCCCTGTTTAAATGAACTATAATATGTATTCCTAAAACCCATTTTTTTAGATACTCATGTTCCTCGTCGCGCAAGTGTGTCTCCCGTAATAGAGAAAAATGTATTTTTTCTTTTTTCAGTTTTAATAGCACCTTCCCTCTCTTTCTAGGAGTAGTTAACCCGTTCACATTCAACGAAACTATATTTAAATTATACATGTCTTCAGCTTCAGAAAAAAAAATGGTGTGCTCCCAGACAAACCCGAACAACTTAAAGAAACATTAATAACCCAATATGAACAGTAAACACGTGACTTCCATGGTGGAGATGTTGCTAAACCCCTCCCGATTTCCCCGTTGGTGGGTGGGCAGGAAATCCCCACTGCAGGTGAGGGCCCGCCACTAGACTCGTTGATCGGTGTTACAAATAAAATTATTGGTCTAGCAATGTCCAACGTAACCTTCATCATTCCTCTCTTGTCGGCATTTTTGTTTACTTAAGCCTATTTGTTTGTAATTGGGCCGCATTTCAAATACCCTTGTTTTCGTGTTTCAAATAGTTTATAGCCCAGTCTCAACTCAGGGGGTTTCCTAGTGGGTTTCTTTTATTAATTACCTCAATTCTTTAGTCTTTGTCCTTGTTAAGGCCTCTGATATTTGCGTAACTTCTCCCTTATCCGTTCCGTTGTCCTCGTGGAGAATGCTCTTCCTCCAGCTCTCTGCCCTCTTGTCGCTGCCTGGGTGCGCTCTCCTTCTCCTCCGCTCTCCTCTGGTTGGTTTACTTCGTAGCCCCTGGCTCTCATGGCCGCATCCGTGGCCTCGTTGTAATTTTTAATACCGTCGTTCCAAAAGACCCGTATTCTTGTGTAGGGAGTTTGAAAACGTACTCCCTGTTCTTTCAGAACTTTTTTACTGTCAATGTAGGCGCGACGTTTCTGTACTATTTCAGCAGGGTAATCGTGATCAAACTGAATCAACCGGTCATCTACACGCCAGGCTTTTTTGAGAATCATTTCCTTTGTTTCAAACTTTTTTGAGAATCATTTCCTTTGTTTCAAACTTCAAAAAGTTCATCACTATTGCTCGGGGCCGCTCACCTTCCTTTGGTTTGAAGGAAGGGGTCCGGTGTGCTCTTTGGATATGGAGCTTCGTGTCTCCTGGCAAATCCAGTTCTCGCTTAAACAGCTGATCCAGATACATTATGACCGAGTCCCCTTCACTTTCCTCTGGCAAACCAAATAAACGGATGTTATTTCTCCTATTTCTTGCTTTAGTGTTTTAATGGTTTAACAATTTCGTGTATGACTTGTTTAGTTAAGCTCATATCCAAGCCATCACAATCTTGTGATTCTTTTGTATCTAATTTCAGATTCCTTGGTTTTAGTCTTAATGATTTTTTTATATAGCATATTGTTCTTTTTACAGGCCAGTTGTCATCCATGGGTTACATTTTTTTTTGTTTGATATGCTTTGTTTTTAACACAGGACAATGCAGGTCGAGACATGATTTAAAATCGATTATAAAATTATTATATGCAGTGTCTACATCACTTGCGTTTACAGTTTTTTTTTTCCATTTTTAAGACTTAAGACTTTGCTTGAGAGCATTTATGGATTCACTTGTCACTTTCCTTCTATAATTACCTGTGTTTGTATCATACTGGTATGTTTTTTTGGTGTTTACCTCAAGAAGCATAAAAATCGGTAGGTGGTCAGTAATATCATTGATTAATATTCCACTAGTCATTTTGTCATTGATGATATTTGTGAAAAAGTTATCAATTAGTGTAGCACTGTGTACAGTCACTCTCATTGGTCTGGTTATTTTCTGTTGCAGCATCATGCTATACATTGTATTAACAAAATGTTCAATTTGGCTCTGAGAGTTAGCTTTCAACACATCAATGTTGAAGTCCCCAGAGAATTAGATCTTTCTCATAAGGATTTGAAAATAACTTTTCGACTGTTTCAGTAAAAAGGTCTATATTTGAATCAGGAGCCCTATAAATGCAACTCACTTGTAAATTCTTACTTTTGCTCATTTCAATTTCAACAGTGATACATTCAAAAATGTTGTCAATTGCCACTGACATGTTGTCAATTTGTTTGCTTTTAAGGCTTTGATGGACATACATGGCCACACCCCCACCATTTTTATGTTTCCTTTTAGTGTTATACATTATGTAATTGTCCAAAATTAATTCATTATTTGATTAATCTCGCAGGCATGTTTCGGAGATAGCAATAATGTCAAATGATACATTTAGTTGCTGGAAATAGTTTTGTATTTCGAGGAAATGTGTGTTTAAACTCTGACTATTAAAATGTATTACAGATAGCATTTTAGCTTGATTCTCTTTATAAGGCAGGATACTTTCTGTCAAGTCATGATGATATTTACAGTTTCCTGTGAAACTGCAAGTGCATTGAAGAGGTTGTTGTCAGGGTCACTCTCATTCAGTATATTATGGGTACAGTCGTTGTCATTTTGTTCCCAAATCCCATCTTCCATTTCGAAGAATGAGTTATTATTTGACCCTGTCATTAATGTGTGTTAATTGTTGTAGATTTCACATTCATTTTAATTTATCCAAGTCACTAATATCTTTTACCCACAGAACTTGCTCGGGTGATCCTAGTAGTTTAATGAATACTTTACAATTAAATGTCCAAGTTGACTGGATTTTGTTCTGTTTTCTTAGAATTCTAGCTTCTCTGGCAATGTTTGCATTTCTTTTCGTTAAGTGGCCAATCAGGTACACATTCGTCCCCTTTAACCTCTTCCCCTGTTTCATAAGTGCATTCATACATTCTTTTGACCCCAGATATGGCCTGATGATGCATTCTCAGTTTGGAGTCCGTCGGAGTCTGCAGACTTCAGACACAACACGGACAGCTGCGTCCTGCAGAAGTTCTCTGATGACTCCGCCATCATTTGCCTCATCAAAGATGACGACGATGTGGAGTACAGAGGACTAACGCAGGACTTTGTGGACTGGTGTCAGCAGAACCACCTCATCATCAATACAGGGAAGACCAAGGAGATGGTGGTGGACTTCCGCAGACGCCACTCTACTGCCCCCTCAGTGAACATCCAGGGAAGGGACATTGAGAGAGTGGACTCATACAAGTACCTGGGTGTTCATCTGAACAACAAACTGGACTGGACTCACAACACAGACGCACTGTACAGGAAGGGCCAGAGCAGGCTCTATCTCCTGAGGAGACTCAGGTCCTTTGGAGTCCTGTGGAGTCAGAGGGCCATTCCTGAAGACCTTCTATGACTCTGTGGTGGCATCAGCCATCCTGTACGGTGTGGTCTGCTGGAACAACATCACAGAGAGGGAGAGGAAGAAGCTGGACAAGGTCACCAAGAAGTCCAGCTCCATCCTGGGCTGTCCTCTGGACTCAGTGCAGGAGGTGGGGGACAGGAGGGTCCTGGCTAAGGTCATCTCAATGCTGGACCATGAGTCTCACGCCCTGCAGGACACTCTTTCTGCCCTGGAGAGCAGCTTCAGTGACAGACTGATTCATCCTCGCTGTGTGAAGGAGAGGTTCCGCAGGTCTTTCCTTCCTGCTGCTGTCAGACTGTATAATGACACTGTTAACACTGAACATGTGTCATTCCACTATGTGCAATACTCACTTTACGGAGATGTGTATATATATATATAAAAAAAAATCTCCTCCTCACCCTCCGCGGGTGGTCTTTATCCCCTCTTTTTCCACGCTCGGGACCTCTACCAGAGGCCTGGGAGCTTGAGGGTTCTGCGCAGTATCTTTGCTGTTCCTAGTACTGCGCTTTTCTGGACTGAGATGTCTGATGTTTTTCCTGGGATCTGCTGTAGCCACTCCTCCAGTTTGGGGTCACTGCCCCTAGTGCTCCGATGACCACGGGCACCACTGAGGCCTTCACCTTCCAGGCTTTCTCCAGCTCTTCTTTGAGCCCCTGGTATTTCTCTAGTTTCTCATGCTCCTTTTTCCTGATGTTCCCATCGCTTGGTACTGCAATGTCCACCACAACGGCTTTGCTCTGTTGTTTATCCACCACCACTATGTCCGGTTGGTTCGCCATCACCATTCTGTCAGTCTGTATCTGGAAGTCCCACAGGATCTTGGCTCGATCATTCTCCACTACCTTTGGAGGTATTTCCCACCTTGACCTTGGGTTTCCAGTCCGTACTCTGCACAGATGTTTCTGTACACTATGCCCGCCACTTGGTTATGCCGCTCCATGTATGCTTTCCCTGCCAGCATCTTACACCCTGCAGTTATGTGCTGGATTGTCTCAGGGGCCTCTTTGCACAGCCTACACCGTGGGTCTTGTCTGGTGTGGTAGATCTGGGCCTCTATTGCTCTTGTGCTCAAGGCCTGCTCCTGTGCAGCCAGGATGAGTGCCTCTGTGCTGTCCTTCAGTCCAGCTTTCTCAAGCCATTGGTAGGATTTCTTGATATCAGCCACTTCAGTTTATGTTCCGGTGGTACATCCCATGCAGGGGCTTGTCCTTCCATGATGGTTCCTCCAGCTCCTCTTCCTCTGCACTCCACTGTCTGAGACATTCGCTGAGCACGTCATCTGTTGGGGCCTTGTCCTGGATGTACTTGTGGATCTTGGATGTTTCATCCTGGACTGTGGCTCTCACACTCACTAGTCCTCGGCCTCCTTCCTTACGGCTCACGTACAATCTCAGGGTGCTGGATTTGGGGTGGAACCCGCCATGCATGGTCAGGAGCTTTCGTGTCTTAACATCTGTGGTCTGTATCTCCTCCTTTGGCCAGCTTATGATTCCTGCTGGGTATCTGATTACTGGCAGGGCGTAGCTGTTTATTGCCTGGGTCTTATTCTTGCCATTGAGCTGACTCCTTAGGACTTGCCTTACTCGTCTGAGGTATTTGGCCGTGGCTGCTTTCCTTGTTTCCTCTTCAAGGTTGCCATTTGCTTGTGGGATACCAAGGTACTTGTAACTGTCCTCAATGTCTGCTATTGTCCCTTCTGGGAGTGAGACCCCTTCTGTGTGGACTACCTTCCCTCTCTTTGTCACCATCCGGCTACACTTCTCTAGCCCGAATGACATTCCAATGTCTGTGCTGTAGATCCTAGTGGTGTGGATCAGTGAGTCGATGTCTCGCTCATTCTTAGCATACAGCTTGATGTCATCCATGTACAGGAGGTGACTGACGGTGGCCCCATTCCTGAGTCGGTATCCATAGCCAGTGTTGCTGATGATTTGGCTGAGGGGGTTCAGACCTATGCAGAACAGTAGTGGGGACAGTGCATCTCCTTGGTATATGCCACATTTGATGGTCACTTGTGCAAGTGGCTTGCCATTGGCCTCAAGGGTGGTTTTCCACAACCTCATCGAGTTTGCAATGAAGGCTCTTAGAGTCCTGTTGATGTTGTACAGCTCCAGGCATTCAGTGATCCATGTGTGTGGCATAGAGTCGTAGGCTTTCTTGTAATCAATCCAGGCAGTGCACAGGTTGGTCTTACGGGTTCTGCAGTCTCGGGAGACTGTTCGGTCTACCAGGAGCTGGTGTTTGGCTCCCCTGGTGTCTTTGCCGATGCCCTTCTGTGCTGTGCTCATGTATTGGTCCATGTGCCCACTTATCTTAGCCGCGATGATGCCTGACATGAGCTTCCATGTTGTGGAGAGACAGGTTATTGGGCGATAGTTGGATGGGACTGTACCCTTTGAGGGATCCTTCTGGATCAGGATCGTGCGCCCCTCGGTCAGCCATTCAGGGTGAGTCCCATCCATTAGCAGCTGGTTCATTTGTGCTGCCAGGCGCTCATGGAGAGCAGTGAGCTTCTTCAGCCAGTAAGCGTGGATCATGTCAGGGCCTGGTGCGGTCCAGTTCTTCATACCTGAGACTCTTTCCTGGATGTCTGCCACTGTGATGGTGACTGGATTCTGTTCAGGGAGGTTGCTGTGGTCTTCTCTGAGAGCCACCAGCCATTGTGCATCGCTGTTATGTGATGCCTCCTTCTCCCATATACCTTTCCAGTACTGTTCGGTTTCCAGCCTTGGTGGGTTTGCTCTGGTGTTATTACCCTGCCATTGAGCGTACACTTTCGCCGGTTGTGTTGCGAACAGACGGTTTATTCGTCTGGATTCATTATCTCGTGTGTACCTCTTTAGGCGGCTGGCCAAGGCTTGGAGCCTTTGTTTGGCAGTTTCCAGTGCTTCAGGTATGGGCATCTGGCTGTACCTCCTGGGTACTTGTTTTTTCATTGCACCTCTCTGGGCCTCTGACAGTTGGCTCACTTCTCTCCGCACTGCCTTGATTTTAGCCTCTAACCGTCGTTTCCATGGTGGGTATTGTTTCTCATGGCTCCCATGGTTGCTCTTATATCCAAGCATCTCTAGGATCACTGCTGCTGAAGTGTATATCAGCTCATTGGTTTCTGTGATGGTTGAGGTAGGGATCGCTCTCAATGCTGCATTCACATCTTCTAGGAGACTTTCAGATGGTACTTCACTTAGTCTCTGCAGGGCGGTGTCGGGGTTGCCTTGTGTTCATTCGGGCCATGATCTTATCTTTCAGGTCAGTCGCTGCCTCGCTCAGCGTAATACTTATTGGGGCTTCGTACCCAATCTCCGGATGGGGAGTTGATGTTAACTCCCCTCTGACCTGGCGTCCTGGCTCCCCCTTGCCGTAGCATATTTTGTGTTGTACCTCGTCAATCTCAAGTTGTGATAGCAGTTGCCGTTTGCGGATGTTGGAACACTGAGCTACTAGTTGCTTAGCCGTAAGCTTGGACTGCGTGTTTCGAAGTATCCATTTTTCCCACATCCTGTTCATGTAACCCCTCTGACTAGGGTCACTGGAGTAGTAGCATTCCAACAGAGCCTTGTTATCGCATCTCGCCCATCTCCGCCTTGTTCCAGTAGCCCATATATATATATATATATATATATATATATATATATATATATATATATATATATATATATATATATATATATATATATATATATATATATATATATATATATACCAGGGCTGTATCCCACAAAGTGGGGTAGCCTAGACAGGGCACACACTCCCGTTCCCTCCCTCCTTCCCCTCCCCAAAACCCTCCCTCCTCGCGACTCTCCATCTCCCCCATCTGCACCAGCGTACCCGAGTCGAACACCCCCAGGACCCGCCATAGGCGACACAACGGAAGCAAACCGCCAGACCCAGAGTGCAAAAAACAGACCACCACCAGCACCCCGGAATCCTCCAGAGGCCCACACAGGGACAGCCGCCGCACCCAGAAAGGGACAACGAGCACCCAGGCGCACCTCCCGTCCATCACCATCACCGCTGCTGTTCTATTGTTCTATTTTCCCCTTTCTCCCAACATTTTTTCTTCTTATCCTGTGTTGCCCTATATTGTGTATATGTGTATGCTATATATATATATATATATATATATATATTGTGTCTAAATGCATTAAAAAGGAGGACATTGTCCTGCAGGCCTAAGTGTAGATATTCAGCTTGCCCTAACTAAGAAATGATGCATAAAACAAACTAAAAACATTGGGAGAGGGACCAGGTTCAAATTACAGCAACAATAACAGCAAAACCAGAGGTGCACCCAGACAACGCTGCCCCTGTCCAAGCACCCCTGTCCACCATACAAACCCCCAAAGAACCCCGGATCCAGATGGCCATCCGGATCACACACCCAAGCACCAGCCAGCCGCTCCCTCGGTCCCCCACGACCAGGCCTGGTGGTGATACCACCCAAGCCCACCAACAACCCCCCCCAACAACCCTGCACCCAGACGGACACGCGGGCCAACGCCAGCACAAACCCAACGTCCTCGGAGAGGCAACACCCAAGTATAGTTGTGATGGACTGTTGGGGAACGGACACCTTGGTTTAAGGTTTAGGAGGATTAAGGATTGAGGATATATATATATATATATATATATATATATATATATAGTATATATATATATATATATATATATAGATATATAATATATATATGTATGTATGTATGTATGTATATATATAATATATATATATATATATAATATATATATATATATTATATATATATATATATATATATATATATATATATATATATATATATATACTATATGTATATATATATATATATAGATATATATATGTATATATATATATATATAATATATATACATATATATATGTATATATATATGTATGTATGTATATATATATATATATATATATATACTATATATACATATATACATATATACATATATATAGTATATATATATGAGTATGTGTATATATAGATATATATATATATATATATATATATATATATAACATATATATATACTGTGGGAATAATAAAGGCATATCTTATCTTATCTCATCATATAAAAGCCCGAGAATAAGTTTGTTAAAGTAGGATGCTAGATTTTGGATTGGATTAGATTCAAATGGTTTGCCTTCACATCAGTGTTAAAGTGCGGTCCCGATAGACCATTTTTGCTTGGTTACATAAAGGGTGTGCTATTCAATTTTATTAGTCTAAGACAAACTAAGATTTTTTTGCCCCTTTACACTATGCAAATGCGTTGGAGAGCTATTAAGAAAGAAGTTTTAAGTTGCATATAATTATATTCATGTCATTAAAATACCCAAACACCACAGTGGGCAGTTTGAGTTTGAAAATGACAAACTAAATTCTTCCATCCTTAGATTTTGGATGTCTCAAGTTTCACCTAAAATGACAGACGTCCTGCATAGTTTAGGGTAAGGTGATAATATACTTTCTTGTCTCTCCCAAGATGCTCTATATACCTAGCCAAGTTTTGTGTGCCTACAACAAAAAAAATAGGCTCCACCCCCTCCTATCTCGTAATGTCTTAAATTTTCCATATAGCACCACTGAGCCATCCTGCAGCGTAGATTCTGGGCGACATTATGTCACTTAAACGTGAGTTGATCTCTAATTTTGTGCAGATTTTCAAGAGTTTCAAGAGTCTTTCTCTCAGGAGCGATTTATTGGTGTAAGGGAATAATTTCTTACTTTCTCACATTGTTACACATTTGACGCAATTCAACAAATAGATTGGCTTTCATGAATTTTCTAAAATAAAATTTAAAGGAGCCGTTATAGAGCCATCTTAGAGAGCCCTAATTTGCATGTCATTACATCCAGATCACTCCATTCAAATCTGAAAATGTTTGTGAAAGAGAATTTTTTTAATTGTTAAAAAAAAAGTAATTTTGTTGAAAAATCACCATGACTATGCATACGTAGGTTTTGTGTATTTTGGCCAAGTTTTAATTGTTTTTGATGAAAACTGTTGGAGGAGATGTCAAAAGATTATGATGAGTGATTTTGTCAATCCCAGGTTTGATCCAATATGGCTGACTTCCTGTAAGGGTCAAGGTGGGGCCATACTATTTTTTCCATGTTCTGATGCCAAGGTTCATTTGTCTACGACAATTTTTCTGGGCAGAGCTCCCATTGGTGCAATGTAAATCAATTTTTGAGGTGGCACTACTGAGTCTTTCATTATTTTTCCTCAGAGCTTTACTCAAAATTAGCGCTCACTGAATTCAAATTTTTGATACCACTTAATTGCCTATACATTATTGTTTACTGCTTAATTTTTGCGATTCTCCTCAAAATTGTACAAATACAATAGGGCTCTCGCATCAGTTAATGACTCTCCTCCTGCGCATTTGTGCCTGGGCCCCAACAGGCAGAAATGAAAACTTATTCACATGCATAAAATTGTGCTTAAGAAGAGAGTGTGACACCAGTCTTGAATTTGTTTGTCTCTATCTGATTAGTCAAACTGTATGGTGTAAATTGTGTGTCATCAGAAAATATGTAGGTTAAGTTAAAGCCGCATGTGGCGGTAAATCTACCATTCATTCCAAAAAGACTGTTTCTGACATTGTCACGCTTGGAAAAAGAGATTGACTTTTTCTGTTCAGTATAATGTGCTGAATATGTGTACCAAATTTCACGGGTCTTTAACAAACTACTTTTTATTCCACTAACTAACCAAAATTTTGGACGTGGCCATAGCAATACAGTTAAAATTAAAGGTAAGTCCTCACAGGCTTTTTGTTCAGTGTGGCAAGATGAATGCCCATGGCCATATTTCAATGGTCTTTGACCAATTCAATTTTGTGGCCCCATTCAAATTTTCAAGCGAGAGCTGCAAGGTAGCTTTATGTCAGCTGTACATCTTGTACATCATTGCGTTCAAGTCGTCAATGCGCACAAATGTTTCATTGGATCCACCTCAATTCAAAATCACCTGTGAGAAATACACGTTTTCATGTGTTTCAAAATTTCCACTGATGTGCAGATTAGGCACACCCATATTTTAGAATTTCCTCTAAATTTCTAAACAATAATATTTAGCTGCATATGGGTCAAGCTTTTTTTTTAACAAGTTTCAAGCTTTTTAAAAGAAATACCAAGGTGGCAATAGTGAAAGTAAGAAGTACAATTTTGCAGAAATGGCCAATATGGCTGACTTCTTGTTGGGTTTAGGGTGGGGTCATACTATATTTTGTACTTGTAATGTCATGGGATGTTTTCATGCTAAGTTTGATTTTTCTATGTTTAAAAATGTTTTGACTCTTCATCCATTGGCGTAATGTATCTTGACGGGCTGCACATTTTTAATGTTTTGTATTTTTGATTACTCCTTTTGGGAAACTTGAATTTTAGGCCACAGTTGGATTAGTGTAGAGCATCTATTTAGTCCAGTAACCCCACGAATTTCAATGACATATTCTTATGTTAACACGGTTGCACATAGAGGTATGTCCTCATTGGCTATTTTGATCAGTATTAAATTGTCTTAGAGAACCTTTGTAAAAATATTATTATTAATAATAATAATAATAATAATTGGAGATTAGGGGGTGCTACCATGTCATTTTAGAATACATTTGTGTGCATAAAAAAAAACAAACTAATTTCACCAGTCTTGAATGTATGGGTTGAATAAAATCAATCAATTTTCAGCCTCAATCTGGCCATAAAAATAACAATTAAACACACACCATGCAGCGATAAAGACCCTCGTCACCCCTTGCAACCGTAGGGTATCCACCACTGTGAAGATTCTACCTCTTGTCCCCGCTTGCATCGCCCCTCGCCCCAATAAAAGCATTTAAATGTTACTACTCCATTCATTGTAAGGAGACTATTTCTGAATGCTCATTTTGGAGTCCGGATAGAAACCCGATGACAAGTTTTGTTTTAAGTGCGGGGTCTAGATGTCTGCCATCGATGCATATTTTTGATGAAATATTTTGATGAAATGGTCGCCTTCACAGTGGAGATAGGGTGTGGTCCCCACAGAATTTTTTGCTCATGGTCACATACGTAATGACTGTCCCAAATTTAATTGGATTACAACTAACTTTTTTTTTTTTACTTCACATTGACTTTTGAGGTGTGACCATGCAAATGTGGATGTAGATAATGGGTGGTCTTCATTGGCTTTGTAGTTTAGAATGATATAAAGGGTCTATGTACGAAATTTCCAGAATTTCCAAAAAACACAAATACTACATTGATTCCATCTAGATCAAGCTCAAGTTCAAAGTTACAGGGATTTTTTTTGCTGACTCGGCCTCCTCGCAGATTTGTGCTCAGACCCCCCCAAATTTTTTATTTTTTTTTTACATCCATTATTTTTCTCCTAAACTATAAAAGCTGGAGTCATGTGACTTTCTCACATTGTGCCCCATCACAAATAAGGCCCACAAGTCCACAACCAATAGCCTGTATTAAATGAATTTTTGAAAATAAAATTTAAAGAGGGCAGCAGAGAGACATTTTGATAACGCTTTCATTTGCATATCATTGCGTGGGGCTCACAAATATGCATAAACGCTCTGTTGGCTTTTTCCAAACAAATGAAGTGTAACAAATATTTTGAGATTTTGTAATATTTCACATTTTGCTGAAAATTCACTATGACCACACTCAAACTCATATTCAGAATGTAACTGATCATATTTAATTGAGCATGGATTTAGTTTGTTTTGGCCAAATTTGAAGTGTTTGCAATGAAAACTGTGCGAGGAGATGTCCTGAATGCAAGGGTGTGCACTTTTGTCCTTCCTGTGTTTCATCCAATATGGCCAACTTCCTGTACGCTTTAGGGCAAGGCTGTAATATAATTATTATGTGCTGACATGTTTTTTGGTGCTAGTGTCTGATTTTTACGTTGATTTTTTTCTGGGTTGGGCTCCCATTGGTCCCATAAAAATCAAAGTTTGAGGTGGTGCTACCGAGTTGTCTTTTATTATTTTTTCTCTGGGTCTTCAGTTACAATTAGAGCTCATTGAGTTCCAATTTTTGATACCGGTCATGGGCATGTTGGGTCATATTTACTACTTGAGTTTAGCCATTTTCCAGGGTCCGGTTTTAATTAGGGCCTAATAATGTCACCAAGAGTCTATGTTGCAGGAAGGCTCAGTGTTGCCCTCTAGAAAATTTAAATATATTACGAGATAGGTGGGGGCGGAGCCTATTTTTTATTGTGGGCACATAAAATTTCTCTGGTACACAGAGCATCTCAAAATAGACAAGAAAGTATATAATGGCCCCACCCTAAATCACACAGGACATTGGCTATATTGGGTCAGACGCATCATTAGGACATATTTTGGGTCAGGTTGTTAAAAGAATTTAATCTCAGAAAAGAAGAAGAAAAGGAGCTCTTAACGAAGCAGCCATTTTGAAAGCTTCTGTATCTGTATGAACCCAATGTAGCGTTTATGTATTTTGATGGATTGGACATAATTATGTGTGAATTAAACTTGTATCTTTAAAAATGTTTCTCCAGCGCCCCCTGCAAAGTTAAAATGGGCAGAAAAATGTATGTTGTAGACAAATTAAATTTGGTACAGCCAGCCTTCATGAGATTCTGAACAAAAAAACAATGAAGACAACACCCTATTTACATCAACGTTTGCACGGCCACACCTCAAAAAAGGCAATGAAAAGTTAAAAATGTTGTTATCCAGTGACATTTGTTACACTCATCCTTTATGTGACCTTGAGCAAAAAAAAATCAATGGGGACCACACCCTATCGCCTATGTGAAGGCAGCCGTTTTGACTAAAAATATACAAATGTCCAAAATCTAGACCTCATACTTTAACAAACTTGTCCTAGGGTTTTGGTCTGACAGACTCCAAACTGGTGCATCATCAGGAGATATCTGGGATCAAAATGTGTGAAAAGAATTTACATAAGTCTCAAGGTGTGTCAAGTTGGAATTTTGAAAGTATAAAAATCCCTTGAAACTTTGCACTTTGCAACTTGCAGCTCCCCAGTGCCCCCTGCACAGTTGTAATGAGGCAGAATTTTAAGTTGTCGTAGACTAATGCAATTTCGTACTCACACCTTTTATGTGACTCTGAGCAAACAAGTCTATAGAGACCACATCCTATCATTGATGTAAAGGCAGCCATTTTGAATCAGATGTCCAAAATCTAGCACTCATACTAACAAACTTGTTGTAGGGTTTTTATCCTACCTGCTCCAAACTGAGGCAGTATCATCAGGACATATCTGAGATCAAGTATTGTTAAAATAATTTACAGAAGTCTCAGGGTGTGGCCATAATAAGCTCTTAACAGCCATTTTGAAAGCATAAACATTCTTGTAACGGTTGCAAATGTCTTCGGATTCAGACAAACCCAATGTAGCATCTGTGTATTTTGGTGAGCTGGACAAAATGATGAGTGGATTAAAATTGTATCTTTAAAAATAGCTCTTACAATGGGCCATAAACTATTATACTATTATATAATATTATATAAGTTGTTTATTTTATCAAATAACATTTAAGAATGTACATTTTCTTTAAGTTAAAACGGAATGAGTTAAAAGCCTACAAGTTTAATAATTATAAGCTATTAAATAAATATTGGCTTCAATAAAATGAGTCAGAGTAAGAGGTCTGTGCTTTGAAGGATCTTTACAGTTCACCATATTAAGTGCAGAGTGAGACCTCTTCATTTTCATTTTGAATAGTTGATGTTTGATGTCTTTTGCAATCTAGATTTTCACAGTGTGGAGGATTTGCAGATTTGGTGCTTCTCACACAGATGAAAAAAGCCAAAGTTAAGAGCTTTGCGGCATGTTTAGCTCTATGTACCAGAGCGTGACCTGAGCACATCGGCCTCAGCTCCAACTGGTTTTAGTCAGAGGTCTGGTCAGGGATGAGATTGAGTGAATTACGTTTTTTGTCTTTTTTTTGTTTGTTTTTTTTGTTTTGTTGTCAATTAAAATAACTATTTTAATATCTTCAATACTATTTAATCTGCATTCATAATGAGGAGGGAGGACAGAGGAGAAGGGATGTGAAGAGTGTCTCTCAGGTACACCAGTGTGCCCAAAATGGTCTCACTCTGGAGCCCTCCAGTTGACCAATTAATGGACAAAAGGCCCTATAATTTTTTACCTGATGGTGCTTCTCCATGCATGAGCTTAGTGTCATAGTGTGGAGCAAAAAAAATATCCATGGAAACAAACAGGAGTCAAAGCCATTACCAGAAATATGAAATACATAGTGCATCTTTAACAGGGTCTTCATTTACCTCAATAATATTCATCTTGTCTTCACTTATGATAGTTCATCTCTTGTTTTCTTTTAGTCATTTTATTAATGAGCTGTATTCACCGTGACATGTTTTGGACTGCTAGCTGTGACACATCTTCAGCCTAGCGAGACTAGCGCTGGGATGAATTTGGAACCAGGTTCGAAATTTTGAATTCCGACCACGAGTATCATAGCAAAGGGCCAATCTGGAGTGAGGCTATAGAGTGAAGCTGTGGAGCAGGTGCTTAGCAACACTGTCAATTAAACTTGTTGCTAACGCTAGTGGGAGCAACCTCGAGGGAGTCAGACAGATCATTTGTCTCTTATTAATGTCATATATTGAGTTATCGGTACACAGTAGTAGAATAAAAATACCAGGATCACGTACAGCGGGTCAATACGAACATTTTAAGACTAAAATGAAGAGCCTGACCACAGCATTTATGGACAGAAGCTGCGGCTGGCAGGTTAGCTATGTCCATTTATATATACAGCCTATGTGAAGATGTCTGTAATCCCTCAGTCATCCAGGTGTGATCCATAGTAAAAGAAAAATATTAAATCTGTCTACTGGACAAAAAGTTATAGGAGTGAAGATGTTTCGCTGCTCATCCAAGCCGCTTCTTCAGTTCTGGTCAGATTACTGGTAACACACTGCTTTATATCTAAAGGGAATAGCCAACTGCACTGAAACTACCTAACTCTTATTGTTTAGAGTTTCTGTTTGTAGGCTAGGTCTATTGAGCTACACTAAGTGTGCACTGTGCCTGAGTCATACTTAGCATAGTCATTAAAGCCCCTAATGCAGGGGTGGGCAGTTATTTTCCCCCAGGGGCCAAATGAGAAGCAGAAAATATTCTGGAGGGCCAGGCCAAAAATCTACTGTGGTTATTAATTTTATTTCTACGTTGAAATAAGTAAATGGCATTGTTTATAGAAGCTGGCAAGAGCGTGTGTTATTGTTAGATAATGCGAGAGTGGTTGTTTTACAAAAAACTGAATTTATTCAGTGAAATTATAGAAAACAATGGTAAGTGTGCAACATTTGCAACTCTTTTTCAGTCACATTAACACCACAATGCTTTCTGTTTTTAACTTTCTATTAAGATACTACAATGTCTTTGGTATTTATTCATTGTATTATTCATCAACATACAATTTATGCTCTGGATCAAGTTCAGTCACTTTATCATGCATCCGTTTTAAAAGTCCAAGATTTTCCCTGTCAAATTCAGACAACCCATCAGCAGTGACTCCTACCAGTCTGTCCCATTTCAGTTCAAGCTTGTCCGTGTATGCGTTTACCTCTTGAACAAATTACTCCCTGTGGTTGTTTCCTTTCATTGATCTCACTGCTGCCAGCTCCTCTGTAATCTTGAAATCCTGTGTTATTCCTTCATTTCATTTATTGGTTTATTAGGACTTTGTACAGTTACATTAAGCACAGTGGCAGATATAGAATTTCCTTCCATCCGTCCTGGGAAGGGAGACAACAGACACATAAAACAACTTTGCAATATACAAATATACAATAAAATATTTATAAGTTTAAAAGTGCAATGTGTAATGTAATGTAATGTAATGTAGTGTAGTGTAATGTTATGTAATGTAATGTTGTAACACTATTAGTGTGGTAACCTGGGGGCCATCAGGTGACGCCCACGAGGGTAACATCTGATGGCAAAATACTTGCCAAAGTTAAAAGTGCAATGTGCAATGTGCAATATAATGTTGCAATAGTATTGGTCTGGTAATCTGGGGGCCATCAGGTGATACCCCACAAGGGTAACATCTGATGGCAAAATACCCGTCTGGTATTGTTAGTGTGAGCATGTTTGGTGTGCTCCAGAATCCAATTTTTTGACGGCCCGTGAAAAGCTGTAAAAATCAGTCATGTTCTTTAGATTGTCTGGAAGCCCATTCCATTCCTTGATGGCTTTATAGGAAAAGGCTGATTGAGAGAAGGCAGACTTTCATTTAGGAACATTGCAGTCGCCTCTAGACACAGACATTATCACCCTACTTGTAAGATGAGAGGGAGGCTGGATGTAGGTCTTAAGAGGAGGTGGGGAGGCATCATGTTAAACTTTATGGATCAGATGAATATCAGAGGACCTCATCAAATTGTCGAAACTTAGTATTTTATATTTTACCAAAACATGGCAATGATGGTAACGCCTTGGCTTTTTATCGAGTATTTTCAGGGCCTGATTATATAAAGATCTAAGAGTTTAGAGCTGTTAGGTTAGCCTGAGACCATGATGATATGCAATACAAAATATGAGATATGATCATCAAAGTAAGACTTTGCAGCTTCTAGTGATAACACATTCCTAATATGTCGAAAGTTCGCAATGTTAAACTTCAAGACATTACAGGTCTTTTTAATGTGATTTTTAAAGTTAAGTGAAGGGTCCAATATGACACCTAGATATTTAACCTCTTCAACGTTTTTGATCATGCGATTATCCCTATAAATATTTGGGAAGACATTTTGAGTTTTCTCAGTGTTCAACGCAAGGCAGGAATTGTTAAGCCACTCTAGTGCTTTTACCATTGTGGTGGATAGCTTAGCGGCAACAGAATTAGCGTCAGAACCATGCACAAAAAGGACCATATCATCAGCATACATTAAGACTTCTACATCACTGCAGATGGAGGGCAGGTCATTAATGTATAGACTGAAGAGCAATGGCCCCAGAATGGACCCTTGGGGCACGCCTGTTGTACAGGTGACGTACGGTGAGGTTTTATCTTTTATTTTTATGCACTGGTAATGGTCCGCTAGGTATGATTGAAACCAACTCATAGTATTTGCAGATAAATTAAAGTTATCCTTGGAGAAACACGAGTAACTGTGCTGTGTTGCAGAAATCTCATCCAAAGCCAAGGAGAAAAAGTCAAAACTTCCTACTCCACTTTTTAGCTGAAGTTTGAGATTCTTCGCGTTGTCCTCCACCCTTCTGGTCACCATTCACCTGGACAGCAGGACTTTCTCAAATGCTTTTTTCTCTGGACATATTAGCTCTGTAGAGTCCACCAAGCACAAACTCCCCCTCCGAAAACGGCTTACAGTTTTTAGCGATTTTGCAGGATATCACAAAGCTGGTCTTGGTTGCTGCATATCGGGCTGCGTGTAGCTTGGTAAATTAGCCTTGTTGTTTTCCTAGCTTTGCTAGCAAATCTTTGGATATCCGCTCTCTTTCAGCCTCAGTCAAATGTTTGACTCACCACAAACTAAACACACGGGTGTACCCCTGGCTTCAGTAAATAAATATTTAGTAGTCTAAATTTTCATGAAACCACGGCCTTCAGAGTCCACCTTTCTTTTTTGGGATGTGCAAACATTTTGACGAGTTACTATTACAATGACCTGTTGCTAGTCACATGCCCTCGGGCTTGTTTCAGAGCACCTGTAAGTAAACGACGCACGCACACTGTAAACAGGTTTCAAAGTAAAAGCACTGCTGTTTTAGTCCACGCATTATGCAAAATTTCTAGAGTAGGTTTCATTTTCTTAATTCCAAGCAACCTTTCGCAGGCCAGTCAGAGTCGGGCTGCGGGCCATATTTGGCCTGCGGGCCTTAAAACGCCCGGGTCAGCCCTAATGGTTGCCTTCACACCTATTAGCATCCTGGTTAGCGCTATTGTTTTTGTTGTTTGTTTGTTTTTTTGGGTCTGTGGATGGAATTGTAGATGGGGGAAAGATGATATCTAAGGCCCCCAATCCTGTTCAAATAATTGTCTTTCCTAACAAAAATTACTTTACTTTTTACTTTACTAACTTTTAACTCCCCTCTCAAACCGTTTCTTTTCCTTTGGCTAAGATCTTTACCTCACTGGCTTCAAAAGGAGTGGTTAGTGACATTAAGATGGAGATGTACAGCACACCGGGGTCCTAAGGAGCTCTTGTAACGGTGTTATATTGGAGAATCTAAACAGCAACTCCACAATACTCACTGCAGTCTTCAATACACTGAATGGAGTAGACCACATTGCTTTGTTTATGGCTCGGGGTTTTGTTCTTTGGGTAAACCGGTTTCTGTCTTAAAGTGTTCATATGTTTGAAATACACCGAAATTTCATACTGTCTGAAAAATCTGTGAAGTAATAGATGTAAGCACTAAAAAACAGGAGAACAGGGAATCTGAACCTAAAAGGAGAGGTGTAACCATTTGTTACACAGCTGGTGTATCTGAAAAGCTTTTTGTCCAGTTGACATTTTATATTTTTTCTTTAACTATACAGTCTGTGCTTTGTACATGTACTCACTCATTTTAGATCAGCAGTGACAGCAGACTACAGCTCCTCCAGGAGCACCCACTGCTGACATGTTGCTTTGTTTTTGGACCACTAAGTTAAAGAACAGCTTGAGTAACGCAGTTCTTCAGGTCTGGAAAAAAAAATCTCAACATAAATGTGTGGTGTTGCTAATCTATTTTGTGTGGTTATATATATTGTGAGTCATTTTTGTGTGCAAAGTTTTAATGTTTATGCTAAATTACTACAAGCACCTTAGCTCCTCGTAGCCCCCCGTCCACACAGATTTGTTTCTTTGACCTGCTGCAGAGTGGAACAAGAGTGGTCTGACTGATTTTTGGGTAAAGCCTAGACCGAGCAGAGTAAAGTCTGCACAAATGTCCTGTTGAGGTGCAGTAACATTTTACTTTACCTATTGCAACACAAATCTGACTTTCTCCTAACTGATTTATTTATTTGGGACAGTGCATGTTAATGGGCAGACATGATACAACATGCATGTAAACAGACCAAACTATTGCCTAAGGGTCATTTCCATACATTGTCCCAAAAAGCTGGGGTCACAAAAGGGCCAAACTAAATATTCATTACAGAATTCCAATTATTGCACAATCCATTCATTGCATATCCCAAAATTTTGCACAATCTATTCATTGCAGAATCCCCATTATTTCATAATCCATCTGGCCACACAAGACAGTTACATTATATTGTTTTTTGTTTTTTACTTTCTCCAGACAAGTTTGTTGAAGATAGTGCAATAATCAAAAAGTTAATGGATAATGAAAACTACTGTCCTGAGCTTTCAGCCATCATCATCATAAATAATTTTTCCAATTTACTCTCTGCAAACTGTTAGCAGAGTCACTCTTTATGCACATTTGTGAGCTTTCTTTTGAGAGCAAGTTAGAATAACAGGTGCACGTTGAGAACCAATGTTTGCATTGTTTTGGAGTGTGGCTGCATGCACCAGGGGACAGTCAGAAGGAGCCACCTGTTTTCCAAGAAATAATTTCCACAATAACCAGGACACAAAGCACAGCCAGTCTGACTCACCCCCAGACTGCTCACCGCACTGATAACTGCTCACACAAAGCACGACAATTGAGTTTTCTTCAATGCAATGTACGTCTGCAGCAAAGCTTTGGAGAACAGTTCACGTGACAATGCAATATTCTTGAATCCTTATAGCTTAAAATATAGCTGGATGACAGGTCAAACTTCTATGGTGGGATTTTCTTTTAACTATCACTTTGCAGAGTTGTTTACCTGCTTTATGGTTTAAAGAGACTTTTTAAAGCCTTCTATCAGATCATCAAAAACATGCCAGAAGAGGTTTTATGTGATCCATGTAGGTTTCACTAATTTATTCTATTTGAATACTCCAACTTGCAAAAAGTGACATAGGGTTCTCACAACCCTTGCGACATGGAAGGGTGTGCTTCAGTGGAAGGGCTGTCTATCAACCCTGGCTTGATATCTAATAGAAAAAAAAAATCCACTGTCACATTGGTGATAAATGTTTCAGTCCCATTTTAACTGAAGAAACACATCATCTATTTGTGACATGCTCCAGCAAAACAACACTCAATATCATGCTGCCACCTCCTTATTTCACAGTTGGGATGGTGTCTCAGCCTTGCAAGCTTCTCCCTTTTTCCTCCAAATGAAACAATGCTCACTATGACCAAACTCTATGCTCACTACGGCCAATGCGCACTATGGCCATTTTAGTTTGACCACAGGACATGCCTAAACAAATGAAGGTCTTTGTCCTTGTGCGCATTTGCAAGCTGTAATGTGGCTTTTTTTATGTTTCTTTTGAAGTAATGGTTTCTTCATAGCATAGTGGTCTTTAAGCCCATATTGGTACAGTACTCATTTCACGGTGGATAATGACACACTCTTATCAGCTTCAGCCAGCATCTTTACAAGATCTTTTGCTTTTGTTCTTGAGTTAATAGGAATTTTGGACCAAAGCTTGGCTGATTTCTTTTGACTTTCCCATGATGTTACACAAAGAAGCGGTGTGTTTTTCAGATGGGCCTTCAAATACATTCACATGTGTCTTTAATTAATTCAAATGTTTTCAGAAGTTTCCAAAGACGTTCACATTTTTAACTATTAACTGTATGTAAACATCTGACTTTGAAGAAAGTAATAAAAAATTGTCAAAAAAAATTCTCTCATTCTGGCATTTAGCAAATTTATATTATATACACACACACATATACACACACATATATATATATATATATATATATATATATATATATATATATATATATATATATATGCATATATGTACTGCGATGTCCAACACAACGGCTTTGCTCTGTTGTTTATCTACCACCACTATGTCCAGTTGGTTCACCATCACCATTCTGTCAGTCTGTATCTGGAAGTCCCACAGGATCTTGGCTCGATCATTCTCCACTACCAGATGTTTCTGTACACTATGCCCACAACTTGGTTATGCCGCTCCATGTATACTTTCCCTGCCAGCATTTTACACCCTGCAGTTATGTGCTGGATTGTCTCAGGGGCCTCTTTGCACAGCCTACACCTTGGGTCTTGTCTGGTGTGGTAGATCTGGGCCTCTATCGCTCTTGTGCTCAAGGCCTGCTCCTATGCAGCCAGGATGAGCGCCTCTGTGCCGTCCTTCAGTCCAGCTTTCTCAAGCCATTGGTAGGATTTCTTGATATCAGGCACTTCAGTTATGTTCCGGTGGTACATCCCATGCAGGGGCTTGTTCTTCCATGATGGTTCCTCCAGCTCCTTTTCTCTGCACTCCACTGTCTGAGAAATTCGCTGAGCACGTCACCTGTTGGAGCCTTGTCCTGGATGTACTTATGGATCTCCTTCCTTAGGGCTCGCGTACAGTCTCAGGGTGCTGGATTTGGGATGGAACCTGCCATGCATGCTCAGGAACCTTCGGGTCTTAACATCTGTGGTCTGTATCTCCTCCTTTGGCCAGCTTATGATTCCTGCTGTGTATCTGATTACTGGTAGGGCGTAGCTGTTTATTGCCTGGGTTTTGTTCTTGCCATTGAGCTGACTCCTTAGGACTTGCCTTACTTGTCTGAGGTATTTGGCCGTGGCTGCTTTCCTTGTTTCCTCTTCAAGGTTGCCATTTACTTGTGGGATACCATGGTACTTGTAACTGTCCTCAATGTCTGCTATTGTTCCTTCTGGGAGTGAGACCCCGTCTGTGTGGACTACCTTCTCTCTCTGTCACCAACCGGCTACAGCCCGAATAACATTCCAATGTCTGTGCTGTAGATCCTGGTGGTGTGGATCAGAGAGTCAATGTCTCGGTCGTTCTTAGCGTACAGCTTGATGTCATCCATGTACAGGAGGTGACTGACGGTGGCCCCATTCCAGAGTCAGTATCCATAGTTGTTGTAACAGTGTTGTTGATGATTTGGCTGAGGGGGTTCAGACCTATGCAGAACAGCAGTGGGGACAGTGCATCTCCTTGGTATATGGCACATTTGATCGTGATTTGTGCAAGTAGCTTGCCATTGGCCTCATCGAGGTTTTCTGTATGTCTCCGGGTCCCCAGTCTCTGCTTCCTCCTCAGAAGATGTGACGGTGGGATTGAGGAGGTCCTCAAATATCCCCAGTCGAGGTCAGCAGCTCTCCACCTGCACTGTAAACAGTGTTGGTGGAGCACTTCTTCCCCCTCCTGAGGTGTCGGACGGTTTGCCAGAATTTCTTCGAGGCCATCCGATAGTCCTTCTCCATAGCCTCCCTAAACTCCTCCTAACCCCGAGTTGACTACCACAGAAGTCCAATAACAACACCACTTGGGTTCAGATCAGGGAGGCCATTCCTCCTGATCACGCCCCTCCAAATGTCACCGTCGTTGCCCACATGGGCATTGAAGTCCCCCAGGAGAACAATGGAATCCCCGGTGGGTGCACCGTCTAGTACCCCTTCCAGGGACTCCAAGAAGGCCGGGTACTCTGCACTGCTGTTTGGCCTGTAGGCTGTCACAACAGTGAGAGACCTGTCCCTGACCCGAAGGTGCAGGGAAGCGACCCTCTCATTCACTGGGATGACCTCCAACACAAAGCGGCTGAGCTGTGGGGCAATGAGCAAGCCCACACCAGCACGCTGCCTCTCCCCGCGGAAATGGATAGTCCAGCCCCTCTCAAGGAGTTGGGTTCCAGAGCCCAAACTGTGCGTGGAGGTGAGGCCGACTATATCTAGCCGGTAACGCTCAACCTCCTGCACAAGCTTCGACTGCTGCCCAGATCTCTTTGCACTGGCCTTCCATGGTCCCTCCCGCAGATGGTGGGTTCACGGGAGGATGGTCACATTTTTTTTTGGCCCCATGTCGCTCCTTCAGGCTGCGGGAGAAGGTCCAGCCACCAGGCGTTTGCTGGCGACCACTCACCCAGGATCATTCTGGTACTCAAACCCCTCCACCACGTTATGGTGGCGGTTCAGGGATATATATATATATATATATATATATATATATATACGCCTTGATTTGCATATCATTGTACTCTAATGCATGTGTCTCTGATGAAAATTGTGTGAGGAGATGTCCTACGTATGACGGTGTGCGATACTGTCATTCCCAGGTTTGATCTAAAATGGCCGACTTTCTGTACGGTTTAGGGCGGGGCCGTAATATAATTTTTTTGTATGTCCTGACATGTTCTAGTATTTGGTGCGAGTTTCAGATTTGTACAATGTTTTTTTTTTTTCTGGGTTTGGCTCCCATTTTTAAATACAATTTTGAAGGGAGTGCTACAGAGCCAGAGAGAGCCTTAATTTTCATGTCATTATGTCCAGCTCAGAAATGTGCACACATAACAATGTTTATGAAAGACACATTCTTTTTTATTTTTCCAAAAATTTACATTTTGTTGAAAAAGCCATGACCACACCCAATATTTTATCTAGAAGTTAACTGATAACCTTTTATTGCACATGGATTTTGTGTCTTTTAGCCAAGTTTGAAGTGTTATGGATGAAAACTGTTGGAGGCGTCAAAAGATTATGATGATTGATATTCAGTCGCCACTCTGATTCAACATGGCCGACTTCCCATAGGGTTTAGGGTGGGACCATAATATTTTTTACATGTGTTGATATAACCTATTTTTGATGCCAAGTTTCATTTGTCTACGATGACATTTTTCTGGGCTGGGCTTCTGTTGCTGTAATGCAGTGCTTCTCAATTATTTTCTGTTATGCCCCCCCCTATCAAGAAGAAAAACTTTTGCGCCCCTCTACTGCCCGCCGCAACTATAATAGTACAATTTGTCTATGAAATTGTTGTATGTACTATATAACAACAAAACAAAAAAAACCAAAAAAAATATAGATCAATGTACAACAAAAAATGACTTCCAGTGCTCGCTGGTTTACTGAAGTGACATTAACAAAGCGGGATGATTGTTGGCAATATTCATCCTGTTTTCGCTTAACCCTTTGATGACTGAGCACATTATAGACCAGTATAGCTGACCTAGACTTTTATTCTTTTTTATCCATAAAAATCATGTTAAAGGAAGTATCAGAATATACTGCATTTTTTCCACACAACTACAGTGAACCCTCGTTTATCACGGGGGTTACGTTCCAAAAATAACCCGCGATAGGTGAAATCCGTGAAGTAGTCAGCTTGATTTTTTACAATTATTATATATTTTTTAATGTTGCAAAACACCTCATTACATACTTTATACACTTTTCTCGGGCAGGCATTAACATTTCCTCACATTTCTCTTCTCTAATAGCAGCTGCACATCGCAGCACAGGCAGGATTTTTTTCTGTTTCCTCCCGCGCTGCTGCACTGAGAGAACGGGGAGCAGGAGACTCTCGCGGGACCCGCATCAAAACTCTCGGGATCGGGCGGGATTCACAAGTGCTCGGGCGGGAGCGGGTGGTCAGACCGGGTCCCGACTACATGATCTGTCCTGAGTGACACAGGCCACATAGCACCAGACTCCGCGGCAGATCCGCTTGCAGTTCGCCAAATCCGCCCCGGAGTCAGACGCGCTTTGCAGAGGCGCGGCGCCCTTGCTTTGGATCCGCACTTCGGATGCCCGCTATGGGGCCGCCCGGCGTGCGGGGGGGAACGGGCAATTAGGCATCGAGAGCGGGCGGGAACGGGATTGAAATCCCCATCCCGTGCAGGTCTCTACTCTACAAAGCCACGGAAGAGAAGAGTGCGCACTACGCTACCGATCCAAAACAGTCCAGGTTCATAAACTGCAAACATGTAAAACTGCACCAAAAAAATCCGTGAAGTAGTGAAGCCGCGAAAGATGAAGCGCGATATAGCGAGGGTTCACTGTACCTCTATTTTACATATCCATCCGTTTTTTTTTCTTTGACGCATTGAATAAGTGACTGGAAAAATCCCCGCTCTCATTCGTCATCTTTGAGGGACAGAGGCAGATAACTGTAATGACGGTAAAATACCTAAAGAGCGCCATGCCTCTGCTTTGAGATGCTGTTTGAATTTACATGAAGCACGATTTGTTGCGGAGTTACGGTAATGGAAATTCCACAACCGCACTCTATCAGCGACAATAGCATCCGACACCTCTCCTCTTGCGGGGTTTGTTCACTGCTCTCTGTTCACTATCTCCTGCTCTTTACTGTGTACGCACGCAAACCTTACACCTTTGCATGTGCGTGTGTACACAGTATTAACTCTATGACCTAGAGCTACTACTCACACTCTAACAATGACAGCGCAACTGCCACCTAGTGTAGTGGATGTGCAATTACATTTTATTCTAGTACGACAAAAGAAAAGCATGTTCACCAGGGTAATTCGCGCCCCCCCCCCCTGGTATTGCACCGTGCCCCCCTGGGGGGCGAGCCACACACTATTTGAGAACTGCTGTAATGTTAATTGATTTTTGAGGTGGCGCTACTGATCCATCTTTCATTATTTTTACTCTGGGTCTCAAAATTTGAGCTCACTGAACTCAATTTTTTGATACCACTTCATTGTCTATACATTATTGTTTAGTACTTGATTTTTTTTTTTTGCAATTTTACGTAAAACTGTACAAATCCAAAATGGCTCTTGCACAAGGCGGACAAGTTGATGACTCACCCTCCTCACACATTTCTGCTGAGGCCCTAAAAAATAACCTACATTGTACAGTCTGTTGTCTGCTTTTGAATAGATCCATACATTTAAAAAAAAAAACATTGTGCAGCATCTTTTCTAAACAGAGAGAAGTTTTCTGGCTTGTACAAGTCTTAATGCAGTCATCAAATCAGCCTCCGCAATGAAACGTCATACGTCTTAACTCCAATGGACTGTGAATATTCTTTGAGGATTCCTTCCTAGATGGCGTCATCTAGGAAGGATCACTCATAATTGCAGTAAAAAAGAAACAAAACATTTTAAATAATATAGAGTAAATACATTTTGCATAGCACCAGACAACACTTGTATTATGAACTGTTTACAGTCTGAGTAGTATAGTATTAGCTTAAACTGGACTTTATTTGGCCACAATACTACACAGTATTCAGTGGAATGACTTTGTTTCCTCCAAGAATGTATGACACCAAAGGGTAGAAAACAAGCAGCTCATTGATGTTTACACATTTTAACCGAAGACTGTACTTTGTCACATAATACAGATGGTATTATGAGGGGAAGATGCTTTTGTGAATATCCATCAAAACATACACCGCTGTGTCATTTTGAATCAAGATGAGTGAAAGTTCACCAAATTCCACATACTCATCATTCTGTACACAAGAAACTGTCGTTTCTTATATGCAGTGCCCTTCTACTGAATGTCTGAGGAGACTGTGGTATTGCTTTCTGAAAGCAATAATAGAAAAATATTTTGGGGAAAAAAATGTCAAGATACACTATCTGGTACAAGGAAATGTTCTGAGCAAAAATAAGATACACTGTGTCTTTTAATTGGAGAGCTAACTGCCATACCTTATCCTCATGTTTTTGTACTTTGTCACCAATTAAAACTGGTAGCATTCTCAAAAGGTTTCAGTTTTGAATGGCTTGCTCTGATATACTGGCCTCTGATCCTTTGTATTTAAACAGTTTGATGCGCTTATTTAAGACCAGGCTGGGATATATGGAAAGACTCAAGGGTTTTAAAGACTGAGTTTACCTTTATTCCTCTAACATCTTGAGTGCTTTCTGTCTGAAGCTCAGCAGTGCGTGGAGATCCACAGGCATTCGGATCAGCCTCAAACTCACTTGTGATTTCATAGTGTGGCAAGACAGCTGTTGAGGCCTGTGCTGCAGGTGCGCTCACCTGGTTTCCCGCGGTGTGTTCTGGTGCACTATATAAACGCTCCCTTTCTCGTTGCTCTCCCTTTTGCCCACGCGCATTTCCGGGTCCCTGTGTAGGCAGCTCGGTCCTCCATGTCCAGGTAAAGTTCTAATTCGTTACTCTTCATTCATGAAAATATCCAAATTCCTAAATAATCACTCTTTTAGTGCCGCTGTTTGACTGCAGCTTGGCACCGCTTCACTTGCGCAACACTCTGAACCTGACCGCGCGTTTTCGTGCGCCCTCGTCTTTGGCGACAGGTAATTAATATTCACTACTCCTGCCCATTCATAAAATTGTCCAAACTAAAGTCCATGTTTCATGTAGCTCCTCTGCTTGGCCGTAACATCGCACCTTGGACCAAGTGCGCGTTGCTGTGTGCCCTCATCTGCAGTGACAGGTAAATCCCCGTGGGGCCTCTTCACTCATAAAATTCCCAAATTCTTACGCATCTGTCCCTTGTAGTCCCGCTGCTCGGCTGTACTCGCTGTACCAGGTCCATTACGCATTTCAAAATCCAGAAAGTGAGCTGCGTAAAGCGGACTCCCAGCCATCAAACCTGGGGTTGTGCGCTCACCTTCCTTCATCAGCGGTACGTTGCCTCCTTAATTGGGTTACGTTACATTGCGCTGGGACTAATAGTAAATCCTCATTCATTTTAGGTGTCATCAGTGTCAGCAGCGGCACAGCGCCTCTGCTGCTTTGTCTTTTCGCTTTGCCTTTTTCCTTTCGGGGTTTTGACTTTTTGTCTCCGCCTATCACTTTTGCTTTTCTTTTAGTCTGTTTTGCCTGGCTCAATTAACGTTTAAGTTGGCCCACTGTGAGATCGCCTTCTGTTAGTGGCGCTGTTCTGGGCTGAGCTCGGACTGGTGCACCTGAGCTCTGTGCGTCGAGCTGGATTTTGCCCAGTACATGGTCTGACAGGCAGTGGGTTTGGGCTCGGTAAACTTTTAAGGAACTGAATGAGTGTATGGACGAACTCAGATTTTATATATTGTAGTTATTAATGAAATTAAAACACTGTTTCCTTTTTAATATGTAAAATAAACAAGATGTAAATTAAGTGGAACCTGGCTCTTGTATCTTGATATGCTTACCTGTGTGCCTTATACTTAAGTCTTAGTCGCCATACTAGATTTGGCGTGGCGTTGTTGCAACACTTATATATTTTTTTTTAGTATTATCTCAAATTATTAACCCCTCGATTGCCTCAGTAGTACCTGCAAAAATATTTAGAGCGGGTGACCTTCTCTGTAAACCAGCCTATGCAATGAGAACCAAGCTTATCCCCAGAAATGCAATCAAGACCCTCTTTTACTGTGTCACCATTTACATTTATCCCAGTTGTCTCAGGATTTCAGTTATGCCAACAACTTTGGCTACTCCAAAACGCTTAAGGTCATTTTCAACATAGAACAGGACCATTATCAGTATTTGAACGCAAATGGATGGGCAAATATGTTACTGACAGACAGCAAGGACTTTGTCTTTTTTAGCAGAACTCACAATTTCACATGAATCTTGGTACAGAATCAGTTTGAGGCTCTCTGTTTTCTTTAAAGAACTGGTGACATTTTTAACCATGTTTTCATCCATTCCTAATGTCACTTTTTGAGGTCCTGTGCATTTAAATAGTTTTGTGAATGTCTGTCTAATTTGGGAGTATGTTGTTAACAGCTCCTGATGACCGGAAGAAAACAAAATCTGACTCTTTAATGCAGTCACAGATTTTAGTGACTGCTTTATCTGATAGGCTCACATTATTTTTTTTAATGATGAACTTATTTATGTAACACTTAGCATTTCCTCAACAGTCTGTATAGTAGAGGTAATAAGCAGCTGCCCTTGCAGTTTAAGGTAAACGAGACAGGACTTGTCTGGGATATGTGGGCATGGCTTTGTGCATTTTCTGAATGATCTGAACTGACAATGTGGGCAGTGGCTGAGTTTCTCTGTAAATGCATTTAATAGCATCAGGAGAGCATACTTTGTGCTTCCTGCACATGTGAGAAGTAAAAAACTTTTTTTGTGAACACGTGCTTACAACTATTTACCGAAGATGCCACAGACCTGCCCTCTTCAAGAAGTTCATTTAATGAGCCACTAGCTCATTCACTGTGTGAAAATGGCAGACACACAACAAAACTGCACATTTCAAATCAAACAATGACTGTAGGAGCAACGCATGGAGCAGGTGCAGTGTGTGCACAATAAAAATGTCCCTCAAAAGCCCAGTAAATGATAAATGTTTGACTACAGTTGGCGCCAACACATTTGAAAAGGCAACGAGGCTTATCCCTATGCACCCTGCAATGCAATACATAGCCTCTTAATGATTCCAATTTCTTTTTACGAAAAAACGCAACTTTAAAATATCAAGCCGGTCTCTGTGATTTTAAATTGAACTAAATAAAATATCACGCATTGATCTACTGATCTTAAACATGAACTAGTGGTAACTTAGACCATGTGCTTTCACTACACATTTTTTACATCTTATGCGCACATAAAAAATATGAAAAGTTAGCCTACATTAGTAGTTACTCTATTGTTTAGCCCAAATTATTCTTTTGTCAAGAATAGAAAACCAGTTACATAATGACAATCAAAGCCGCAAGCGGCAATGATGGCCTCACCCTGGTGTGCCCGCCCCAGGGACTCGCAATCGCTCCGTCATTGCGTTCACCCCGCTCAGCCACTGCTCACGCCACTATCTCTCCCCTTTCACACTATTTCTATACTGCAGTGTTTTCATTGCTTTATAATACTGGTGTCCATGGGTTTGAACCAGCAACCTCTTGCATAATACAGATGTGTTGTTTTGGACTTTTTTGCATGTTGTTAGGCCCACAATTATGTCCCCAAGTTTCAGGCCTATATTGTGTATTTCATGTGTATTAAAGGGGGAGCTATTGTGTCAAGTGGCCACTGCTGGCCAACTGTGAAAATGACCCATGTCCATGATGTTTTTTTTTTTTTTTTTTTTTTTGTTCTTGTAATACATGGAATTAAATTACCCAATTTAATACAAATCTGATACATTTAGCATTTCATGTGGGGGCTCTATGGTGAAAAGTTACCCACATCTATTATGTAACATTTTACATCTACTCTTGCATAGATTTTAATCTCAAAGTTTCGTGAAAGTACAATTAAGTGGACAAGTAATGCCTATGGTATAGGGCTCTACCATGAAAAATCGTCCATAGTATAATTTTTTGTATCTTCTCTTGCATAGGTTTTAATGCCCAAATTTTTTTGGTGTCTTTGCACCCCTGCTGGCCAACCGTGAAAAATGACCCATGTCTGTAATGTATTTTTGTGATTGTTATGCATGGAATTTAATGGCCAAATTTTTTACCAATAAAGTTACTGTTTCATGTCTATAGTATTGGGCGCTATAGTGATAATTTTGCTTAGTTTATAGTCCACTACATTCATGGCTGGATCATACATCTGCGATTTGAATTTGAGCTCTGTAGGCCAAAACCTGAGGTTGTGAGAAGTCATTAAAAACACTAAATGAAGGAGTTATTCACTGGTATGCTATGGGCAAACTGTAAGGAATTTCCAAAAAACGTGGATAACTTTTGTGAACCCATGTGTCCACGTGTGGCATGTGAAATCTGAGTTCATTTAGACAAGTCCGGAGCTACATGCAGCTCTTTCATGCTTATACTGCGGCTCCACGTGGTTTGGGAAAATACATTATTTTAGTGTATTTTAATTTTTTCAAACTGTAGTTTAAATTGGAAGATTATTGTGATCTTGAAATATTAAAAGAAAATTATATTTTATTATTTTTTCCTTGCTCAAAATAAGCCCAAAACAAACATCACTCAGACCTAACAGGCGACCCGCTTACAGTCCTGCGTAAAGATGAAAGTGACTCCGTACAGCCCCGATTTGAAGACACTGCATGCAGAGGTCACAAGCAGAAGTCCCTGTAGCACTTCATGGATTTTATAGGCAACACACTATCGTTGTTTATAGAAAGCGTAATGGTAAAAAAAAAAAAAAAAAAAGTATATATATATATATATATATATATATATATATATATATATATTGTATATGGGCAACTTCCTGTCCATCATAGGGGAGTGCAATTACTTTTTTGCTTGTCTTCTGGAGCTCTATCACTGGTGCGAATTTCGTGGAGCTACTGCAAAATATGCATGTCGGCTTCCAAGTCATTTCAAAATTTAGAATTTCCAGGTGGTGCTGTTGAGTGGTTTTAGTCGGACAGTCTGGCAATGGCGATTTTATTTATTTTCACTGGATAAGCGATCTTATACCCCCCATGTGAGACTTTTCGGGGGGGGGGGGGGGGGGGGGGGTTAAAAATGCGACAGAACCAGAAAAAAATAAAAATTTAAGCTGCGTAGGGTGATGATGGACCTCACCCAGTAGCCTGGGTGGTGGCCAAGTGGGAGAATGCAATGCGGGGGCAGTCGCGACTCTCTGGCAACCGCGTCGGGGGGGCAGGCACGCCAGGGAGTTGCGACTGCCCCCACATTGCATTCTCCCCCCTCGGCCACTATTTGTCCCCCTTTACACCATTTCTATAGCGAAAGTGTGGCCATTGCTTTATACTGGTAGTCCATGGGTTTGAATATGCAACCTAATGCCAAATACAGCTATGGTGTAATTGACTGTTCTGATGTATAGAATATATTGGCCAAATTTCATGTCATTCTGACAATGTTGGATGTTTTGTGTACTATAGGGGGGGTGCTGTACAGGCCACTGGCCTTGCGCTCTTTAATCTGCTGTATTCTGGCTAGGATTTTACACTGTTGGTTTTTTGCGTGTGTGTTGTTGTATGTCGCACTTTATCACCGAAGTAAGTTCCTCTGTGTGAGCTCTGCTCACGGACAATGGCAATAAAACTTCTTCTGATTCTGAAAAGTTCAGCTCTATGGACTGATGCATGTGGCTGTGAGCAGGTACCAAAGAAACAAAGACATAGCTGTTTGTATATCATGCCATCAAAAAAATGAGTCATTAGTAAATAAACAAAATTAATCTATTCTTATAAGAAATAAAAAAAGGCCATAGCAAAAGACAAAGTTAAAATCTGTCAACTGGACAAATTGTTGTAGGAGTGAAGATGTTTCGTTGCTCATCCAAGCCGCTTCTTTTCTAATCAGATTGCTGGTGACCACTACCTTATCTATCTGCAGGGAGGGGCTAACTACACTGAAACTGTAAACGTCTATTGTCTCCAGTTTCAGCTGGAGCTACACTATTCAGCCCTTAACAACCCTGTTATTGTTCTCATTGTTCTGGGTCTGAGGATGGAGTTGTAGATGGGGGAGAGATTGTCTCAGGCCCCTATTCCTGTTTAAGGAAGGATTCTCCTTCCTAACTAAAACAGCTTCTTTAACTCTCCTCTCAAACCATTTATTTTCTCTGGCTCAGATCTGAACTTCACTGTCTTCAAAGCAGTGGTTAGTGGCTTTGAGATGTAGATGCACGGCGGACTGGGGTCCAGAGGAACTCTCACGTCGGTGTTGGTACATCCTCTTGTGAACCCAGAAGGAAGGGTGTTACCATTTCTTACACAGCAGGTGTGTCTGAAAAACTTCAGAGAATTTTCAGACTGTATGAGATTCCTGTGTTTTTCAAACCTACAAACATGGTAAGACAAACTGGTTTACCCAAAGGACAAAACTCTGTGCCACAAAGTAATGTAGTCTACTCTATTCAGTGTAGTGAAGAGTGCAGTGAGCGTCACATTGGAGAAACTAAATAACTACTCCATAAGAGGATGTACCAACACCAGGGCGAGAGTTCCTCTGGACCCGAGTCTGCCGTGCATCTACATCTCAAAGCTATTTTTGTTAGGAAAGGGAATCCTTCCTTAAACGGGAATACTGGCCTGAGACATAATCTCTCCCCCATCTACAACTCCATCCTCAGACCCAGAACAATGAGAACAATAGCAGGGTTAAGGGCTGAATAGGGTAGCTCCAGCTGAAGCAGGGTCGTTAAGGTCTGAATAGGGTAGCTCCAGCCTAAACTAGAGACAATAGATGTTTACAGTTTCAGTGTAGTTAGCCCCTCCCTGCAGATGGATATAAGGCAGTGGTCACCAGCATCTGACCAGAACTGAAGAAGCGGCTTGGATGAGAAGCGAAACATCTTCACTCCAACGATTTGTCCAGTTGACAGATTTTAACTTTGTCTTTTGCTGTGGACCAGACCTGGATGACTGAGGGTTTACACGGATAAAAAAGGCAATATTATTTTAAGTGTCGTTTATTAAATCTTTCCCACTTTAAATGCAAACATAAAAGTAGTATATACTACATAAAGAGTATTGACAGGTTTCAGTAATATGATGAATACATATTTGTCTTTACATGCAAAGTAATTTTTTTCTAAAAAATTGGAATTGAACTGAAAACACATCTAACATATGTATACATTATTTTTACTGCTTCAAGAAAATCCACATGTTCCACAGTGTTTGTACATAAGACTGTCTACACATTAAAACTGAAGCATGCATTACATTACATACATTAGTTACATGAGGGTAATTCAAACTATTTGCTGAAAACCAAGCAAGAAGCAACACAAGACAAATCCAGATTATATCAAACTTGTATCAAAGGCTAGAGGAAAAAAAACACCAATCTACATAGAGGCAAAAAGGAAAAAAAGAGAAAAAAAAAAACGGAAGAAAAATGTAGACTAATTGCTTGTTGTAGTTTTATGCCTAAACAAACATGCTATCTCCTCGTGCCCACTGAAGTAATTTGGTACCACAAATGTGTTAACTTAAACTATGAGGACTTTAAGCACATGTGATCAATTACAGTGCCTCTTGTACTGGGGGAGGCAACATATTGAGCAAATCTGTTTTTGCATGAAATTGCAAATACTTGAAGATTTCAATAGGTCATCATTAAACTCTCCCACAATAGCTATATTTTTTTTCACTGAAGCACCTCCTACCATAGATGTGAAATGTCAACATTGTTCGATCTTTACGACACTTGGGGAATAAAATGTATGCAAGAACAGATGCTAGAAATGATGTCATGGATATGGGTCATTTTCCACTTTAGTGCCCCCTACCATACATCCAACGTCAACATTATCAGATTCCTACGAAATTTGGGGAATAAATTGATTGCATGACAAGAAGCAAAAAAATATATTACGAACATGGGTCATATTTCACAGTTGGGCAGCAAGGGTGCAAAGATTCCTAAAACACCTATAAGAATTGTTTGTTTCTGGTGCAAGCATCAAAGAGGACAAAAGACTGAAACATAGTCAGAAGGGTTTAATGAGTTCCACGCAGGTAAAGTGAACAATGAAGCACCGGACTCTCAGGAAAAGGACAGGAAGAGAGTCCTGAACTGTTTGTGTTGACAGCTTATATAGGGTCTCCCAATGTGTGTGTGTGTGTGTGTGTGTGAGAGAGGCAGGTCGTCTTCAGGTCAGCATGTTGTTAAGAAACCTTCAGGAAAAAACAATGTGATTGTTTTAGAGTCCTTGTTTATGGCCCTCTCAGGGTGGAGGTCACACAGCCCTTGGTGAATAGGGGCCACAGATAAGAAGTTGCAAGACCAGATCATAGGTGTTATCTTCTTGTCCACCGTCCTTGTAGTCTCCAGCTGGTCTCCATAGCATCCTGGTGATCCCCCCTGCATTCCATATCCACTGTTGGGCATGAGTTATTTACTCTAGCATTAGTAAATCAAGAAGTTTGGAGTAGTGCTGCACTGCTACAAAAAACCTTACACACCTTAATTTCCTATTTTTCAAAGCCTTATGACCACTGGTATTGCCCTACAGAGTTCAAATTCAAATAGTTCGCTAATCATTTTACTGAACATGACATTCTCATTGCTGTCCTTTACCGACCTCCATCATACCCAATGACTCTTTAAACGACATTTACACAAACTAGTAAATTCTCTTAACTCAAACTGCAATAACAGCTGTTGAGGGAGGCTTTAATGATGACATAATAAAATATTCAAGTATTTGCAATTTCATGAAAAAAGTGATTTGCTCAATGTGTGGCCTCCCCCAGTACAGAAAGAGGCACCTTAATTGATCACATGTACTTAAAATCCTTGAAGCTGACACATTTGTGGTACCAACTTTCTTCAATGAGGGGATAACGTTGAGGAAAACAGCCTTTTTTCTTCTGTTCATTAGTTTCTGCTTAGATAAAGACCACACTTGAAACAGAAATAAAGTCCAGAGAATGTATTTAATCAAATAATTGAGCAATACTTGTACAAGGAGTCTGTGTTGACAACTGATTAACTTATTCTTATAACAACGCACTTCTGGCGGAATATACACGCACATGCTTGCTTCCCCTATAGGAGGTGTTTTTTTTTTCTGTCACTTGTGGCTAAATACACTGTGAAGACTGTTTGTGCTGGTGGCAAAGGAGAAAAAACTTTTTGAACAACACACACCTACATAATCCACGCTTCATTGCCCAATTACAAGCACTTTTATTGCCACCTCGGACGATGTAGGTCAGCCCGAAGTTGGTCGTAATCACACTGCACTGGCCCCACGCCAGAGTGCGAGTGAAGCCAGTCCGAAATCTCCAGTTTCAAGTATGCTCGGGGCGGGCTTTTAATGCGGCTCAGAATGCGACTGCTTGTTTCACCCCAATCCAAATGCACCTCGTTTTCACACTCTGGAATGCAGGGGAGCCTTGGTCTATCTGTGTCATTCAAAAAGCTGTTTCTCCTTCGCCACTAATGCGTACACTCTTCAGTGTATTCAGTCAGAGATGAAAAAAACACCATCACGTACAGGCAAAGCGAGCGTGTGGGTATTCACGGGGTCTGTCCGCTTAAGGCTCGTTGTCATGGAAATCTGTAATCAACTGAAGGCCTCTCACATGGCTCAAGGTGTATGTTTGAGGTGTATGTGAACCAGGCTGACCCAAAAGCAAAGAACACAGAACAAAATCTAGTGCACGCTGGGGTCACTCCACAGAACATACTAACATGTGAAATCAACCTTAGTCAAAAAGTATTTTCCGTTCCAATCTCTAGAGGGTCGGTTTATATCTGCCTATCTATATTAAGTTGTTTTAGGCCTGTTTGTATTTTTATGTCGTGTATGTAAACTTCTGGTTACATCTGTACAACTGGGATTATCAAAATTATTTCTATTTGCTAAATGCCAGACTAATGAGCACTTTACTTTTTGCAAAGTCAGAATTTACATGCAGTCAGTGCTGTGCATTTAAACAATTTGGGAAAAAACAGATGATGTCATGTCTTTGGAAGCTTCTTTATTGACATTTGAGTTAGAGACTCACCTGTGGATGTAGTGGAAGGCATACCTGAAACACACTGATTCTATGTATAACATCATAGGAAAGTCAAAAGAAATCAGCCAAGATATCAAGGAAGAGACTTGCACAAGTGCAATTTCCAGATGCCTGAAGATGCCACGTTCATCTGTTCAAACTATTATATGCAAGTATGTAGAAAGGTCCACAGTATATGGAAATTATCCACAGTGAAACAAGTACTGTGCTGACATAGGCTGAAAGCCCACTCTGCCAGAAAGAAGCCATTACTTCAAAAGAAACATAAAAAATCTAGATTAGTTTACAAATACACACTGAGACAAACGCATACATTTTTGGAGACATGAAACTAAAATTGAACTGCTTGGCCATAATGAGCATTTTTACGTTTAAAGGAAAAAGGGGAAGCTTGCAAGCCTGAGAACACCATCCCAACTGTGAAATACAGAGGTGGCACTTCACAAAATAGATGGCATCATGAGAAAAGAACATGTGAAAACACTGAAGCAACATTTCAAGACATCAGAAAGGTAAAGCTTGGGCTCAAATGGATCCTACAATTCGGCAATGACCCAAAGCATACTGCCAAACTGGTTACAAGGTGACTTAAGGATAACAAAATCGGTATTTTGCGATGGCCATCACAAAGCCCTGACCTCAATCCCATTGAATCTATGGGCAGACCTGAAAAGGCATGTGTGAGCAAGGCAGTCTACAGACTTGGCTCAGTTACACCAGTTCTGTCAAGAGGAATGGGCCAAAATTACTGCCAGCTACTGTGAGAAGCATTGAAGGATATCCAAAATCTTTGACCCAAATCATACACTTTGAAGGTACTTTAATTGACCTAAAACAGGAAAAGGATAGTGCCTGGCTTTGTGTATTTCTGAATTACTTGCATTATACTATGTGTCAATAGATTGCAAAGTACATGTAGGTTCTGCATTTGTAGGACTGGATTCTAGTCAATATTGCACATGTTGAAGTCTTGTTGCAAATTAACTTTGGCTCATCGTTTGGATCAAGCATCAGATGGGTACCTGTGAAAACTACAGTAGGTTAACTACCGCAAGATCGAAAAAAATGTGCATGCCTGTGACATCGGAGAGGTGCAGGGACAGGGAGGCACATTGCACCTCATGCAGCATCCCTAATGTGGTGACTGGATTCCAGTCTTCACTTAAGGACATGGGACAGATGCGTGAAAGTCAGCTTTGATGGACAGCTGCTGTGGAAAGATGACGTTGTGTCCTTAGGCAAGACACCTCACCCACGTTGCCTAGTATGAAAGTGGTGTGTGAGTGATTGGTGGTGGTTGGAGGGGCCGCTGGCGCAGATTGGCAGCCTCGCGTCAGTCAGTCTGCCCCATGGCAGCTCTGGCTACAATAGTAGCTTTGAGATGCTTTGACAAGCCTGTAAAGTGCATTACAAGTGTAAGGCATTATTAATACTGCCCAGACTACAGTATAGTATACTGTAAACCTTTTTCACCAAGGGCCACATATGGAAACTTCTGTAGGGCCACAGATACAAGACAAACTGAATCATTCAAAATGTTGCATTAGACATGGCTTTGACTGAGGCATGACATCTTGTTTGTTTTTAAGTTATAATAGCAGAAATGTTGCTGTAAAAAGTACTCATTTGTTTTTTTGGGGGCGAATTCAGCAAGAAGTCTAAGGGCCAAAAAATTGGTCTGAAGGCTGCAGTTGGCCCCCAAGACATAGTTTAGAGCCCTTCTAGGAATGACATGTTTAGAACAGTTCCACACACAGCCTGGTACTGAATTGTAGAAAATGTATAATATTCATGTCATTAATATCCGCATGGGGGGTGTGGGGGTCCAGTGCACACAGTCATGCAGTCTTCTCTCTCAAAGTCTCCATTGCATTGTTTTGACTAAGACTCCATGTGTGTGTATGTGTATATATGTGTGTGTGTATGTGTATATATGTGTGTGTGTGTGTGTATGTATATATATATATATATATATATATATATATATGTCATATTTGCAATTAAGTATTAATTATAGTCAATATCTAGCTTCCAGTTGCACTGACAGAATTTCTCTCTTTCAAGCGGACCTATTATGCAAAATGAGTGGAAGAAATCACTCACTTTAGAAATAACCACAATGAAATGGCATGGTTAAAAGGTCTAAAAAATACAATGTTGAATTTAGAATGATTCATGCATGTTTGAGTAATCCTGTATTCAAGACGTCATTGCTCCTATATTCCCCCCCATTTCCACCGCCACTAGTACAGCCCTCTCTTCTGTACTTACTTTGTTCTCCAATTTTATTGTCTTAATCTGTGATACATGTATGATTTGGTAGCGCTGTGCAGGCAATTTGGTAAAAAAACAAAATCCCACTACTCCACTACTAGAACCAAAACAAAAATATCAACCTATGCTGATACATCGGGCTGATATTTGGACCTTTTAGCGTATTGGCCAACTGATATACCACCCTATCTCTATTTATAAACTAAGCTAAATGCATATTCACATGAAATAATGTTTCTAACAAGGCTCTGGTGTTATTTAAATGTAGTTGAGTGGTTGCCAGTCACCAAGAGAGCCATTATAGTGATGTTTGGAGGCTAATGGTAACTCTTCCAGTGAAACTCTATAGAAGTCATAGACTGTATAAAGTGGACTGAGGCAGTGTGACGTCACCCATAGCGTCAAATGAAGCTTATTGAAGTTAGCAGTTATAGGGGCGAATTTGAAGCCAAGTTCCACATTTTAATTGCTATGATTCTCACAGTCGGAATTCTACGAGTCAATCCTGAGCAAGGCTGTTGAAGGTAACGCCTCTCCCACTTATACCAACCTGACTTTGGAGAAAGAGGGTAGCTCATTGGGTTTTATTGATTTTCATATCTTGATTTACAGAGAAAATGGCAAAATAAAATCACCAGGATTATGTAGAGCAGGTTAAAAAATATTTTAACACCACAATAACGAGCCTGACCGAGGCAGTTACGGAGAGAGGGGTAAGGGTTTTTCAATAGGAAGTGAATTGGAACCAGAGTCAATGGAGCCAGAAGTGCACCCATGCTCACTTCCTACTTGGAATGTGGTGGCGAGGGGGTAGCCATGTCCATTTATATTTACTGTTTATGATTGGAGCCAATGTATGGAACAGTAGAAATCATTAGACTGCAGGTGTTCTGTTGACACACACTGGAGGGATCTATAGTCCTTTGACTCTTTCCCTCCTGTGCATCTTAGTTTTATGGTGGAATGAGTGTTTAGTGTGCAGTACACACTAGAGGTTCAGAGAAGTGGACTATGAAGCAGCAAGGGAGGGAGATCCACCTCTGCCCAGCCCTGGACAAGCACTTTGTTTACTGGCTGCTCTCGTCCTCACGCAGTAATCATCATGATTGGTGCAAACAGGCCCTTATGTGAAAGCGCTGCAGCACTCAGCCTTCTCCACGCCTGGAGAGCTTCTATTTTAATAATGCTTTATGCTCTCTACTGGGCTCACTGCTCCACACTGTCCACAGGCAGAGGAGCCAACAATTGTATTTACGTAATTACTCAAGTAAGGCTCCAAAGAGTGTAGCACGCGTGAGGGAGAGCTGTGAGGGGTCCCCATTTGTAAGAGTGCTTCCATTTGATGGAACAACCATACATAATAGATATACACTCATATATCTGAACATGTCTGTGTAGGTTGTCTATTTTTATTTGTAAGTTGGGTGCAAATGCATCATCTGTCAGAATAATTCTTCAACATTCTAAAAAGTGTGAGTACTGATTGTACTGTAAATGTTCTAAGCACAGGTGAGACCTACTGGGCATTTCTGCTTGATGCACTTCCACCAGTACCATTTTGACAGCTGCAAGGTCCTCAGGCGGGACCTTTATGGGACGTAGAAGGTGGGATTCTTTTTTGTCGCCAAGGACAAAACATCACAACCATGTATCGACTTTAGGGGCCTCAATAATATCACCATTAAAAACAAATATCCATTGCCACTCATTGATTCCACCTCACAGGAAGGGGGTGAATGGAAAACTGCATTTAAGATGCCTCTGGGACATTTCGAGACCTAGTGGTCCTTCAGGTTAACCAATGCTCCAGCTGTCTTCCAAGCTTTAATTAACGATATGCTACAGGATTTTCTCAATCATTTTGTGTTTGTGTATCTGGACAATATTCTAATATTTTCTAAGACTCCACAGGAACACCAGCACCACATGCACCTGGTCCTCGAGAGGCTCCTGGAGAACAAGTTATACGTGAAGGTGAAGTGTGGCCGTGTCCCAATTCGCCAAATGCACAATTCGATGTACTGTCTAAGTGCGGGTCGCAAAGTACGGTTCGAAACTTCCGGCCGAGAATGGTAGTTCTCAGTGTAGCCGCCATCTTGTCGAAATGGGACAGCCCTACACCACAGACCGCACTTCCACCGCTGTCTTTGCGCGTATGTTACTTACGTGACATACGCTATTTAAAATTATTATTTAATAGAAGAATCAAGGTGTCGCAGCCTTTTATTTCTGTTTAGATTGAATAAAGTAAGGAATTTATTTGTCTTTGAATATCAATAGGCAAATATAAGGTTCGAGGTGATTTTTTTTTCCCCACTTGTAGTTACTAAATAACAAAATAAACCTTGTTAAAACGTAATGACATTAATAATAATAATAATAATACATTTTATTTGAAAGCGCCTTTCAAGACACACAAGGACACTGTACACGACAAAGTTAAAAACACATATTTACAGAATAAAACAGAGATACGGAACTGGATGATGGTGAGAGTGACTGATTATGTGCTGTAGGATTGTGTGAACAGGTGGGTTTTGAGTCTGGATTTGAAAAGTTGAAGAGAGTCGATGTTGCGGAGGTCAGGAGGGAGAGAGTTCCAGAGCCGGGGAGCAGAGCAGCTGAAGGCTCTGCCCCCCATAGTGATGAGACGAGCAGAGGGGACAGAGAGCTGGAGAGAGGAAGAGGAGCGGAGGGAGCGAGAGGGAATGGAGATGTGGAGGAGGTCAGAGATGTAAGGTGGGGCCAGGTTATGGAGAGCTTTGAAGGTGGTGAGGAGGATTTTGAAGTGTATTCTCTGTTTATTATTTACATTCATACATTCAGAGTCTATAAACCAGAGAACACTGATGAGTTGTACATAAAGTGGGATATTACAGTTCAACGATTCGGTATTTGGGCAGGTTTAATTTGATCCGTGGCTAAACCACTTTAATACCAGTATAGGGCGCTGTTGGCCTTCTATGCCTGGCCAGTTAATATTCTTATTATTGCAATATTTTAATGACAATAATTCATGATTATTATTATTATTGTTGTTGTTTGGGAATATCAGCACATTTCTTTATTCAGTGTCACCTCTTTTGTTTCCTCAAACCAGCCCAGAAGAATGTTCTGTAAAATAATGTGTCAGAGCTGCACAGATTTTTAATCCTCAAACACACTGTACAGATCTTTATTCAGATTTAAGTTTCATGTCGCATTGTAGGTGACATAAACAAGTACGAACATTTGAATGTGTACTGCGTAGCGGACTCCATTTTCTTCTATTTTGTGCGTAGGCGCAGTGCATGATGGGATATAGCAGTGCGTGAACTCTGCATGGATGGACGCTTTGGTTACGGCTGATTTCCATGGAAACGCAGGGAACATTTTGTCCTGCGCACTCGTCACACGGCCATAGAAATGGTACAGCCCTTGTCGTGCCGGAAATGACGTAACACCCTTCGACACACACTCGAACAGTGATTTTAAGGGCATTTTGGCGAATTGGTACACGGCCTGTGAGTTTCATGCGGACAAGGTCAGTTTTCTGGGGTTTATTGTGGGATGTGGACAGGTGAAAGCTGACCCAGAAAAAATTAAAGCGGTAACTCAGTGGCCTACACCCAACAACAAGAAACGGCTACAAAGAGTTATTAGGTTTTCTAACTTCTACAGACGTTTCACTGGTTGGAAGGGGCAGGGCACCCTTTCCTGGTTCGGACAGATCACAAGAACCTAGCTTACATTCAGTCAGCTAAACGTTTAAATTCCCATCAAGCCCGCTGGTCACTATTTTTAAGTAGATTTAACTTTATACTCATATCATATATATGTATATCATATGTATATACATATCATGTATCGCCCAGGACCCCACAACATCAAGCCAGATGCACTCTCACACCAGTTCTCCCAGGAGGACACTACCACCCCTCCGGAGCTCATCATATCCCCTACCTGTGTGGTTGCAGCTGTTCGCTGGGAGATTAAGGATCTGGTCCGGGAGGCTCAACGCACCCATCCTGATCCAGTTAATGGCCCACCTGATACTTTGTTCCAGATCTTGTCCACTCCAAGGTACTTGAATGGGTCCACTGCTCTCAGTTCCCCTGCCATCCAGGGGTCAATCACACACTCTTCCCTTGGTGACATCACTCGTGGTGGCCCATGGTCGACAATAACATCAGGGCTTATGTGTTGGCATGCCAGGTGTGTGCCAGGGGCAAAGCCTCCCACTCGCCGCCCTCCAGTCTGCTCCAACCGCTGCCAGTTCCGAAATGCCCTTGGTCTCATGTGGCAGTGGACTTTGTGACTGGTCTTCCCCGTCTCAAGGTAACACAGTCATTCTCACAATTGTTGACCGGTTCTCTAAAGCAGCCCATTTTGTTGCCCTAACAAAACTCCTGACCACCAAGGAGTCTATGGAGTTGTGTTCCGACTCCATGAAATCCCGGTGGATATTGTGTCTGACCGAGGAACGCAGTTTACATCCCAAATTTAGCATTCCTTCTGTGAGGGCTTGGGCGCATCGGTGAGTCTTACCTCTGGCTTTCACCCCAGGCCAATGGACAAACTGAGCGGGCCAATCAATCGTCTCCTCCAGTCCATCTACCTGGAGCACATTCTTGCCATGGATTGAATACTCCCACAACTCCTTGGTGAGTTCGGCCACCTGTCCATCACCTTTCCAAGCGTCTCTAGGTTACCAGCCTCCACTCTTCCCGTCGGAGGAAAAGGACCTGGCACTGCCCTCTGTTGCCCACTTCCAATGATGCCGCAGGGTCTGGAGAAGAACTAGGGCTGCCCTTCTCCAATCCGGGTTCAGGATGAAGGCACCGACAAGCACTGTACTCCAGCTCCTCAATATCAACCAGGCCAGTCAGTTTGGCTCTCCTCAAAAAATATCCTTCTAAAAACAGATTCACAGAAACGCTCTCCTCACTTTTTGGGGCCCTTCAAGATTCAATTCAACCACAATTATCAGTCCATCTGCAGTATGCCTTCAACTCCTCTCTCCACATCCACCCTACGTTCCATGTGTCCCAGCTTAATTAATTCGGTCCAGTGAACTATTTAGACCAAAGGACAAAACCCTGAGCCATAAACAAAGTCCATCCATTTTCTTCCGCTTATCCAGGGCCGGGTCGCGGGGGCAGCAGTCTAAGCAGGGACTCCCAGACTTCCCTCACCCCAGACACGTCCTCCAGCTCCTCCGGTGGGACCCCAAGGCGTTTCCCGGCCAGCCGAGAGACATAGTAAGCAAATTTTATGCTTTTCAAAATTCCCACTGGTTTAGCCACACCCACTTTTTAGAATTCATTAACAATCTAAGCAATAATGTTTCATTGCACATTGGTCTAAAAACCTTGATCACTTTTCAAGCCTTTTGAAAGAAATTCCAAGGTAGAGATACGAAAAGTAAAAAGTAAAATTTTGCAAAAATGTGGTTCTGTCCAACATGGCCGACTTCCTGTTGGGTTTAGGATGGGGGTCATAATAGTTTTTTACTCTTCATGGGCTATTTTCATGCGAAGTTTAATTTTTCTATGTTTGAAAAGGTTTGGGCTCCCACAGAGACATTTTTTTTAATGTTTTTTAATTATGCTTTTTGATTACTCCTTCTCTTGGGAAAGCAGAATTTTAGGTCATAGTTGGATTAGTGTAGCATCTACTGAGCATCTATTTAGTCTACAATAAAGTTCAGTACTCTGTACCATATGCATTTCAATGGCACATTTCTTATGTGGTAACGTGGTTGCAGATAGTTATGGCGTCATTGGCTTTTTTGTTCAGTATGGCAAGCCGGATGTCCATGTCAAATTTCATGTTTGTGACAAACACATTTTTTTGATCCCATTCAAAAGTTCAAGGGGGCACTGTAGAGGAAGGTCTCGGGCATGTAAATTGTATACCACTGTGTTCAGATCATTTTGCACAAAATGTATATTATTGCCAATAGGACATTGCGTGTTTGAGTTGCACACGATTTAAAACTTCTAAAAATGGCCTTCTTGTTTACAGGTTAGCCATGCCCACATCGTATGATCAAATTCAACACTTCAGCTTGTAATTACATATGGGTCTAGTTCTTTTTGATCAATTTGCAACCTTTTTAAATGGAAATCCATGGTGTAAAAAATTCAAAAGTGAAAGTGAAAATTTTGGGTTCTGTCCACAAAGGCAGAATTTAGGAAGGAGTCATATTTATTTTTTTTACCTGACATGAGCTATGGTTGTACCAAATTTCATTTGTCTACAATAGAAAAGGTCTCTCATTGCCATAATGTATTTTGATTTTTGATCTGGTGTCATTTTGATTAATGAATTTTTTTTGCACTTGGGGAGATGCCGGATGACGAGCTGACGAGGGAATTATGAGCGTACTCAATCCAAGGAAGGAAGGAGCTCCAGGATGAGGGGTTGGCTGAGATGACACAACGGAGAGCCGACTCGAGGTCCTGGTTGGCACGCTCGGTCTGCCCGTTGCTCTGAGGGTGGAGTAATCCGGAGGTGAGGCTGACCATGGCACCCAACCCCTGGCAGAAGGCTCGCCACACCTGCGGTGTGAACTGGGTGCCACGGTCGGAGACGATGTCGCAGGGGATACCATGGAGGCGGAAGACGTGAGTGGTGAGTTGGTCTGTTGTTTCTTTGGCGGTCGGGATCTTGGGAAGTGGAATGAAATGGGCAGCCTTGGAGAACCGGTCAACTATGGTGAGTATGGTTGTGTGTCCTTGAGATGGTGGGAGACCGGTTACAAAGTCCACGGCAATGTGGGACCAAGGTTGTCTGGGAACTGGGAGAGGAAGAAGCAGACCAGATGGGGGTGAGTGTGAGGCTTTGGCCCTAGCACATACCTGGCAAGCCGTGATGTATTGCCGGGTGTCTCGGTCCATGGTGGGCCACCAGAAGTGTCTTTTGAGGAGAGACAGGGAACGATTGACACCGGGATGGCAGGCAAATTTGGAAGCATGGATGAATTCTAGGACCTGGGAACGGACAGTCCGGAACGAATAGTTTTCCAGGTGGTCCGTTACCTGGGTCTGGCTGGTCGGTTTGGGCCCCTCGGACAAGATCCTCAATCTGCCAGTGGACGGCAGTCATGATGCCGGATGGATTCGGGAGTGGATGCATCTTCTTCCTGGCAGAACTGGCGGGACAAGGCATCAGGTTTGACATTGCAGGTACTGGGACGATAGGTGAGGGTAAAGTTGAACCGGCTAAAAAACAGGGACCAGCGGGCTTGATGAGGATTCAGGAGTTTGGCGGACTGGATGTAGGAGAGGTTCTTATGGTCTGTCCAGGTGAGGAAGGGTTGCTCCGCTCCCTTGAGCCAGTGACGCCACTCCTCGAGTGCCAGCTTGACTGCCAGAAGCTCCCGGTTCCCCACGTCGTAGGTCGCCTCGGCTGGAGACAGGCGACGGGAAAAGGCGCAAGGGTAGAGGCGATCGTGGGGGGCGAACCGTTGGGACAGGACGGCCCCAACTCCTGTGTCTGAAGCGTCGACCTCGACAACGAACTGGCGAGACGGATCGGGTTGGTGAAGGATGGGAGCGGAAGTGAACAGGTCTTTGAGTTTGTTGAAGGCGGACTGAGCTTCGGCTGACCAGGTGAACGGTGAGGCGGGAGATGCGAGTCTGGTAAGTGGAGAGATAACCCGGCTAAAGTCTCTTATAAAACGGCGATAGAAGTTGGTGAATCCGATGAACCGCTAGAGCTGTTTGCGGTTGGAGGGGACCGGCCACTCCAAAACGGCCTTGATTTTTTTCGGGATCGGCTTTCACCTGGCCCCTCCCCACAGTAAATCCCAGGAAGCTGACCTCGTTGGAGTGGAATTCGCACTTTTCAGCTTTCACGAACAGTCGATTCTCCAGGAGGCGTTGGAGGACCTGGCGCACGTGACGTTGGTGGTCTTGGAGGTCTCGGGAGAAGATCAGGATATCGTCCAAATAAACAAAGATGAAGTGGTTCAGGAAGTCTCGTAGAATGTGGTTTATGAGGGCCTGAAAAACAGCAGGGGCATTAGTAAGTCCAAAAGGCATGACAAGATACTCAAAGTGTCCAAGGGGAGTTTTAAATGCAGTCTTCCACTCGTCTCCCTCTTTGATATGGACTAAATGGTAAGCGTTATGGAGGTCCAACTTAGTGAAGACTGTGGCACCATGGAGCGGAGCAAAGGCGGAGTCCAAGAGAGGTAGGGGATATTTGTTCTTAACGGTGATATTGTTTAATCCCCGATAGTCTATGCACGGGCGGAGCGTTTTGTCCTTTTTCGCCACGAAGAAGAACCCCGCGCCAACCGGTGATGAAGGACGGATGATTCCAGCTGCGAGGGAGTCTCTGTAAGTTTCCATAGTCTCTCTTTCAGGTTTTGAGAGGTTGTAGAGCCGACTGGAGGGTAGCGGGGCACCCGGAAGTAGATCAATGGCGCAGTCGTAGGGCCGGTGCGGAGAAAGAGACAGGGCCCGGCTCTTGCTGAACACCTCCTGGAGGTCGTGGTACTCCTCCGGAACCGAAGCCAGGCTGGGAACCTCCGGAGGTGGGTCGGGACTGAGATTAGCACCCCCGGCAGGAGACAGGGCGGACTGGAGACAGAGCGCGTGGCAGGACGAGCTCCACCCCGGACCCAGTCCCAGTGGTGGGGGGGTGTGTGCCCGGAGCATGGGTAGCCGAGCACTAGGGAGAAGAGAGCGGTGGAGATGACGTGGAACCGGTGTGATCCATCTGGAGTGGGATGGGATAAGAGACTGACCCACCAGTACTCCCATATCTACCGGTGGGCGCCCCCTTTTGGCCGCAACGTACACTTGGCGATGTAGTGCCCCCTCGTGCCGCAGTAGAGGCATTCCCTGGCCAGGCGCCGGCGCTGCATGCGCTCCTCAGGGGAAACGAGGGTCCGGCCCACTTGCATCGGCTCATTGGGGAGCGGTGACACACGAGGAGGCAGCGACAAGGGGTGAGCGGCAGCTCGGGCTGGCGAGCGCCGCCTCTCTCTCCGACGGGTCTGGAGTCTATTGTCTATACGATTAGCCAGGGTAATCAGAGCCTTCAGGTCCGGAGGCTCATCTCGGGAAACGAGTTCATCTCTCAATTGATCGAGTCCACGTACAAATACAGCCCGAAAAGCACTATCAGTCCAGTTAATTTCGGCTGCCTTAGTCTAGAAATCAATCGTATAATCCGTCCACCTGATAGTGCAGGTGATCAAAAATAAGTTTAAAAGCGGTCACAAAGTCATTATAATCCACCGAGTCCAGTGCCGCGTTGGCAAAGCGCGCCTCTGCCCACTGGAGCGCCTTGCCCCGGAGCAAACCACAGACGTAGCGGATCTTGGCAGGGTCTGACGTGAAGCGGGCAGGGCACTGTTGAAACATAGAGGTGCACTGAAATAAAAATCCACGGCAGAGGCTGGGCTGTCCGGCATAGGGGTCCAGGTCCGTGCCCCTCGACTCCGGAGGACACGGCAGAGGTGCGGTCCTCACCGCAGTGGTCACAGGGGCGGCTGGAGCCGGACAGAGCAGAGCAGACAGTTGATTGGAAAGTTGTTTAACAGTGTTTATTTACAAAAGTTAAATTGTATATACAAGCTGCAACAAGCTGGCAGAGTCTCTCTCTCGGGACGGGGAACAAGGTGACGAGCAGGGAGCAGGGTGATGAGCAGGGTCCAGTGCACAGAGACAGACAGGTGAGACAAGGCATGATACCAGTGAGCAGCGTGATACAGGATGAGACACAGACAGCAAACAGACGGAGCAGGAGGCAGGATTCTGGAGACAAAAGGTAATCCGGTAAGTGCAGGGAAAACAGGAACAGAGCAATAAAGTAATTGAGCTAGAGTAATAACGTTTTCACACGGACATTCTACCACTGGGTGATATCTTCCAGCCCCTCTTGTACCCACGGCAGTTGGAGGTGATTACGCTGATGATGAGCAGGTGCCGGAGTCAGCAGGTGAGGGAGGGGGAAAGAACACAGGAACAAGCAGGAACAGGCAGATCATGACAGCCTCCGAGTTCATTTCATCCACTTTTTGTCCTCCTTTGGATCATTTCTTGTTTAGAGCTACAAGAGACCTCACCTCTGACCTCAAGTCTAACCTTTTGACCTCCTGGATCCCTTTCCTGGTTTGCCTACAGCAGACCCCTCTCATACACAGGCTGGACAGTGTAAGACAGCTTTTGTTATGTTTGCAATGCAAAACAATACACTCTTTAACACAAATGGAACAGTTTATTAGCATTTGTACATTACAGAACATCATGGGTCTTTACAAATGCCACACCTTTACAGGGAGCTAAGAATTATTTATATTAGTAACTGTTATAGAATAAATTGAAGCAGCCTTAGAACTCCAGCTTCATGCCTCCAGCTTTCAATTCTAACACAGAAGAAATTTATTTACCATCAGTACAGGACCCAGGATCTGGAGACATGAACCCTCAACACATTGAACTAGACTGGATTGGACAATATTATCACAGTCTGGCTATGCTTCAATGAGAGGAAACATTATATTATACAATAATTATACAAACTTCCAGGTTGGCTTCATGAACACTGGCACATAATGCAGCTACTGCTCCCCCAAATCTCAACTCAAATTTACTTGATAACCCTGTGATTAAACCTCAAAGCCTCAAACTGGAACTGCCTTGGCCAGTAATACGATATCAAACTGGAGTCTGACCACTAGCAGTCAGGTTTGTCTTACCTTCCTGTGTCATCCACCTGGCCCCATGCTTCGAGCTCGTAACTGCGGTCCACTCTGCTGTGGCAATATGGGAGCTGATCAACTTCACGTCATAACCGGATTATTATGGATAATGGTCTTCAGCAGTGTTCTGCTGCTGATGATCAACTGTGGCTTCGCTTCCATCGGTTTAACCCACATGCAGCACTCATCTTCACGCAGATATGCTCTATCAGCATCACCAGATATATCCTTCGGGGGTCCTGACATTGCCTGCACCTGGGTAAAGCCTCACAAATAAAGTCCATCTGGTCAGCGTCTCAACATCCTCAGCAGAGCTCCGACCTAACAGCAGCCTGTCATTCAGCCCAGCAGAATGACACCTGCCCATGTGGTCATTATTACATCTGCCAGCCAAAAGTATCGGGCCCTGGAGATGGTCTAGCAATACTACTCCCGGACAGTTGTAAAGTCATGTCTGTGTCAATGCTGGTTTCCTCATCATTTGAATCTATGGTAATGCAGATTTCTGGTCCAACACCAACCATCATTACTATCTACTGCCCATTTAAGACAAACCCAGATTCTGTCTTTTTTTTTTTTTTTTTTTTTTTTTTTTTTTTAATCACCTTTATAACTCATATGTCCTCTCTTTCTCCCAACATTTATTTAATGGGTAATTTTAATATTCATGTGGATTTTTGTATCCTGTCTGGACAATTTTGGCTTGGAACAATATACTGACTTTCCCATTTCTGTTGAACTTCCCATCACTGACCGTATGTTAATATATTTCATCTCACTCTTTAAACAATGTCCTTCAGAAACATCAACAACACTGACCTACCCTCGCTTACTACGGCAATCGGCAAATCTTTCCCCCATGGATGGTCTACATTCTCCACATGAACTGGTTAATTTCTATAAATCCTTCAAAAGGTGTACATTTGCAAATACTATCACATATGTTGCTTCTCGTATAGATTAGATTATTTTTTTTGTTGATTAATTTTTTTCTCCTTTTCTTCCCTGTATATTCACCCTCCTCCTAAGCGGAATGAAGGTTGTGGTGAAGGGGCTCTTGTTTGTTAATGAGCTAAGCCACTCTCTTTGAACCTGAGCGGATGAAATGAGGATGATTTATTCAGTGCAGTCCACACACAGCATAGAGACAATGGAAGTCCTGCTAATGCGCTACTCAGACGTATGATAATGAGGCATGAGGAGGGGCTTTCACCAAAGTTCCACAGAGCCTCCACCAAGTGAGTCTGATGCTTGGTCAGCACACATCATGGGTTCTAAGTCTAGTCGCCTGTGCTAATGGATCAATTCATTTTTAAATAAAAATTTGCAACAAAATCATGTAATCTTTTTACTGACTTTGTGCTAGTAATGCATAATGAGTTATGTTTACTTGTTTCTATGGAACATGCTTCTTTAAAGACATTTCTCGGTGGATTTTGTGTATTTAAAGCACAAGTAATCCAAGTTTGCCCCTCCTCGAACTGTCATCTTAACATGCTGGAAGTGTTTGAGTTCCTGAATGACCCTGGAAGTTATGTTGTTGGGGGCTTTGTGTCCCTGGTGTGGTCACCCATGGCATTTCTCTGGTGTTGGCCATGCGAAGCAGCAGCAAACTGGTGCTGGCTTGCTTATTGCCCCACAACTCAACCACCACATGTTGGAGTTCACTCCAGTGAACGAGAGGGTCCCTGGGAGGGGTACTAGACAGAGCACCAACTGGGGATTCTGTTTTTCTCTGGGGGACTTAAATGCCCATCTGGGTAACAACAGTGACACCTGGAGTGGTGTAATGGGGAAGAATGGCTTCCCTGATCTGAACACGAATGGTGTTTTGTTATTGGACTTCTGTGCTAGCCACAGTTTGTCCATGACAAACACCATTTTCAAGCACAAGAGTGTCCATCAGTGGCACGTGGCACCAGGACACCTAGGTCGGAGGTTGATGATTGACTTTGTTGTCGTGGCATCTGATCTCTGGCCGCGTTTCTTGGTCACTTGGTGAAGAGAGTGGAGAGCAGTCATGGAGGGTAAAACTCGAGGTTGGGAGGGCTATCAGACAGCCTCAAATATTCTGGCAAACTGTCCGATGCCTCAGGAGGGGGAAGCGGTGTTTACAGTGCGGGTAGAGAGCTGCTGACCTCAACTGGGGATGTTGTCAGCCAGTGGAAGCAATACCATGACATCTTTCGAGGAGGAAGCAGAAACTGGGGAACTGGAGGCGGACTCGTCCATCACCTGGCTGAAGTCAATGAGGAAGTTGGCAAGCTCCTTGGTGGCAAGGCCCCAGGGGTGGACAAGATCCGTCCCGAGTACCTCAAGTCTCTGGATATTGTGGAACTGTCTTAGATGACACGTCTATGCAACATCTTGTGGTGGTCAGGGACAGTGCCTCTGGACTGGCGGACTGGGTTGTGGTCCCTCTGTATAAGGGGAACCACAGGGTATTTGCAATTACAGGGAAATCACGCTCCTCAGTCTTTCCGGTAAGGTCTACTCCAGAGTACCGGAGAGAAGAATGTGACCGATAGTCGACCCTCAGATTCAGGAGAAGTGCGATGTCCCATGGGAGTTCATGGGAGTTTGCCCAACCAGTCCACATGCGTTTCATGGTTCTGGAGAAGGCATTTGACCATGTCCCTTGTGGTGTCCTTTGGGGGGTGCTCCGTGAGTACGGGGTCTGGGGCCCTTTTCTAAGGGCTGTCCGGTCCCTGTATGAACGGACCAGGAGTTGTGTTCGCATTGCTGGCAGTAAGTCAGACCTGTTCCCAGTGCATGTTGGACGCCACCAGGGCTGCCCTCTGTCACCCGGGTCTGTTAATTGTATTTATGGACAGAATTTCTAGGCGCAAGCAGGGACCAGAGGGGGTTTGGTTTGGGAACCACAGGAGCTCATCTCTGACGTTTGCAGATGATGTCTTGATGGCTTCATTGAGCCAGGACCTGTAGCAGGCACTGAAGTGGTTTGCAGCCAAGTGTGAAGCAGCTGGGGTGAGAATCAACTCCTTTAAATCCCCCGGCATGGTTCTCAAACGGAAAAAGGTGGCTTGCCGTTTCCAGGTGATTGGTGAGTCCTTGCCTCAAGTGGAGGAGTTCACGTATCTTGGGGTCTTTTTCATGAGTGAGGGAAGGATTGAGCGATTGACAGGCGGATTGGTGCAGCATCTGCAGTGATGCGGTCGCTGTATCAGTCTGTTATGGTAAAGAAAGAGCTGAGCTGAAAGGCAAAGCTCTCGATTTACCGGTCAATCTACGTTCTTACCCTCACCTATGGTCATGAGGTTTGGGTAATCACAGAGGACAAGATTGTGGATACAAGCGACCGGGGGGAGAGCCTGAGCTTGTGCAGGAGGTTGAGAGGTACCGTCTCTAGATATAGTTGGGCTCACCTCCACGCTCCACTCTCTCTGGTACCCAACTCCTTGAAAGTGTGCCTTTGTCCCTTTAAATATTTCGTTTGTTTACATGTCTGTTAATTTTCCATAACTGTCCATATCAAACTAAATAGAGCTATCCCGGATTTGTTTTGTTTAGTTTTCAATAGTTTAATCACCACACACAAACATTTGTTACTTTAAAGATATTTTATTTGGTTAAGTTAGCTAATTAGTTCCATATTATATCTACTTACCTGAATCTCCACATGGTCCAGACAAAAGAGGGGGCGTGCCCAATGCAGGAGAGGGAAACGGTGCTTCACCAACATTGTTTACAGTGCGGGTGGAGAGCTGCTGACCTCGACGGGGGATATTGTCAGGCGGTGGAAGGAATACTTTGAGGATCTCCTCAAGCCCACTGTCACATCTTCCAAAGAGGAAGTAGAGTTTGAGGACTCAGAGGCGGACTCACCTAGCTGGACAGAATTTCTAGGGGCAGTCAGGGGTCCGATCATACAGGGACCGGATGCACGTCCTACCGGGACGAGGCCCTGGGGAAGACCCAGGACACGCTGGAGGGACTGTCTCTCAACTGCCCTGGGAACGCCTTGGGATCCTCCCAGAAGAACTGGAGGAAGTGTGCGTGGAGAGGGAAGTCTGGGCCTCCCTGCTGAAAGTGCTGCCTCCGCGATCCGGTCCCGGATAAAGCAGAAGTGGATGGATGATTAACTGTATTATTTTTCATTTGGTGACATTAAGAATACATAGTAAAAGCCAAAAGTAAACTATCAACTGGAAAAAACGTTGTAGAGGTGAAGACGTTTTGCTCCTCATCCAAGTCGCTTCTTCAATTCTGGCCAAATTACTGTTTGACACTGTCTTACTCTATATCTATCTGAAAGGAGGAGCCAACTACACTGAAAGTGAAAACAGCTATTGTTTACAGTTTCTGTATGTAGGTTTAATCTGTTGAGCTACACTAAGTGTGCACTGTACCCGAGTCATACTTAGCATATTTATTAAGCTCTTAATAGGTGCTTTCACACCTATTAGCATCCTGGCTAGCTCTATTGCTTTCTTTGTTTCCTTTGTTTGCTTTGGGTCTGAGGATGGAGTTGTAGATGGGGGAAAGATGATGTGCTAGGCTCACTGTAGGAAACCTGAGCCTAGAGCCAGAAGGAAGAAAACTAAACTCATCATGAAGAGGATGAGCATCTTCAGACAAGATGCTCAGAGTATTCCTTTTCACCTGTCTGGAGAAAAGCTCAGACAGAGAAGTCTGCTGGGCCCCCAAGATTTTCTCACTCAAATGTACAATTCTACTGAGTGTTTTTTTTTTTTTTTTTTTTTTGCTTTGATATTAAGATTCCTATACCAACACATAGAAAAAGTTAAAACAGACTCAACACAAGATTTATAAAACAAAGTCATCAAAGTCCTGTCCACCTGGAAATATGAAAGTTTTCTGAGGCAGAACAGATGCTGCTGACCTCTCTTGCACAGCATGTCTGTGTTATCATTAAAATTCAGTTTGTGGTCAATCAAGGTTCCCAGGTATTTATAATTTTCCACTAGCTCTACCTCTTGACCTTTGATAACGGTCGCTATATGGAGTTGTGACCTGTCTGCAAAAGTCAATAGACATATCTTTAGTCTTACTGACATTTAGTTTTAAGAGTTGTCACACCACTGTACCATGTCCTCAACAACTGGGCCCATGGTCCTTTTCATCGCCATGCAAAAGACTGATGATGACAGAGTCGTCTGCAAATTTCAATATATGTCGATTTGCATAATTACTGCGCGACAGTCATTTGTATACAAAATATATAGAAGTGGCGAGAGCACACAACCCTGAGGAGATCCTGTAAAAGAATTTAAAACATCAGAGAGGCACCCATTCACCTTTACCCTCTGTGATCTCCCAATTAAGAAATCCCAAATCCAGCCCCACCATGTTAAAGTTCCAAATTAAAATTTGAAACAACTTTATCAATTAAAAGGTGTGGCTGGATGGTATTAAAAGCAGAGAAGTCCAAGAGCTCTCTAGGTGTTTTAAGGACCATATTTAAAAGAGTTCTTGGGGTGTTTTATTTTGGCCACAGGAATTATTGTACTTGCTGTGGCATCTTTGGCACTCTCTGCTGGTGGATTTGACATCTGAAATGTATAAGTGGACAACAAGATGGCTCAAATATTATCTGGACCTGGACTTTTCTTTTTTCATTAGTTTGTCCAAAGCAGGAGACCACTAACCGTCATTGAAAGGTGGTGAGCCAGAGCAAAGCAAATCATTTTGCCGTTTACGAATTTCATTAGTAAAATTCCATTGTTTCAAATCTGAGGTAAAAAAGAATTAAAAAACTTGAGCTAATTGTTTATCAGATTTCATTTCATTCAAGTTAATCTTAGCACTGTTTCAACAGGTGGTGGAACCTATTATCTGGTTAAGGCCTGGACAGGCCAAGCCCATTCTATTTTGTCCCAACTGATTCTCAAGCCTGATTTATAATTGATGTTTAGCTCTCCTAATTTGACATTTGATCTCTTACTCAGTAAGACCTTTTTTTCATAACCCATGGCTTATTATTTGGGTATAATTTAAGTCTTTTGGGGGATCACGTGATCCTCACAAAAGATAACGTAACTACTGACAACATCAGTTTCAGCTCATTCAAGTTATGCCAGAAGAAGACTCATAAAACATATATCCCAGTTCGTACATTCGAAACGCCCTTGTAGGCACGTCACTGCATCATCAGTCCACTGTTGGACTGTCTGGTCTGGACGCTTCCTCCTCCTTTAGGACCGTGTGATAAGTTGGGATCAACTGCACACAGTTGTGGTTTGGCGCTCCCCAATGGTGGAAGAGGGTAAGACTTGTACACTCCCTTGATTGAGATATAACACAAGTCCAATGATTTATTGCGTCTAGTTGGGTATGTCACATATTGGAAGAAGTTCTGCAGGACAGTTTTTATGGAGCACTGGAAAATCACCAAGAATAAAGACAGGAGCATCTGGACTTTTGGATTGGAGCTTTTGCGTCACATTAAGAATAGTGTCTGTGTATCAACATGATGCTTGGATGTATCAACAACGAATTTTGCCTTGGGGAAGGACATAGACCACAACAATTCAATATTTGATCTGCGTCCACATGATCTGCGTCCACATACTGTCCAAGACAAGACTCCGTGATAGCCAACAGACAAGCGTCTCTGAATTCATGTTGAAAGTGTACGTGGGCCTGTAATTCGTCGATTTTGCTTCTGAGGGATTGGGCATTTATCAGCATCATAGAGGGCAGAGGGATTCGGTTAAGCGACTGTCTCCATAGCCACTGGCGCGACCCGCCCCTCTTTCCTCGCTTCCTGGGTTTTCGAGGGACAACATTACACGAGTTAGTTAAAAAGTCAGATGTATCTACGCCTGGAAGAAAAGGATCGACATGCAGGTCAACAGGCGATGAACTTTCCCACTGAAGAAGAAATTCTCTGCTGTACTGGATCCGGAATGATTCCTCTGCGAGGGGCTGGAAACTCAGAGCAGCATGTAGCACTGTCCCCAGTACAAACAGGACAATAAACTCCATTGCCCCACATCACAGCCGAGCAAAAGTCACACAACCGTCCCCCACCACTGCCAGACAAACATGCACTGTGATCTGTGTCATGTCAAACAGGCACAATCATCCAAAAACGAGACAATTTTTCTCTCTGCTGCCGGTCGCTGCAGGAGCATGCGCCCCCGAGTTTTGGCTGCAGTGGATGGTGTGAATCAAACAGTAGGTCAGTGTGTCTGGGTTTCCTGGAGACTTCTACCTGGAGTTGCCCGCCCTCTCCTATAGTTACTGCACAGTCTACTGTAAAAAGGTCAATTTGTTGTTCTTGGCTTTTTCCCGTGTGAACTTGATGTTTGGATCAACAGCATTAATATGTGCAGTAAAAGGGTTCCAGATCTTGGATTTTTATTTTAGTCCAGTTGTCGTCCAGTATCGATACCAAGGCGTGAGTGGAGTGCCTGGAAATGAGGTTCAAATTGTTCCATATATAAGTTAGCCATATTAGGGGAGACCAGTGAGCCTGTGGCTCAGCCGAAGGTTCTTCGAAACTGTAATTGTGGTATTTAAACAAATTTCCAAGAGTTTATAGATTTGGTCAGGTGACAGTTTAGTTCTTTTTTTTAGCTTGGTATCCTGCAGTAGTCTACTCTTTGCTGTCTCCACCACTACTGATGTAGGGATACCAGTGAAAAGAGAGGTCACATCAAATGAAACCATGGTCTCACCTGAAACAAATTGGAGACAAATTCTGCTCAGTATATGATTGTCTTCTTGTATCCACCAGTAGAGTCTCGTTTTAGTACTTCATAGGTGGCGTTGTCATTGAGGAGGCTGCTCACCTTAGCCCCGTAATCAGCTGAGTGCAGAAACACAGTGAATCTCCCTTTGTCAGCTAGCAAAATGTTGATGCTGCAGTCCTTTTTTAGAACAGCTGTTAACAAGAGTATCATTTTATTCATACTGTATTATTTGTGTTTTAATCTGTTTACAACGTTCTTTGTTTAGGAACATTTTTTTCATTATTACTTGGACATTTGAACACATCAATCATCTTAACCAATTAGTGATCAGCCCTTCTCACTCCTCAACCAATCAGGATTCACCAGCCATTAGGGGAACTTTTGGTAGTCAGTGTTGTGTTTGGGACAGTTGCTCCTTCTGTCCTTTCCAACTTCGGACTTTTTCTTTCATTTCATCTACAATTGTTCATGTGTTTTTCATGTGTATTTGTAGTTCATCAATCCGGCCATAATTAGTTCTCTTTCTTTTGTTTGCGTTGCTGTTGTGTAACTTGTGCCAGTGATGCATTCACAGATCAGCAGACCTTCGCATTTTCACTCCTCTGCTGCCGCCGTGGTGCGTTCATGGACACTTGGAATTTTGGACTGAGAAAGTCTCATGGTCTCACTTTTTGTTCATTATTGCTTTGTATTATTGTATACAGTCTATCTCTAATATGTTACGTGTGTTTTTATATTCTGTATATGCATTTTTATTGTTATTTCCATATACCTTTATTTGCTATATTATTCATTACATTATAGTATTTATTTCTGCCTTTAAAAACAATGAAACATGAAACCATGAACCCATGAACCCCTGAACCGTGAACAACTTCAATAATAGAGTGGTATAGAGTGAACTGGGGTCTGGTCACTTTGTTCTGGCCGAACAGCCTGGGGACATTGTGAATACTGGACTAGAACTAAATAGAGTCCTTTTCCAATGTCACAAGTTTTGGTTTTGTTTCCAGCACCTCCCTTTACAGCAGTGATAGTCTTCCTTTCCTCTGATATTGTGGGAGGGAGGAGGTCTGGCACTGCCCAGTGCAGCTGTTGCATTCACCCTAAGGTCTCCAGCTTCTGTCTCTATAAGCTTATCGTTTCTACTGGCAGTTTCTGCTGCTGTAATGTAGTCCACTGTGGGGATCTGATTAGATGTTACAGAGAAGTTCAGTCCTTTGGAAAGTACCTCTTTCTCTGTCCTAGTGAGCTCACGGTCGAACAGGTTTTTTTTCACCCACATTCGCTGTTCACAGGATGGCCAAGTTATCCCGTTTCCTCCTGTCCTCTGATCTCTTGTGGTTAGGTTGATTTTGGAGTTGCATAAACTTCCTTATCTGCCATTCTTTGGTTTCCTTGTGTCGTTTCAACTGCCCTATGGCAATGAAATTGTTAATTCGTCTGAGACTCAAGTAGCTTTCCTGCCTTTTAAACTTTATATTTTAAACTTTGAATGTAGACAGCTTATTCTAAGCTGAGCCATTTTCCTAAGGTAACGCTGAGTTTAAAATGGCTGCCCTGTGCCCGTGTTCAGGTGCCTTGCACCTTGGGTATTAACTGATTTTTGTCGCATTTAAGGTTAAACTGTAAGTGATTCTTATTCTCTGCTAATTTCTTGGCAATATTTTCCATCTGTGTAACCAGTTTTATTGTGGTTTGCCC
>JAIEZT010000026.1:30105071-30131305 GCA_019594935.1 Periophthalmus modestus | reverse complement strand
CATTCTTCTGCCTCATGTAAATGCTGTTTTATCTTGTATTTCCTTATTATCATCAATAGCGCAGATAAGCCAGATAGTCTCTATGGGATTTCCATGCTTTGTGCTTTTTTGCCCAGAGGGAACAGGTGACCCACAACTGTGTCTACTCCTTAAACACACAGATCGATTCAGAGTGACACAAGCTCAAACCAGCCACTGGGAGCTTCTCAATTCTCAAGATCCTTCCTCCAAAGACCACTTTGTAGCACTCCTTTGGCAGTCCTGCCAAAGCAAGCCAAGTTTCCTGCTCCATAGAAGCCTGGGACGCATTTGTAACAGGCTAAGGAGGGAGAGAGTTAACCATGTCACATGACTGTATCAAATCCAATAGAACTCGTTTTAACTAAAACAATGTTTCTACAAATAGGAATTATTGCGAAGTGTCTTCATGTGTTGACAGTCATGTGAATAATGAGTGGATAATCTGTTTATTCAAGAAATTTAGACTGATCATTAATAAATAAATCCTTGGTAAATAAGGCAAACAGAGGAGTCAAGTGGGGAGACATGGGGTTTTGGGTGAATTGGAACATCACTAGGTGGAGTTTTGATGACATGGATCTCTCTGAAGTTCTTCACAACCCGAGGATCCTGGCATTTGGTAAACTCGCACTGTATATTGTGAATATAAATCATGACGTGAGTATAAAGTTAGTGTAGAGAGGCAGACACAGAGTCCTGTATAGAGTCTGTCTGCATTGGGCTGTTAGTGAAACGTGTCTGCGTGACACATGCGTTTTCCTCGTCTGCACATGATCAGGCTTCTTTTACAACAAGGCAAATTCCTATGGCTAAAAACACCCGTCCCTCTCGTTTGACTGAGAACTAAAATACAACTAGATCCTCGCATAGTTCAAGCCCATCAGCCCAGATAACATGTATGACAGCACTAATGCACAGACTCTTGGCTGCCTATTGGGGCTGCATCAGAGTACTTTCACACATTGCCTGTATCCCCTCTCCCATGTCATGGGGCTGGTACAAAGCAGTTTCGCTGAATATCTTTCCACCAAACATAAAAGAAGCCCGTTTATTGTAAACCTTGCCCTCTGTTCTTTGCCTCTGACCCGGGTTGGAGCAGGGGGCGGAGCCGGGGCTCAGAGTGAGCGCAAGTGGCTGATTCAGTGCCTTTTGGGCTTGTAATTATCAGAATTACCAGTGTGACGTCATAATTGCCATTATGGCCGATAATTATTGGTGACAGATATTATCGTGCATCCCTACTATATACTCAATACTGATTCCAATACCACAATGATAATAAAACTCTCACTCTTTATTTAGACAAAGAATATAATTTTAAACATTAAATAATACTATTTTGTTTTATATTACCATGTGGCCTTATGTCCCAATCCCTCAGTCCATCCGAATAGGTTCCATAGTGGGTACAGGGACATAAACTGTCTGTGCCGTTCTGATACAGCTCACGGTCGTTCTAAAGCTATTCAGGACAAGTTAATTCCTGTCCTGTGAATGTATGTAATGAAGAACTGGCCACCTGTTTTTCCCTTTTGCCTGTTGGATATGCCTGATGAGTATGAATTGTGTGGATGGAGTAAGTGTGTCCCTGTGTGCTCTTTCAGCTGCAGTTTGTTTCAGTGGAATTTTCCCCAAACGAGCCAGCACCAGTCCTGTCTGCATCGTGCCCCATCTTCAATGTAAAGACTATGCTCCACAAACAGTCCTCATACTTTACTCACATTTTGAAGGACTACACAAGGCCCTTAGACTATGAATAAACACAAATATATTTTTTTTTTCATAAATCCTTCATAGTCTCAGTTCAAAATGTGAATAAGATGAGGGAAATCCTAATGATGACTGACACAAACCTCTTGTTTGAGTATTCATGGGTTCAGTTATACAGAGATATTTTAAGGACGGTTTGACCATTCAAAAGATATATGTTTTGAATTGTTACTTGCTATGACACCAGTCCCTAATTTCTCCTTCTTCTTAGACCCATGGATACAGTGTGTGGTCCCCTTTTTGTTGCACCATAAAATACTGATTTAATGCTTTTGCAATGCAACAGGAGGCATAGACCCCGCACACAGCTTTGCTCGGCTTCTCCCCGTGCTTCTCTTCCTTCATCCTGAACAATTCCTAATAATTGCTAATAAACTTTTTATTGACAATACAGACAGTATACTTTAGTTAGTCATGATGTTAATTTAAAACCTTTATGATCCATGAAGCATAATTAAGGTAAAACCACAATTTGGAACATTTTCAGTGGAGATAAGTTCTAGTTCTGTGGAAGACTTCTCCGTGGAGATAAGCAGATGGCGTGCCCTTGCATAGGCCAAATTAGAGTCATATCAGTAGAAGGGCAAGCCCACTCACAGTAAAGAGGTATGTTTTTCAAGGTTCAAGAAACAAGAAGCTTGATCGCAGGACAAAAAATACCCTTAAGAACTTAAGAACCCTCATGAAATGCAAATTTATGAAAGTTTAAAAAAAAAATACAGGTTAACAGTCATCTCACCTCTCCTCTCTGACTGCCCCCTTTAAACTGCTCCTCTCTCACTCTGTGCTTGTTCTGTGGCTTAGATTGTGTCCAGCTTCAAGGCCACCACCTCTCGTGCTGTCTGCCAGTTGCTAAGGGAGTTTGTGGGGCACCGAGATGGCATCTGGGACGTCAGCATCACCAAGACACAACCTGTTGTCATGGGAACAGCCTCTGCAGGTAGGTATTGGGCAGAGATGTGTCATACTCAGGCATCTTTACCCTATAACATTTACTTTCTGGCAGTTACATTATCCCCCTCTTACCCAATTTTGACAAGAGATAGTCTGCCACGAGGTTGGTGTTGGATGTGGACTGGAGCAGCTGAATGGAGAGGTTCTGGGGGGTCTTGGGGTGAGAAGGCTGGTGGGCTGGACCAGGAACCACTGAAGCTGAAGTCATGGCGCCTCAACACTGGTGAAGACCACAAGCAGGTCTTGCGGGTCTGGAAGGCAGTCTTGCCGTCCTCGGACCAGGCAACAGTGTTTGTCTGGTCCTTCGTCATCAGAGCTGTCAGAGGAATGGCAAATCTCTTGTACCTGCTAGGCCCCCTAAATATTCAAGGCAAATCAATAACATCTCCATGGAGACAAGCAGGTGGTGGGCCCTCTACCAGAAAAGTTACATTTGCACCATTAAGATTAGGGTTGGCAAAATGATTGCGGTAGTTAACATGCTAGTAGTAATTTCAAGCCCTACTAGCCTTATCTCAACATACATAATAAAAAAACAACACAGAAAAAAATATATCAGTTTTAAGCCTGCACATTAAAATGGCATCCATTTCACAATCCAAATGACACCCCTGCAGTCACCTAGAGACTTAGAGCTGACTCACTTTGCTGTAACTGACAAACTGTCCAAGTGATCATCCCCAGTTCATCAACATGCTGCCTCGATGTGTTACTCACTAGACTTCTAAAGTCTGTGCTCAACAGTGTGCTATCACCACTCGATTGCATAATTAACATGTCACTTCAATCTGGAACATGTTTACCAACAGCTTATTAACTTTCTCCAGTGAACAACTCCTTTGATGTTTCAGTCAGGTTTTAGACTCCACCACAGCGCTGAGACTGCTCTTATCAATGTGATAAATGACATTGATATAAGCAATGTCTCAGTCTTGATCCTGTTAGATCTGAATGCTGCCTTTGACACTGTCGATCATATTATCCTCTTACAGAGACTAGAGGACTGGGTGGGCATCTCTGGTACTGCACTAGACAGGGAGTACTTAGTTGAAATTGGAAACTGTGTCTCAGATAAAATGTCCCTGGCCTGTGGGGTGCCACAAGAGTCAATCCTGGGACCCTGTTGTTCTGTCTCCACGTGCTGTTAAGCCAGTTAATATGCAGCAATAAGTATCCTTCCACAACTATGCAGATGCCACTCAGATCTATGTCTCACTGGCAGCAGGTTAATATCGACCAGTGGATTCACTCTGCCACTGCATCCAACAGATCAGTGTGTGGATGCAAACACAACTTTGCCAGCTAAACTCAGACAAGACTGAAGTCATAGGCTTTGGCCCACAGAAACGGAGAAAGAGTCAGCAGTCACCTCCAGTCTCTCTCTAAAACCTTCAAATCAGGCTAGAAATCTTGGGTAAAAATAGACTCAGACTTGAACTTTAACAGCCACATCAAATCATAACCTCTGCAGCGTTTTTACCATCTAAAACATTGCAAAAATCAAAGGTATACTGTCAAAACCAGACTTAGAGAGACTTATCCATGCATTTGTCTCCAGTAGGTTAGACTACTGTAAGGGCCTGCTCACTGGGCTCTCCAAACGGGCCTTAAGACTGCTGCAGTACATCCAGAATGCTGCTAAGCCGTGTGCTCAAGTCTCTGCACTGGATTCCTGTGGCTCAAAGAATAAACTTTAAAGCAGCTCTGCTTGTGTACAAGTCTTTCTATGGCCTAGCATCAAAGTACATCACTGACATGTGCCATATGAACCATCTCACACTCTGAGGACTTCAGGGACCGGCATCCTGCTGGTGTCCAGAGTCAGGACTAAACATGGGGAATCAGCGTTTCAGTTTTATGCAGCTAAAACCTGGAACAGTCTTCCAGAGGCAAGCCTCTACTTTGACAATGTTTAAATTCAAGCTCAAAACAGTTCTGTGTAGCTGAACATGAAAGGGTTTTTTTTTCTGCACTTTTTTCTTTTAATTTTAATTTTATGCTGATTATTCATGATTATTTATGTTTTGATTTGTTGTGTTATTATTTTAATGTCTTTCTTATTCTGTAAAGCATTTTTAATTACTTTGTATATGTATGTCTATACAAATAAAATTCCATTGCCTTGCCTTGCCACATAGCAACAGAAGTTTACACATTACATTGGCAGCCAGTGCTGTCATAATTACCCTTCTTCTAATGGGGTGTTGTATCCCTCCTGTCTCTTTAGTGGCATTGCAGACTTGGTTGCTAATATGTTACTCATTCCTCTCTTTGGTAGTAGTTGCAATTTGAGATGTTTGTGCTATTCCTCAGATCACACTGCCATGCTGTGGAGCATTGAGACAGGGAAGAGCCTGCTGAAGTATCTGGGCCATCAGGGGTCAGGTCTGTGATGCAGACATACTCAGGGCTTTAAACATGAGAACATGTCTTCAGTTGTCACCTGTGTTTGTGTTCCATAGTCAACTCCATCAAGTTCCACCCCACGGAGCAGTTGGCCGTCACAGGTACGGGCCGCCAAAACTATTCAAGTAAACTACTAAAGCACTGAACAATACGATATTATAATACTGGGATTGATGTACCAACCTGGAAGGGTCACAGCTGATTAAGGATTTGGATATGAGTCTTGGGCTGTTTATAAATGTCCACACTATTCCCTACTTAGGGCACTATTTAGGGGTCACGCCATTTTAGTGGGTCCAAATGTCCAATTGGTGAAAAAGTAGTGGCACTCCAAATTTCCCACAATGCGCCTTGAAGTAGTGGGCATGGATGATCACTAGACTGGTCAATATAGACCACAATACATTGCGAGAGCTGGAAAAACAACAACAAACAGTGACAGGTCTTTAACTGGACACAACATGACTGAATAAAAGCAGATAGAAGTGCTGGTTTATTGCCATATTGACCCCGATTATGAACAAAGCACCCTTAAATAAAACTGTTGGTGTGTAAAGTGGCTAGCATTACCTTAAAACAGCAAGAATTCCCGCATCTCAAAAACACACGATTTATAACGCAAAATCAAATCTTATTATGTTTCAGCCTCTGGAGACCAGACAGCTCACATCTGGAGGTTCATGGTGCAACTGCCCACTCCTCAACCAGTTACAGACACCACTGTAAGGAGGCACTCTGAGCTAGCATGTACACCACTGTAAGAAGCTGCTCTGAGCTAGCATGTACGCACAACTGCAAGGAGCCGCTCTGAGCTGGCATGTATACACCACTGTAAGCCTAATATATTCAAGTGAAGTAAGTAAGTCCGTGGGATGTCTTGCCCACTGGTCATGCGCCGTAGTGCTCTTCCCCAGTGCGGGCACACCATACCACGTGACCAGCTGAACACAAGCAATTTGTGATTACATTGTGCTCTATGAGAAAAATGCTTTTCAGCCAGGAGAGGATTTTTTCACTGCAGTACGAGTGAGCCTCACCGCTGACTGACAGTGCTGTGTGCTAAGCTGCTGTTTTAAGTCTTCAAGGTCTAAGCACATTATAGCGGCTGTCAAAAGGCGCCGGGTGAGGCATGCAGTTACCCTGCCTCATGGTAGGGGGTGCTTGTGAGCCCAGGTATTCTTGCAACAACTCCCCGTAGAATAGGGGCCGCAAACTACACTTTAGAGTTAGCAAGTCAACTTTAGCAATAAACTTTTTCTTCATGTCTGGTCCTACTTTTTAAAAATGGAGGCAGATTACATATTAAGCTCAAGCAGTTTTCTAAACTGGACTTTCGGACGAAGCAGGAGGTTATAATTAAAGGACCGAGACCTAAGCTATACCAGAATTACAAAGCTCCATACATATCAAAGCAGAATGACTTTTGTTTCACACCCATGAGTTAATCACCTTTACACTTAAGACAGGTAGAACAACATAGAGTTTCCTGTGGGATGGGGACAGAGCCTTCACACACATTAATGTCTGCTGTGGGCCTGCAGACTGAAACAGATTAAATACATGCACACAAACACATATAAATATTTTTTTTATAACATGATACACATATATTTCCATCACAGTACACTGACACTACTGTAGATGACAATAACAGATGTTTTGCTTTTCAGCAGACGTCTTGTGAGGAGGATGTGGAATGTTCGGACAAAGATGAAGTTGATGTGGAGGGCGAGGGGCCAAATGAGTGCCCATGTGTGCGTGTGCCCACCACTACACTCCGCAGTCACCAGGGCGTTGTCATAGCAGCAGACTGGCTGGTGGGGGGCAGGCAGGTGGTGACTGCTTCCTGGGACCGAGCAGCCAACCTGTATGACGTGGAGACCTCCGAGCTGGTGCACTCACTCACTGGTATGAAACGGGCAGGCCACTAGTGATAGTTCAGTGAGCACTAAAACTGTGATACTAAAAGTTATTGCTCAGGTATACCTTGAAAGACATATTCCTTTTGTTGTTGTGCCCAAAGTCTGACTGGCAATTTTGCCTGGTAGGGATTCCTGATGGTCTTCACGATGCACATTTTACATTACATATTTTTATTATATTATATTTCATTATATCTCATATCTTTTCTCATATCTTCAAAACGATAAACGATAGCGTAGTGCACCTTCAAAGCATGCTTAGAGGCACAGCACGAGCACAGATCTTAGTTGTGTTGTAATGTGTGAATCTGTTTAGGTCACGACCAGGAGCTGACCCACTGCTGCACCCACCCCACCCAGCGCCTTGTGGTCACAGCCTCCCGCGACACCACCTTCAGGCTGTGGGACTTTAGAGACCCCTCCATTCATTCGGTCAACGTCTTCCAGGGACACACCGAGTAAGTCCACACATCCTTCTACACAAAGGGTGTATTTTTGGGAAGAAAGTTGATGACAAAATACCAGATAAGGCAGTGCACTACATGCAATTTTATTATTATTTTTTTTATTGTTTTATTTTTGTCCACAACTTTACCATATTAACCTTCTGACTTAAAGTCATTTAAAATGACAGCAAATACACATGCGTTGTCATGATGCTCTATATTTCTATACCGACAAACACACATAACAGCCCTATACCTCCTGCTCTGATTGGGAAAAGCTCAGAGAATCTACAGATTGTGATTTTAAAACACGTATTGATTAATCAAGTTTTGTATAAATGCGTGATTTAAAATGCTTCTAAAATTTAGTTAAGATAAGATAAGATAAGATAAGATATGCCTTTATTAGTCCCACAGTGGGGAAATTCCAGCATAAAACATAGCTAGTAATCAGTACAGTCTTGGCCACAGTATTTGTACTTGTAATTGAGTATATCTTCAACCATGTACTTTTACTTGAGTACAAATTTCCAGTACACTTTCCACCAGTTTTTTCCTGCAAGTCTGTAAACCTTTCATGTTTTATGCCTGTGTTTGCAGCACTGTCACCTCTGCAGTCTTCACAGTGGGAGATAACGTGGTCTCCGGTAGTGATGACCGAACAGTCAAAGTGTGGGACCTAAAGAACATGAGGTCGCCCATGGCAACCATCCGTACCGACTCTGCTGTCAACAGGTGAATGCCCCTTCACCCTACAACCAAAACAGTCCCAATGTTTGGCTTGTCTCGTGCACACGCCATTAGGGCTGGGTTCTTTTTTGGGGTTTTTTTCAATGCCAGTAGCTTAACGATAACTGCTTTTTGATACCAGTTTCTGGTTCCTTTTTCAGTGCCTGTATTTTTTGTAAGTGTAAATTAAAGGCCAATATTATTAATCTTTGAATTATGTTATAACTCTGTTAATTCATATTTTAAAGCATAGTACTAGGCTGTACACTGTCTGGTTATAACTCAAAACAAATGCGCATGCAAATGAATCTGAGCGCACAGCTGATCCTCACATGGCCTGACATCCACTTAAGTTTCAGCTTTGTTTTCTTTGTATACTGCACTTTAGATTAGAGGCAGTGCAGCAGAGCACATGCTTGTTGTTTACTACCTGAGCAGAGAAGGAGGATTACAGCGAACTTTATGTGGACTCATTTGGATATATATTTACACACGCACGTTCCACGCTGGATGTTTACTACACCACATTTACTTGGAAATTGCGCTTTTACCAGGACTGATGAGGAGGAGGTTTGTTTGGTTCATTATCTGTTTGGCTTCAGCTTTGCGCGAACACTGCAGACTGTGACTGGATGTGGATTTATTTATAACACATTTTCACTTTGAGACACTGTAAAGACCCCCGTACTGGAGACTTGATGTGTTTTTTCGGGTGAATACATTGCAACTCTGCATGCTGTTCGGGGCTCCAGAGTGCAACCAAATTGGGCGCACCACTGCACCTGATAGATCCTCGTCATATCCCGTATTCTGTATCCTCTTCTCATTATAAATACGGATTAAAGAATATGGAACATACTTGCATTCACAACAGGCCTTTCGAACCATGCCGTGCTCTAGCACGATTGTGGAGCGTTCTGTGGCCTGCACTCACATCTGCACAACTAAACCGAGCCAGTGATATTATCACAAGACTCTGTGTGTTATATGTTGCACAGCCGTGCTGTCGCTTTAGTGGAGAAATAAGTCAATGAAAAAATCGATTAAATAGTGAGGCATGAGCAACTGTGCCGTGTTTTGACTCATCTTTTCCAAGCGGGCCAAAATCCCAACCTAGGCCCGGTTCATTGCACTCACACTGGACAAACGCACCGCACTTTAGGAGCTATCCATGCTTATGAATGGGCTAGTATGAGCGCACCCTCAAATCATTTTAATTGACATGGAAAAGAAAAATCATTATTGCACTCGCTCTTCCGTCTCCCCTCACCTATGTACAGACCACTAAATCCAGTGCCAGATGCTGAAACCTATGCGCTGTAGCCAGGGGAGTTTGTAGGACATGTTTGATGCCACGTTTCAATCTTAATATGAAGATGTGGTCTGCTGTTCCAGGATCAGCGTGTCAGTGAGCCAGAAGATCATCGCTCTCCCTCACGACAACCGGCAGGTGCGGCTCTTCGACATGTCTGGAGTGCGGCTGGCTCGGCTCCCACGCACCAACCGACAGGTGGGTTTAACACTACAGGCTCGGAGGCGGCCAGGCTAACATCTGCAGACTCAGAGGAGGACCAAGCTAACATGTACAGGCTAACAGAATGCACCTGATTTGTCTGTTATTAATATTCATATCTTGATTTACAGCCAAAATAGCAAAATAAAAACACCAGGATCATGTAGAGTGGGTAATTTTTTAGACCAAAATGATGAGTCTGACAGCAGCAGAGAGAGAGTAACATTTTTTTTTCAATAGATTGGCAATAAGAGTTTGATGGAGCCCATGTTCACTTCCTATTTGGAATGCAGCTCCCAGTGGGGTTAGCTATGTCCATTTACAAACAGGCTCTGAGGAGGACCAGGCTAACATCTGAAGGCTAACACCAACAATATATGACTACCAACATCAGATCTGGGGTGAAAAGATTATTTTAATGAAACCATAATAATATATGTGATTTATATAGTGCTTGTTTGACAAAGACACTTAACATCACATTAATCATTAACTCCACACCTGGTGTAAGTTACTATTTTAGCCCCACAGCTGACGAAAACTAGGCTGCAAATCTGTGCCAGTCTGTGCCAATACAAACTAAGCTCAACCCTGCTTAGGATCAGAGATCAGATGACATCAAGTATCCTCAGGGTTGTTGGAAATGAGACAGTGTAATCCCTCATTCATCCAGGAGTGGTTCAGTGTAAAGAAGATTTCATCTGGACACTGTTTTGCTATGAAGATATTTCGGCTCCCAGCCAGAAGCCATTTTCAATTTGATGGTACTGGCTTGAGGCACTAGGATTTACCCTACTAGTGCCTCAAGCTGGTACCATCAAATTGAAAACAGTTATCTTCTCTACATTATTCAGGTTGTTGGGAGTTTTTGTCTTATGCAAGCTCAATAACAAGAAATATACTCATCCAATAAGTGCATGAGCTGCATGATAGTTCTTCTAATAGTTCTTTGTTGCCTAATTGTTGTCTCTAGTCTGACTCTGCTGCATTCTGCTTTCAGGGGCACCGGCGCATGGTGTGCTGCTCGGCCTGGTGTGAGGACAGTGCCCCCTGTAACCTGTTCACGTGTGGTTTCGACCGGCAGGCCATCGGCTGGAACATCAACATCCCAGCTCTGCTGCAGGACAAGTGACAAAGTTCTCCTGCACCAGGCCTGAGCACTGTGTCACATGTGCTTTAAAGACAGAAGAGAGAGTGAAACCTTTCAATAGTGCACTTTAAACACACGCAGCTGCTACAATGGGAAGCTTTCAGAGCACAAACGTGTGGGTTTGAACAAGGGACTCAAAGGCAGAGTAGATCCATCAAGAAATGATTGTGAACATGTACCTGTTCGTAAACCACTAGAGGAAACTGCCACATTAGACTTTTGGTTTGAACAACAGCACAGAGGCAGCAGTTGTCTTGACTATTTTTGTTGAAGAAATTCAGATTTGCCAAACTCTGCCCTCTGGCTGCGAGTTTACTGTCAACTCAAAGATTTGGTTCTTTAGAATAGAAGACGACAGTTATGGCTCCCACTCATTATCATTCTCTGTCATTTTTTTCCACTAATCACTGTCTTTTTATCATATTTCAGAAATGTCCATGTAATCCCTAAGACATCCAGGTATGATCTAAAGTAAAAGAAAAAATCAATTCTATCATCTGAACAAAATGTTTTAGAGATATGACTGCACGTCTAAGCTGTTTCTTCAGTTCTGGTGGATATTGTCTTATATCTATCTGAAGAGAGCCGCGAACTACACTGAAATAACACACCTGTTTGCAAACAGTTTGTTTGTTGGCTAGTAATATTGAATTACACTAAGTGAGAACTGTGCCCGAGTCATATTTTGCATAATCATTCAGGCCCCTAATGGGGGCAGACTGAAGACTGCAGTGAGTGTTACTTTTGAGAAACAAAACAGCCACTCCATAAGAGAATGTACCAACACCGTCGTGAGAGCTCCTCTGGACCCCGCTCTGCTGTACATCTCCATCTCAAAGCCACTAACCACTCTTAGTGGCTTATATAGTGAGGTACAGAAAAAAATAATTTGAGAGGGGAATTAAAGAGGCTATTTTTGTTAAGAACGACAGTACTGCTTTGAACAGGAATGGGGGCTTAGACATCATTTATTTTCTATTTAATCCTTCCTCAGACCTAAATCAAAACAAGGAAAACAATAGTGCTACTTTGCTAATAGGTATGAGAGAGCCCATTAGGGGCTTGAATGCCTATGCAAATTATGACTACAACAGAAACTGTAAACAAACAGGTGTGTTAGTTTCAGTGTAGTTAGCTCCTCCCTTCAGATAGATATAAGACAGTGTCACATTTTCTTTTACTATATATATATATATAAAAAAAATTGTTCATTTCATTTAATTCATTCATTTCTGATGAGTGGTCAGTCACTTGTTTCATGAACGTGTTGTATTGCCTGGAATGTTCCGCAGTATGGCATGATTAACTTCTCTATCTTTTATTTTTTTTTAATTACAGATGTTTTTATCACCAAAAAAAATATTTGATTTGGAAGTGTCATTTACTTGTCTCCATGGACAATGTTAAAGGTCCTATATTACTCAAAATTGACCCTTGTTAGCTTTAGGCCATTTTAGAACTTGACCTCATTAAAAAATATACCAGGAATGCTCCATTCCACCTTGCAATTATGTTAGTTTTCAAGTTAACAGTTAGCTTTTATCTTTAGTAAAGATGGGCAAATCCAGGGCTGAAATCATTCAATTAATTCTAGTGAAGACGTATGAAGTGTAAAACACTGTGGAGCACAGATCAGAAAATAGTGTAATATGGGCCCTTTAAGTCTTATGTGTAATGTGTAACATTCCAGACAAAACAACATCTCCAAGGAGAAAAAAGCTTTTGGACCCTCTACCTAAAAACTTACATAGTGCTACTTTAGTTTACAGTTTGTTTCACATTCGCTTATCTCAAACCCAGTATGAGCGATATCTGAAATCACTCTATTTTCATGTGTGATAGACAACATGGTGTACCCATCAAATCAGATTTCTTCCCTGTTGTGTGGTCTTTAGCAGGTTGTCATAGGAGCACCGGAGGATTCTCCTCTCGTCTATGAGAACTGGCTCTTCCAATTAACTTGAAAGTAGCAGTTCTTTGATCTAAGCTGAATGAGCCATCGCTAGGAGCAAAACCAGAAAATAGAAAGTCAGTGTGTCCGGCCAGAATACTTTAACCATTCCCTGCATTAAAGCAACTCACAAACTATTGTATTGTTACTGCACAATAATGAGCCTTATGTTCTCTGCCTCTTAGCTTTTCAGAGGCTTTATTGTAAACTTAGCATTTTGTTATGATTTTATACTCACGGTGCTGCTTTTGAATTGATCCTTTTAAATGTGTGTAATGCATTTGTATTCTATGTTTTATCCCAAGAGGAGACACATACTGGGCCTTTGAATAATGTTGGGTGGTCCAGAGGGAGAAAGGGGAAATCATGAAATAAACAACAACCTTATCTCCAGTGACAAGTAAGAGTACTGTTACTTACTTCAAAATAAAGAGTACTGTTACTTCAAAAAATAAAGAGTACTGTTACTTCACAGTAATATTACTCGAGTAGAAGTAGTGACCCAAGAAATTACTCAAGTGTAAAATAAACTTCTACTAAAGTAAAGTTTGGACATAACATCTGTTTATATCATATCACATCATATTTAAAGATAATCCAATTTGAACAAACAAAACCTTAAATAATACTAAATTTGGTATTTTGAAAGACACAAAAATGGCACAAACTAAATCTTATCTGAAGGAACTGCAAGAAACACAAATGTTCAAATCATTTCTTATTAACATAAAGCTCAAGTCACTTTAGACTTGCAGTGGAAAGAGGAAGCACAACTTTTACTCAAGTAGGAGTACTGTTAGTTACACAGCCAAATATGTTACTCAAGTAGCAGTCAAGTATGGGGTCTGAAAACTAAAAAGATACTCAGTAAAATGTATTTGAGTAAAGGACATGAACAGTATTAGTGTTTGTCAAAGTGTCATATGTTGAATAATTACATAAATGTTAAAGAAATTATTATTATTTTTTTTGCATTTTGGTTTAGACAGTGAATCGTGTAAAGCAGTTAATGATGGAGGTGGTGACATTCTGAAACATCTTAGTCACTACTGAGAAACTCTAGAGACTTGCTTAGTTGGCATAAACATAACTTGTACTTATAATTGTTCAACTTCAGAATACAATGATAAACCTTAAAATGTTGTTCTGTCTAGGGTGGGCAACATTGACAAAAATGAACAGCTTGATTATTATTTTTTTTATTTTTTGTAATCCCAGTGACAATATTAATCATCACAAAAGCTCACAAATATGAACTAATTTACCCAAATAGCAATCATGGTATTATACATGTGGATGTATCTCCCACCTGTAGATCCGTGTAACTTCCTGTTACAGTAGTGCAGTAGAGCTTTGTTTTTCAGTGTTGGAAGAATAAAATAATGCCTCAACTTCAAGCGTACTTTTGTCTTTGTGTGACTGACTACAGCCAGCTCACAATTTGACCTGTATAGATTTTTTACTTCACTAAATAAAGTGCAAATGACATTAAAAAAATAACTTTTTACTTTATTTGGTAGGACAATATCTGATGTAAATGTAAATTATAATTTAACACCAATCAAGATGCAATTTGCTAAGAAAAATTGAAGATGTTGAAATTTACAGGAAAAAGAGAGTTCTGAAACATTAATGACATCAGGTTAGAGAGAATTCTGTCCAAAAGTTAGGCACAATTCACACTCAAGAAACACACTTTACTGATACTTTAAACATTATTTTCACAAAGTAAATGAGTTGCTAGATTACAGTTATAGAATTCCTTAGCATGATGTCATCAGGAAATTGATGCTTGGCGATGACATCACACTGGGGTGTTCTACATGTATCTCTGTGGTGGAATGTTAATCAGTTACCAAGGAGACACAATGCACACATGAGCGAACACTGTCAAAAAAGTTTAAAAACTTTTTATGTAGGTGACTGCATTCTTTGGAAACAAAAAACTGTACCTTCATAAACTCTGATCTGGCTTCAGTTCGGGACAAGTGTCAAGTCTAAGGGAACGATCGAAGGCATTTGTTTAAAGGGGAATTAGCTCAAATGGTAGAGCGCTCGCTTAGCATGCGAGAGGTAGCGGGATCGATGCCCGCATTCTCCAAGAAGGATTTTGATCAACCAAACAGGTTTCTTTCACGTGACCTCTTATCCCTGTAGTAACTCTTCTTCTTGCAGTTGACAGGGCCATGTCAACATGTTTGAACACTCGGATCTTCTTACCATGGCCCTGGCCCCATGCATGTTTTTTGCACATTTGAAACCATTACTTTATAGCTTTAAACACAGCATTATTGTGTTTGATTGTAAGGGGTTGCAAACGTTTCATATGAACCATCTCGCACTCTGAGGACCTCAGGCACCTCAGGGGCCGGCCCCCTACTGGTCCCAGAGTCAGGACAAAACATGGGGAGTAAGTGTTTAGTTTTATGTAGCTAAAATCTGGAACATATTTAAATCCAGGCTCAAAATGATCTTGTTTAGTTGTGAATATGACTGAAAGGTTTTTATTCTGCACACTTCTCTTTTAATGTTCATTTTATGATGATGTTTTATGTTTTTATTTATTTGTAATGTGATGTATTTTCTAAACTGTAAAACACTTTGAACTACTTGAACATACCTCAAATCTGCCTCAACTCTAAAAGTAATTTTTTAAATGTACTTCAATACTATAATAATGTGCCACTTGTACTACTACTTGAGTATTATTTAGCTCTTGTATCTTTACTTTTACTTAATACAATTGAGCACTTCTCCCACCACTACAGTACTTCTTGCAGCCACTGGCTGGTGTTATTGTGCCTGCCAAAGGCTAATTCTGAGGATTGCAATGACATGCAATACTATTTTATACTTTCTTCATTGTATATACATACAGAAGGCATTAAACATATGAAGTAGAATAGAATTATGCAGCAAGAGAAATATTTACATTCAAATCGTCAAAGTAGCTTTCTGAGTAATGCCTCAGTCGTCCTCATATGATCCATAGCAAAAGAAAAATTTAATTCTGTTAACTGGACAGTGTAGATGTTTCATTCAAGCGACTTCGTCAGTCTGGTCAGGTTACTGATGGACACTGCCTTATATCTGAAGGGAGGAGCTAACTACACTGAAACTAACACACATAGTTGTATACAGTTTCTGTTTGCTAGCTAGGTCTATTGAACTATGCCAAGTGTAGGTGCTTTCACACCTGTTAGCATAATGACTATCACTATAGTTTGATTTAGGTCTGATTTAAGTTTTGATTGAGGTCAGAGATGCAGTTTTTGTTAGGAACAGGAATGGAGGTGTTAAACATCATCTTGTATTTATAACTCAATTCTATGACCTAACTCAAAACAAGGAAAACAATAGTGGTAGCCAGTATGTTAATAGCCAGTATGTTAACAGGTGTGAAAGCACCCATTAAGAGCCTGAAGGACTATGCAAAATATGACTATGGATATGGACTTTGTCATTTACAACTTGGGGACAAAGGACAGCCATTTCTTGCATAGCAACAGTCAAATTAGGAAAGACAATTGTGGAGAATGTTACGAGTGAGGGGATAATCTTCTCAACAGTAGGAGTTAAAATATGCCTCGTCCTGACTGAAGAAATACTGTTAGCTTCACAAGGCTTATGAGATTATGTCAGAGAAGCAAGAAAAACAAAAGATGCCTTGGAGAATGCAGGCATCCCACTACCTCTCGCACGTTGACCGAAAGCTTTAAGTGAGCCAGGGGCCAAACTCTCAGTTTGGTCTAGGGGGGACAATAAATTGATGGAAATTCGAACTATCTTTCGAGGTCATTGTAACGATACTTAATCATAAATGTTTAGTTATAACTAATAACGCGCAAATGAACGAGCGCGCGCACAGCTGAAGCTCATGTGGGCGCGCTTCAGTTTTACTTTTGTTTTCTCCTCTGGGGATTAATAACAAATGCAGCGCTGCGGAGCACGTGCTTTTTGTTTTGATCATTTACTAGATTTAGATTTTCCTGTGGGGTCACCTGAGTGAAGGAGGATGATTATGGAGCTTTACGCGCGCGCTCCACATGGATACACCACATTTACCTGGAATTACACTTTTACCTAAAGACCGAGGAGGAGTTTTTTTCATATTATGTGTTTGGTTTCAACTTTACGCGCGGAGGCTGCAGTTTCTTCTGTTCGCTTGCTTGTCTGTTTCTGTTTCATTGTTGATTCTCTAATTCTGTTGGCTAATCAACTCCATGTTCAGCCCTAAGAGGCGAGTGCTGTTGTGACTTTGAGCTTTCCCTCTGGTTTTGTCCTAAGTTTCTAAACCAAAACTTGTAGAATTACGTGAGACGGAGCGTGGTTAAAGTTTTACATGAATACATATATATTCACTCTTCAAAGTCTTTAACATTATATTCGGCAAACTGCAAGTTTAGTAACTTACTCTGTGTTTGGTGACTCTGACCTAATCTCCACTCTACGACGGCGTTCTACTGCCAGCAAAAAAAAAAAAAAAATTCTGCCGGCGCTACGAGAATAAAGTCGCAGCATTTCGACATTAAAGTCGTAATTTTACGAGAATAAAGTCGTAGTCAGAAAAAGTCGTAATTTTACGAGAATAAACTCATAGTACAACGAGAATAAAGTCGTAAAATTACGAGAATAAAGTCGTAATATTACGAGAATACAGTCATAATTTTATGAAAATAAAGGCTCCTGTGCGTGAATGAGACTAGTGCGTGATGCGTTATGGAGGAGGAGGAGGAGGATATCCAGAGAGGATTTTTGTTGTTGTTTGTTCTTTAAGAGTTTGAAAGATGTCCATTCAAAACTGAATGCATTGTTTTTGCAGGACTCCCCACCAAGACTTTATTCATTGACTGGCGGTGCAGCATCCATAAATAAAGCTTTGATCTCTGCGCAAGAACCGCTGCATGTCGCGGGCTGGTGAATGTTCTGTACCTGTGTTACGTGCTGACGCCCCTTTGCCCCATTATCTTATGTGTATTCTGTATTTATGCTTGTTTTGGGACGTGGCTGGTCGCTGTATAAATAGGTTGTCTATCCATGGCGCTCTCACTTTAATATGTTTGATCACCCGGGTCGTAACAATCTGGATCCGCCCGGAGTCTTTGCGGACATCCTCCAACACGAGTCACTGTGGATACAGTAATCCACATTTTCTGTCGGATCACTGTTGGTAACGTGCCTCGTGTGTGGTGACAGTCCAGCGTAAGGACCAAACGCGCTGTGGAGTCATGTGATAAACTGAAGCTGTTTGGCGTTTGCATAAATGTCTATATTGATGCTTCAGTCTCACATTCTGTGGATGGAAGCACGTTACCAACAGTGATCCGACAGTAAATGTAGATTACTGTATCCACATGGTGAAGCGCATTGGAGGATGTCCACAAAGACTCCGGGTGGATCAAACATATTAAAGAGACACAGGAGTCAAAAAGGATATGAAAAGTTAAATAGTTTATTTTTAATTAATTTATATTTATTTTAAAATGCCCCAAACCCCCTCCCGTGCCCCAAAACAAAGTAACAACAGAAAGGTGAATCTGATGAGTCAAACATTACAAAAGGATGCGGCACCAGGCCAACCCCGTACAGGGCCTGTGCTGACATCACTGACCTGAAACCAAAACCATCCCCAAACCAACCTGATCAAACAAAAGAAAACAAGACAGTCCCACCAGGTCAAATCTAACTGCAGCTCACAGGCCTGGTGCAGCCCTCACCGAGCAGCTCAGAGCAGAGGAGCGCACGATGACGAGTGCACGCCCCAGGTGCGGCAGACGAGGCAGTGCAGTGAGCGCGAGCACGAGAGGGCACGCACGAGAGCGCCATGGATGGACAACCGATTAATACAGCGACCAGCCACGTCCCAAAACAAGCATAAATACAGAATACACATAAGATAATGGGGCAAAGGGGCGTCAGCACGTAACACAGGTACAGAACATTCACACGCCCGCGACATGCAACGGTTCTTGCGCAGAGATCAAAGCTTCATCTATGGATGCAGCACCACCAGTCAATGAATAAAGTCTTGGTGGGGAGTCCTGCATAAACAATGCATTCAATTTTGAATGGACATCTTTCAAACTCTTAAGGAACAAACAACAACAAATCCTCTCTGGATATCCTCCTCCTCCTCCTCCTAACGCATCACGCACTAGTCTCATTCACGCACAGGAGCCTATATTCTCATAAAATTACGACTTTATTCTTGTAATATTACGACTTTATTCTCGTAATTTTACAATATTGTTCTCGTTGTACTATGAGTTTATTCTCGTAAAATTACGACTTTTTCTGACTACGACTTTATTCTTATAAAATTACAACTTTAATGTCGAAATGCTACGACTTTATTCTCGTAGCGCCCGCAGAATATATATTTTTTAGCTGTCAGTAGAACGCCGTCGTACCACTCTCCTTTTCTCCTTTTCTCCGTGTTTGGACATCACTGTGACACGTGACGTTTTACATAAAGTAACAAACTGAATTTCTGAATGATAAAATTAGGTTTTATTGGCAACTTAACTTAACTAAACATTTTTGCAGATTTTCTGTCTCTTTGGCGCAAAAAATGACACAAATTTACAGCCTTGGCGCCCGCGTGCACGTTGCGGAGCAAAAGACTAAACCAATGTGTAACAACAGGGAGGGGGCGATTTTTCATTACCAGACTTATTTAATAACTGTTAACTGTGTGGATACTGTATATATAATTAGGTTTTACCATAATTTACCGTTTGTCATAAAGCCTTAATGCAAGGGCAGGGGGGACAGTAAGAGGGGAGAGGGGGACACTCGTCAGCAAGGGGGGTATAGATACGTCCCCCTGTGATTTCCGCCTATGATTTGAGCTAATTCCCCTGTGCTGTTAAACTTTGAAACATTAGTTACATCACTCTGTTATCTTGGCATGATTATACAGTACTTTCAATCATAGGCACTGTCGGATGTCCGGAGGCCTGCGAATCGAATCTGGGGACAGGGGGGATTTGTTCTCCCCCTTCCTGTGTGCTGAATGATTTAATCCCCAACAGGTGCATGAAGCAGAGCAAGACAGGCAGTGCTACGGGACTGCCTGAGAAGCATGCAACGTGTAAGTGTATGGGGAATTAGCTCAAATGGTAGAGCGCTCGCTTAGCATGCGAGAGGTAGCGGGATCGATGCCCGCATTCTCCAAAGGGGTCTTTTTATTTGGAACATGTAAAAAATACAATTAGCAAACTCAATTCTCAACACTGCAAACTTGGTGAAGTGGCAACGGTAGAGTACATTCAGCTCTAGTTCAAACTTGATGCACTCTGGCAGTAAAGTTGAGTCTAAGGGCACAATCCCCCCAATCAACATCTGAATTCTGTTTCATACTTGGATGACTTAAAGGACTGGAGACATGATCAGCCCTAGTTGGTGTCCAAGTTTGAGTCTAAGGGGAAGTGAAGTAACCTTATGGGGAATTAGCTCAAATGGTAGAGCGCTCGCTTAGCATGCGAGAGGTAGCGGGATCGATGCCCGCATTCTCCAGGTAGCTTTTCAATCTGTAAGAAGATACTTTTCATAGGTTCATTCCCACTGAAATGAATAGCAAAAGACGAAGTTAAAATCTGTCAACTGGACAAATCGTTGTAGGAGTGAAGACGTTTTGCTACTCATCCTCCTCAGTTCTCAGCTGAACTAAAGAAGCGGCGAAACGTCTTCACTCCTACAATTATTTGTCCAGTTGACAGGTTTTAACTTTGTTTTCTGCTATGGATCAGACCTGGACGACTGAGGGTTTACACAGATATCACTGAAATGAATGCATTTGTGCCACCACAAAGTAAAATCTAGAAGCAAAAGAAAGGAATAACGATGGAATAACGTCAATCGGTCTACATGCAGGTGATTGCCAAATTACCTTTATCAGCTAAAATCTTGCAAGAGAAGACAGAGCGCAGGATTTTTTTCTACTGTTTACTTTTTTGTTAATCACAACGAAGAAAGGCTCCATAAAATTTATTTTGATCTTTGCTAGAAATGTAAAAACCCCACCAGTGCTATACTTCATGTTCTATGAGACTTCCCTTTGGCCTCTTTGATATGGATGAACATATTGGACTACATTCAGGCTAGCTGCTATGTGCCCGACCAAGTCACCCAAACTGTGTCTTCTCTGGTGAAGAGTGCAACAGCAAAAACAGATATCTCTGTTTTGAAAGATTGTTTAAGTGTTTTTCTGTGTTATTAGATATTATCAATGACAGTAATGTACAAGGGTTTTGATTAAGAAGGGGTGAAATTATATGTTGATAGCACTAAAATAGATTTGCAGTACAGTTTAATGCTGGAGTGTGTTTTGATGTTCTGGTTACCTATCACGCCAACTACAGTCTTACTTTGGAAGAAGGAAGCTGTTTGAACACATTCAAGAATCATTCACAGGACATTCATTCGTCCAGCAGATGTAACAAAGAGAGGTTTCTGTCATAATGAACGTTGTTTGTCTGACAACAGGAACAGTAACAGGAGCAGCTTACACTCACATCATCTCACAATTTAGATCACAAAAAGAGCCACAACCAAAAACAGCTAATTTAATGTCCTGTATGACTAATTATACACACCCAGTTTTACTGTTTTATAATGGCATGTCCAATGTAGTGACATATTTCGAGTCCTCTCTGAAAAGTCACTCTTTCCCCAAAACTACCCCTGGGGCTCTTCATGCATTGTGCTGTACTTTAGATAAATTTTACTTCACTAACTTTTGGTGTAACTAGTAAAACACCCATTCAAATTAATTCATGATGTACCTCCGCTGCCTCAACGCACACAGAGCGCACCTCAAGGGAAGGGGGGCCTTCACACTACTGTAAACATATAGCTGTCCACTGTCCGACTCAAAAACAGATGTAGGCAGCATATTTAGCTACTGGAAATAAAACACATGTAATTGTTTTAGTGGGAAATATAGGGTAGTATAAACACCTGAGTGCTTAGTTTCAGTGTAAATGTATGGGCTCTCGGGGCCTCTGTGGTGGTCTCTAAGCAGCTACTTAGTCCGCTTGTAAGCTGGTCTGGCCTTGATCTTGTGTCTTCCAGTGAGAGGTGAATAAGCAGAGATTAGAGTAGAAAGTCCTGCATCCATCTGTACTGAGTGTTTGTACAGAAATATGTAAAACAGCATTTCAGTACTGTACACAGACAACCTGAAATAATTTCAGTCAGTTTTAATGAACGTTGAAAGGTTTTGAAATTAGATATATGGGTTGTAATCGTTTTTAACTAACAAATTCTTGTGATTGTCTAAATGTATGCGGATGTACTGTGCTGCTGAGATTAGTCATCTCAATGGGACTTTCCAAGTTAAATAAAGTTTAAATACAAAGGCAACTTTCAGGCTAAAATAGTAGTGGAACTTAGTCTTAATTTCATCATAACTATATGTGGGTTATGAAAAATGTAATGCCTCCCCGTCGGGGAATCGAACCCCGGTCTCCCGCGTGACAGGCGGGGATACTCACCACTATACTAACGAGGAATCGCTCACAGTGCTATAGAAGACCTTGAAAAAAGACATTCTCAGAGTTTTGTGTGTTTTTTTTTTTGGCAGATTTTAACAGTCATTGTCGTGGAGCTCTAAAGAGCTTCGATTTTCATGAATAACTCGCGTCGGAGGCGCCTGCCCTCAAATGCAAAGGCGTCCAACTAGAGGTGTTCACCGGTGTGAACGCATCATTACTTTTTGCGTACAGAATATAAGCAAAGTCTACAAAAAATGTAGGACTGGAAAAATATATTTTTTTTGCCTCATGATAAAATGAGGAACGCTTCACGAATTTGCGTGTCATCCTTGCGCAGGGGCCATGCTAATCTTCTCTGTATCGTTCCAATTTTAGTATATGTGTTAGCGAACTAACACGATAGTCATGTCTGACCGTGTGGTTTATAAAGGGCTAAGCAGGCACTGTCAGCTCACTCATGGTTGTGGCTGCAAGAAACACTTCCTCCCAAATTGTCCAATCAGAGCAGACGCTTTGTTCATTCTGTCCAATAGGAAGAAAGTATGCAAAAATGAGTTGCTGTTTTGAACTCTTCAGTTGGTCAGGTTTAAATCGTTTTAACCAGTACAATGTTCCCTACAGGCGTTTATCTAGTGTACATACATTATGAAGGATTGTCCTTGAAAACATTTTTTCGAAACACAAAGAGCAGCATGTGTTTCTGCAGTGTTAGCTCTGTGCACGAGAAAGCGGCAACAAGCCCCACCTCCGTCTGTGCTGAATGAGCCGGGGAAGAGCAGCCAAACACCTCGCACCAGAGGTAACCACTCGTTCTGAAAAAATAAATAAATCACAAAAGCAAGCATTTTGCATTAGAAATCATCCAGGCACTTTTCAGGCCATGCAAGTTACAGTTTGCATATTATTTTAACTGTACCAGATTGCTCTGGAGCTGTAAATAGCTCGGATTTTTATACTGAATTCTCTTCCCTTTGCATTAATTTCGTTTTCTCTGTCTTTGAGACAGAGATACTCACTATACTAACGAGGAGTCAGGTGTCTGAGTTTAGAGCAGCTTATAAAAAGACATTCTCAAAGCTGGGTAACTTATCCGTTTCTTTTTCCACAACAATTACAACTTAGATCTTAATTATGGCAAGACGAAATTCAAATCTGTCAACTGGACAAATCGTTGTAGGAGTGAAGACGTGGGCTAACTCTCTCTAAAGAGTTAGCCCCTCCCCTGCAGATAGATATAAGGCAGTGTTCACCAGCGATCTGATCAGAACTGAAGAAGCGGCTTGGATGAGCAGCGAAACGTCTTCACTCCTACAACGATTTGTCCAGTTGACAGATTTGAACTTCGTCTTGCTATGGATCAGACCTGGACGACTGAGGGTTTACACAGATCTTAATTATGAATCGAATTATTATTATTAATAACAGTTACGAATGCAACAATGCCACTTTTTTCCGAGTACAAGTACTCCGAGTACTGATACTGTCAGCACAATAAGCATCTCCTAAATATTTGGAGCTGTAGACGCCTGACTAACCGCGGGCCCGGGGCAGTCCGATAACTCACTGAGGAGAAGAGGGTGGGTCCTGTCCAAACTCACTTAAACTTAATGTGACCTAACGGTCTGCACAATAAGGCTCAACTACAAGCTGTTCTGGAGTTATGATTAACAAACAAGGGCACAGGACTCACAAAGAGGACAACTTCCATTATGCAACCGACACCATATGAAAACAGTGAGAGAAGAGGAAAAAGCACATGGTGGTGTGTTCCCAAGGAGCAGACACACTGTCAACAGTCTCCACATTGGAACTAGACAAACGATGCTCAAGCGTGAACGAGGCATATCACAGATCATACACATTACAATTATCATTACAATGTCCCCTTTTCACACCAGGCCACATGGTGTGAAACAGTGAAAAGAAAAACAATATCAAACAACCAGATTTTTTTTTTTTTTTTTAATTAAAGGAAAAAGCATGACATAAAGTCCTAAACAAATAACAAATAAAGAAGTATAAAACTAAAACAAGAAATATAATGTTAAGGATAAAGGCAAAAGCATACACATCCATGAGTAGACTAAACAAACCATGTACAGATTATCCATTGTAACAGTGACGTGCGGTCAGGTCAGGTTATATGTATCCAATGATTTGTACTATAAAGTTATTTTCTATTTAACAGGAGCAGGAGGTTATAATTAAAGGAAGACCAACGTTAAAAGAGCTAAAGGGTTTGCTCCAGACGACGGGACGTCTGGAGCAAATGACTTCAATCCATTGAAAATTGGGGAAACAGAATGAGGATAAAAAACAATACAAAACCAGCTTTTTATTTCATACTATTAGAGCTATTTCATACAGACTTCGGAACTTTTATTTTGAAATTCTTTTTCATTCTGGCCCCAAATGACTGGGAAAAAAACTGTCCCGGGGTCAGATTTAGTCGCTGACACCTGGTTTATATGTTTGTAAAACTGATTGTGACGACATCAGTGCCTCACCAGCCACAAACCGCACTGCACGTCACTGATCCACAGTACTGTACATAGTCATGTTATCACAAAACCAACCCGAAAATCAAAAACATGAATTTCCCAAAAACAATATTATAGGACATTCTAGTACTCATTGTCTTCAGTCCCTGAGTCAGACATAACTGTGATGTAAGCAGGAGGAGGGGTGTTAGGAGAAGTAGGAAGTAATGCCATTTGTTTTGCAGCAGCAACTTCTCTAGGAAAATTCACAGTCACAATCTGTTTAACCACAGTACAAGGAAAGGGATGAAACAGCAGCCACAGACAGTGAGAATAGCTAGAATTGTGATAAGAGAGGTGAAAAGTGAGATAAAAGTTTTCCATTTCCAAAATGTGTGTAAGGAATAGTTACCTTTGCTTCTGGGTTCAGATTCCCTGTTGTTCTGTTTTTTGGGGGGGTTTTTTAGCTCTCTTAGATCTATTGAAAGCCCATTTTGGATAATCACAAGCTGAGAGGGCTTTTTCCATGTCTTGTTCTCCTTCCCCCTTCACTTTTCCCTCTGTGTTTGTGGGCACCACTTGAGCTTTATGTTGTAGAGCACGGGTGTCAAACACATCTTCACCAAGGGCCACATCAGCAAAATGGCTGCTCTCAAAGGGCCAGATGTAAAATATGTCTACTACTTTTTAACTTGTTAATTAACTGTTTCTGTATTTATTACTTATTCGGGTTACAAATATTGCATGTGCATTTGCTTAGATGTAAAAAATATGGGTGTGTAACTGCGTATCTCTTGATTAACTGACATTTTAAGACCATCATACCTTTTAATTTATCCTGTCGAGAGCTACATAAAATGATGTGGAGGGCCACATTTGATCTGCGGGCCTTGAGTTTGACACATGTGTTGTAGAGTATGGATAGCTTAGAGTTTGTGCTGTAGTGGATGGTGTGAATCAAACAGCAGGTATTGGTCCAGGTGTGTGGGCTTCCTGAAGACTTCTACCTGGAGATGTCAGTCCTCTCCTATAGTTACTGCACAATCTAAGAAGTTTGTTCTCCTCGGCTTCTTCTGTGTGAACTTGATGTTTGGATCCACAGCATTAACATGTGCAGTAAAGGGCTCCAGATCTTGAATTCAGATTTTTTGTTCAGTTGTCATCCATGTATCGATACCAATGTGTGGGTGGAGTACCTGGAGATGAGGCCAGTGCCTCCTGTTTAAATTGTTCCATATATAAGTTAGCCATAATAGGAGAGACCAGTGAGTCCATGCCTGTAGAAGTTTCCTCTAAACTGGAAATATGTGGTATTTAAACACATTTCCAGCAGTTTGCAGATTTGGTCCTGTGTCAGTTTAGTTTTCTCTTTTAGCTTAGTATCCTGCAGCAGTC
>JAIEZT010000026.1:30055071-30102571 GCA_019594935.1 Periophthalmus modestus | reverse complement strand
GGCCAATGAATTCAGTAATCAAAGAAATACACTACTGGACATGTTTAAATTTTGTCCTTTACATAAAAAAACAGTAAACCAGAAAGTAAGTTTCTCTACTTGAAAAAGTCGCTGCATTGGCCGGGAATCGAACCCGGGCCTCCCGCGTGGCAGGCGAGAATTCTACCACTGAACCACCAATGCATACGTTACGCCTGTCAAAACGGTTCTTTTAATCCAACTGTACAACACTTCCAATTTAAATTTTCGTCGCTAATGTGAGTACTAGATTGTGTATGACACATACACTGAAATATTAAAATAAAATTATATTTATATTATTGTGGTCCATTTGCTACCGAGCCGCACAAAAACTGTAAATTTATCAGCGACCGCATCTTCTCCGACGTAACTTTCTCCCGTCCCTCATGACACGCTAATAAGTTTGTCCGTAAATATGGTATCAAAATCCTGATACGAAATGGCCTCATAAATCGAGTTGATATAACGGCGAGTTTATTATATCTGTGCTGATCTGCTCTTGTCCTCCACGCCGACGCTAAAAGTGAGAAAATATACCAACATGTAATATTTCCAACTATTAAAAAAAGTCCGTCCCTGGGTGGGCTCGAACCACCAACCTTTCGGTTAACAGCCGAACGCGCTAACCGATTGCGCCACAGAGACATGCCGCGGTCACTGCACTGCCATGGGTTTAGCCTTTGACCATTTTTGTCACTACATCGCCGATGTAGTGTTTTGTGTAGCGCCTGAAATCTCTGGTCAGAACTTGCCCGGCTAGCTCAGTCGGTAGAGCATGAGACTCTTAATCTCAGGGTCGTGGATTCGAGCCCCACGTTGGGCGCGTATTTTAGCTAATGTTTAAAAACACATTCACAGAGAGAAATACAAAACAAGTCCTATTTAACTAAGAAGATTCGAAATATCTTGTTTATTGTGTAACATTGCTCCACTGGTTTAACATCAGTCCATTAGATTCTATGTCCATCTATATCTATATATTTCTATATAGTCTCATTCAGACAGAGGGAGCTGCAAATCTGAGGCCGGGTCAAATTGTGACTCCCAGTTGTTTGTCCAGCCACAGCAGGTGCATGCACCCCACATGAACTTTATGATTTATGACCTGTCCAGTCAGTCCACTAGAGTTTGTGACCCTCATTTTATCTCATTAATATTAGATCACATAATATAGTGACTGTATGTCTAAAATAATATAGTATAAATATATAGTATATAATAATATTTATGTGTTGTTGTTTTTTTATTTCTTTTAGTATATTTATCATCCAGCAACCAATCACAAGAAAAAGCAAAAACACAGTATTGACAGTTGAGAAATTTGGGAATTTTTATTCCTCTCAATAACAGAAAATATCCATTATAAAAGTATGTACACAAGAATATATTATATACATATTTACATCCTATAACTAATATATACATGCTCAGCAAATTACATTATAAATTACAGTGTTTACCCACAAAAGTATCCTATTTACTACAAACAGACTAATACATTGTCCACCAATAGGCAGATTGAACAGCATGCACGGCAGGAGACTTAAATCTTTAGACGGATCTCGTACTGCATGCGTTGGTGGTATAGTGGTTAGCATAGCTGCCTTCCAAGCAGTTGACCCGGGTTCGATTCCCGGCCAACGCAGAACTCTTTTTGGCATTGCTCACCCTTCATTTTTGGGCTCTGTTAAAAGTCCGGTGGACTTCATTACCCATGGTGCAACTGTTATCATTGTAGTTCTAGAAGGCCCGCAGCCCGAAAGTTCACTTAGAAGCGGAGCCCCGTGTTGTTCGCACGTCATCCTGCCTAATCTTGTGTGTATGAGTACTTTGTGCGTTCATACGATGTAAGTATTGTTTGTAATTGGTAAATGAATGTTCTATCTAGCCAGTTTAATTACAAATGTGTATTTTTATTGTTCGTTGTGCTCCACGAGCAATTACCACATAACAACGCTTCAATTGTGTCCATCCATTGTCCATCCTATTGCAATAGCTAATATTCTTCCCTTCATCCTCCTGTAAATAGTGTATTTACCCATTTGTACAGTTTTACCCATTTGTTCATTATTACATTTTATATTATACTTAAGTTTTACGTAGAAATTAAGAAAGCGCCCCCCTGTGGTTCCTTGTGTAATAACATGCCATTTTTCCTTAGTTTATTTCAGTGTATCGTTTATTGGCGATGCTAATGCATATATACTTTGTCATCCTTTCAGATAACCACACACACACCTGCACACACACCCACCTATATACGGATACACCACCACAAAACTGCCTGTGTAACAATCAGTCCCTCAATGTCACCCGCTCCCTCCTCCTGAAAAAACGTCCCTGAACCATATAAGTGGAGTTTGCCTGCTCCTTCTGACAGATCAGTAATCAGTGCATGCCAGACGAACACAGTACTTTACAGACTCCTTGAAATACTTAAAATTTTAATGCAATAACTTTCTAATCAGTCTCTCCTGAACTGCATGATTGCACAAATAAGGGCATAGACTATTAACTGTAACCTTCTTCTTTGTAATTTTTTATTTTATTTTCTTATTCACAACTAATTAATGATGTAAATAATAATAAATATTCAATATTCTGCTCTTCTACAGATGACAAAACATGCCATGTGCTGAAAACAAATCGCATCCAAATGTCACACCAAATGTGTAATCAGTAAGTACCCTTAGTTGAAGCTCTAGTAAAAACTAAACTATGCAAAGGCTCCACAGAATAAACTAAAAACATGCACATTCAGTGAGACCTCATGACTTCAAAACTGCTCTCTCTCCTGTTCAGTATAAAGTCAGTATAAAAGTACTCCGGTTTATTATAAGGACAATATAAAAATACTCCTGCTCAGTCTAAGGCAGTATAAAAGTTCTCCTGCTCTATATAAGTCCAGCATAAAAGTACTCCTGATTAGTACAAGGCCAGGATGAAAGTACTCTTGCTCTCTGTAGGGCGAGTATAAAAATACTCCTGCTCAGTATAAGGCCAGCATAAAAGAGCTGCTGCTTAGTACAAGGCCAGTATAAAAGTACTCTTGCTCAGTATGAAGCCAGTATAAAAGTACTCCTGTTTTGTACAAGGTCAGTATAAAAGTACTCTGGTTTATTATAAGGCCAGTATAAAAGTACTCCTACTCTGTATCATGCTAGTATAAAAGTACTCCTGTTCAGTATAAGGTCACTATAAAAGTACTCCAGTTTATTATGAGGTCAGTATTAAAGTACTCTTGCTCTGTATCATGCTAGTATAAAAGTACTCCTGCTCTTTATAAGGTCAGTATAAAAGTACTCCTGCTCTTTATAAGGTCAGTATAAAAGTACTCCTGCTCTTTATAAGTTTAGTATAAAAGTACTCCTGCTCTGTATGAGGCCAGTATAAAAGTACTCTCTATAGGGCAAGTATAAAAGTATTCCTTCTCTGTATAAGGCCAGTGTAAAAGTGCTCCTATTCTGTATAAGGTCAGTATAAAAGTTGTCCTGTTCAGTATAAAGTCAGTATAAAAGTACTGCGATTTATTGTAAGGCCAGTATAAAAGTACTCTTGCTCTGTATAAGGCCAGTATAAAAGTGCTCCTGCTCAGTATGAGGCCAGTTTAAAAGTACTCCTGCTCAGTCTAAAGCAGTATAAAAGTACTCCTGCTCTGTATCAGGCCAGTATAAAACTACTCTACTGCCCAGTGTAAGGCCATTATAAAAACTTTCCTGCTTAGTATAAGGCCAGTATAAAAGTTCTCCTGATCTGCATAAGGTCAGTATAAAAATATTCCTGCTCAGTTTAAGGCCAGAATTAAAACATTCCTGCTTAGTATAAGGCCAGTATAAAAGTACTTCTGCTCTGTATGAAGCCAGTATAAACAGAAGTCACTTGCCTGACTCCACTGTTCAGGACCTGGCTCAACCGGTCCATCTCCTCACAGTTATGTAGCCTAACCCACACTTGAGACAGAGGCACCGGGCTAGCTCATAGGGGTGTGGTCATTATAATGAACCCTTCTCCTCTGCTTCAGGTATGCAGTCTGAGACAACAGGCAGGGGTAACTTACACTGAGGGGCATGGCCACTGTATTTATCCCCGCCCCTCTGTCTCAGGTAAGCAGCCCAACCCACTTTTAAGACAGAGCTGCAGGTGTGCTCCCTCACACAAGACACAAACTACACACTGTTTTGGAGAGACATTTTAGATCCACTTGTCCAGAAAGCAACATGGCGTTCTTCACAAAGTTTTTTAATGGCATCATCAAAGATCGCAAATCTGATGACAACGACACAGTGAAGGTGAGTGCATCATCTATGAATACACCTGATGCCCCAGTAGTGTCTTTGACAACAGTGAAGTAGTAGTAGTGAATTCTGGAGGTTCTAAACTTCTACATGAGCATGACATGTTTTGTATGTGACCTCTATCTGCAGGTTAAGGCATTGGCAACCTTAGTTGTGATTGTAGTACCTTTTTGAAACCGTAAGAGCACAGACTACATAATTAGCTTTAAAACTATTTTAAAAAAAACAAACTAAAGAATATTTATTTTGGCAGTGTACAGATTCCACAGGCTCCACAGCTCAGCAGTTTGTTCCAGAGCTCACAGACACAGGTTTAAGAGAGAGGCATTCTGTACACCACAGTCTATGGTGACAGGTCAAAGGTCAAGTGCAGATGTTGTTTTGTTGCGCAGGGGAAGGGGACACCCAAACCCAAGTACTTCGGCACAGTGGCTCCATACCCAAACTTCAACGCCAGCCATGATGCCTCTGTCCTGCAGAGCGCCATCAAAGCCAAAGGTAAGTCATGTGATATGTGAGTGGCCAATGAGACGTGTTCAAACACTCTGGTTCTGATGGTGTCTGTGTGTCAGGCGTGGATGAGGACGTGATTATCTCTGTACTAGTGATGAGGAGCAATGAACAGAGGCAGAAGATCAAGGCTGTGTATGAGGCTACCACCGGAAAGGTAGGTCCACCAAAGGAGAAGGTCCACCACAGGAGAAGGTCCACCACAGGACAAGTACTGTAGGTCCACCACAGGAGAAGGTCCACCACAGGACAGGTACTGTAGGTCCACCACAGGAGAATGTCCATCACAGGACAGGTACTGTAGGTCCACCACAGGAGAAGGTCCACCACAGGACAGGTACTGTAGGTCAACCACAGCAGTTCTGTAGGTTCACGACAGGAAAAGCTACTGTAAGTTCACCACAGCAGAAGTAGGTCCACCAATGGAGAAGTAGTGTGGGTCCAGCACAGAAATAAATCTACCACTGATGAGTAACCATGTAACCATAACATGCTGATGTTCTATTGTGAGCAGCGTCTGGACAAAGATCTAAAGTCTGCTCTGAGACACGATCTGGAGGATGTGTCCCTAGCTCTGCTCATGACTCCAGCACAGTTTGACGCCTTCTGCATCAGGAAGGCCACCAGGTAAATGACAGCTCTCATCGGCCACAAGACCCTCACTTGTAGGACAGAAGATATGAACTTCTCAGATGGATTATGATGGAACTGTGGTGTGTCTCAGGGTTTAGGAACAGACGAAGATGTTTTGGTGGAGATCCTGGCCACAAGAACCAAAGAGCAGATCCAGGAGATCACCAGGGTTTTCAAACAAGGTAGGTGGGAATTCTCTGCAAATCTTGTCTATCTTGCATATTTTAAATTACCGGGGTATTTTGCAAAAACAACACCTTTAAAAACATGCATTCTTACTGTGAGTGGGATCGCATCTAGGCTGAGCTGTAACTTGCCTGGTGGTGCTTCTGCTTGTTTCCATGGAGACAGATAAGTTTCATGCCATACAGTGGAATATTTGAGGAATGGCAATAACATCTCCATGGAGACCAGCAGGTGGCAAGTAAACAAGAAAAGTTTCATAGTCCACCTTTTAATGAGTAAATTTTGTCACTGTAACTGTCTGAGGTGTACTTTGGCTTGAAAACTTTGAGTATATTTTGCATAGATGCGTGCAGTATTACTCATTTAATTTGAGTGGTAACCATTGTAATCCTTCTTATGGGGGAGTAGACACACTGTCAAGAATACAAACATGCTCCCAGAGTGGGAATGGAACCTTCAGCCCAATGATTAGTGGGTGCTGTTGAAAAACAACTTTTAACTCAAAATATGTTTGGGTCTGAAGTGCCTGTTTAGACTCAAATGAGCTGCTCCGGAGTTTGATGACAGAGGGCCTTTTACTGCTGTGTTTGTGTGAATTCCATTCTGTCTAAGTCATGTATGTGGACTTGGGCTGGTTTAGTCTCAATTTAGTTCTGGTTTAGCCTTTTAGTCCTAGTTTAGTCTTGGATTAGTCTCAGTTTAGCTCTATTGTGAACCTATTTTATGTTATAGGCCTGGTTTAGTCAAGGTTTAGTCTTGATTCAGCTAAGAACAGTCTACAGTGGGCTTGATGCAATCCTGATATGGTCCTGGTTTAGTCATGGTATAGTCCTGGATAAGCCTTGTTTTTAGCCCTGTTTTAGTCCTGGTTCAGTCTTGGTTCAGTTCTGGTTTAGTCCTGCTGTGTGCTGTTTACAGAGTACAGTGTGGAGCTGGAGGAGGTGCTGAAGAGTGAGGCCAGAGGAGACTTTGAGAAGGCCCTCCTGGCTCTGTTTAGGAGCAGCAGAGACACTAGCACAGAGGTGGACATGCAGCTGGCCCAGAAGGATGCCGAGGTATTTGCCCCCTAGCACCAACACTGAGGAACACAGTCTAAACCAGGGATGTGCAAACATTTTGACACATGGGCCACAATAGGTTCTAAAATTTGACAGAGGGGCTGGGTAGATATATATACATATATATATATATATATATATATATATATATATATATATATATATAAAAACCGTATTTTCTGGACTACAAGCCACTACTTTTTTTCCAGTTTTTAAACCGCTGCGGCTTATGGTGCAGTGCGGCTTATACAATTTTTTTCCCCTAAAATCAAAGCATGCGGGTCAGGTGCGCTCTGTAGTCCGGAAAATACAGTACATTAGAGATTTGGCGTGTAACATGTAGTAAAGCATGAATATGCAAGGCTCATTGTACAAATTGTTTTCCAAATGTATTCTTTAAAAAATTTGCCTTCGGAGAAAGGATTGCCAGCTTTTGCTAATTTGAATACCAGCAAAAACTTGCCTTGGTACTTTGGTGTGTGTGGTCCTCTCCATATTAAACACTCAGCGCTCACTATCCACTTTCTTTTCTTTGATAAGCACATTTTTGCAGAAGGGCTGATAAGAGAATAAGAGAGTAATATATGCCAAGAAGGTTGATGTAGCTGAAGTGCGCCATCTTTCGAGAAACGTAAATTGAACAAGGTTTACCCATAAATTGAACAAGGTTTACCTATACCTATTATTGTAATATAAGTCGGTCACGTTCGGCGGGCCGGATTAATATGCCCAACGGGGCATATGTGACCCCTGGTCAAAACAGTACAGACAGACCCTGGCGCAGAGACTCTGGTGGTACAGGTGTCAGTGGGTACTTTTTTAGTGTGTGTTTACATGAGTATTTGGAAGTATAAGCACATGTTAAAATAATTCTTTGAATCTCATTTTCTCTTTTTGTCTTGATATACCTGTCTCCATGTGTGTTGTGTCCTGCAGATTCTGTTTGAGGCGGGGGAGAAACAGAAAGGGACCAATGTGGATGCCTTCATCGAAATCCTGACCACTCGCAGCACAGCCCAGCTCTCCAAGAGTGAGTACCTCCTCGGGGCTTCTCTCCAGACTAAGTACCTCCTCGGGCTGGGTGCAGCTCCAGAGAGGGGATGCTCAGGGAGTGCTTCATTGTTCTGAGCCTGTGGCAGACATAGACTTTGTGTGGATGTGGTGGGACTAGTATTGTCCATATGATCATTGTTGTTCTCTGCCAAATTAAACTTTTTGAAACAAGATCTTTTGATGTGGATCTGTAGGAAACAAACAAACACATTTAAATTATTTGTTCTGCAGTTTTGCTCTGTGTGAAGCTGACCACAGTTTGTTCCATAAAACTGAGTGGGCTTCAGCTCTGAGATGCTGAACACTGATTGGTTATTGTCATTGTTTGATTTGGCACCTTTTTAATTTAACTCGTTTAACTTTTTTAAGTGTGCGCCTGTCATCTTTGTTTACATGGCACATTATGTCAAAGGGTAAACACACTTCATTCTTGTCATTTTTTTAAAGTGTTAAGTGTTTGTATGAAATGAATAAACAGCCAAATACTCCAGATACAGGTTATAGTAGAAGACTGCTTTAAAACAACTAATACATTGTGAGTGCATCAGTGGGTCAAGAGAGTTCTCTACAGGTGCTCTGCTAGGATGTTACCAAAAAGGTTAGGATTTAAAAATAAATAGCGATTGACTTTCCAGTGTTGCCAAAAAGGTGTGTGTGCAGCAGTCAAGTAGAGATCCGAGGCACTGTAGTATGAAAGATTAAAAATCCTTTATTACAACATGGGCAGTCAACGTGTTTGGACATTGTAACTAAATGTGTTGGCTTCCCATGCTGTTATAAAGGACTTCAAGCCTCAGATCTGACTGTGTGTGTTCCTGCAGCGTTCCAGAGGTATGCCTGTCTGAGCGACCTGTCCCTGCCCAAGGCCCTGCAGTTAGAGCTCAGAGGGGACATCGAGGATTGTCTTGTCGACATCGGTCAGACCCCTCCCCTTTTTCCCCCTGTCTGTGTATACTTCTCTATTTGTCTCTGTCTGTATTAGGCCTGTACATTATAATTACAATTATTAATTATACATTACATTAACAATCTTAAAAATTAAGATCTGTGTGTGTTACAGTCAAAGTGTGCTGGAACACACCGGCTTTCTTTGCAGAGAAACTGCATGAGGCCATGAGGGTGAGACTGTTCTTTTCTCTCTCCTATCTACTCTTTGCTCCTTCTCTTGTCCTCTCCTCTCCGTCTGCTCCCGTCTTCTCCTCTTCTCTTGTGTAGTCTTCTGCTGAATTAAGATGTTTCTCCTGACAGGGCTATGGCACATGTGAGCGATCTCTGATCCGAGTGCTTGTGAGCCGTTCTGAGGTGGACCTGAAGAAGATCGTGGAGGAGTACTACGCCATGTACAACCGTCACCTGCAAGAGGACATTGTGGTAACTATCCTCACCCTATCACGTACTTTAAGAGACTTTAACCTTGTTACAATGTTTTCTCACCAAATCATCTTGTTTTATTGCATGTTTTGGGCTCTTGGGTAAAGTTGGATGCATTTGAATATAAACTTCTACACTCTTTGATGTCTATATCATAACATGCATAAAGACGCACTATGATGTTTTTTAAAGTGAAGGGCCCCCAGGAATCTTCCTCAAAATAAAATAAAAACCTAGCAATCTCTATGAGACAAGTGGGAGATCCCACTAATCAATACTAAAACTAGTATTGACACTAGATACTTTCTGCAGGTATCAATACTGAAAATTCACATTCACAGGAGAGAAATTAACCTTTCCTGAACAGCTTTACAATAATCTTGAACTGTATAAGAATAAGTATAAGAGCACATAGACTAGTATACACCCATGGACCACTATGGAACCACTGAGGGATTCCTCAGTGGTCCAGGTAGGTTCACAGATACAAGGCCACATAGACTACTATACACCCATGTCCATGGTCATGACCTCACCATGAGCCTGTTATTTGTGTCTCCAGAAGGACACAAAGGGACACTACCAGAAGGTGCTGCTGGGACTGTGTGGACCCAACTGATCCCTGGACCTGTCCACCTCTAATCCATTTCCACCTACAGCAGGGACATCGCACCATCTCCCTCTGAAGACACTGGAAGAAGAGGGAGCGGTGACACCCATTTGATTGGACACTTTGTAATCCCCCAATGATTCCAACAATCATCATCAAGGAATTTTAAAAGACCAAAAATAATCTGTCTGCACTGTTCATGTTACATAATAAATCTCTTAATAATAAATCTCCAGAGGCACCGCGTTGTCTGACTTGAATCTGAGTTTTGTTTTAACACAATCTGACCACAATGAACTGACCAGGTGAGCTGATTTGTGCTGTTAAACAGGAAAAATTACGGTTACAAGCTAGCTAGCATTAGCCAACAGTTTTTCAGTTGGTCACGCTCACCTTTTTTGTTGAAAATTAAACCCCTAAACAGGACCATGGACGCTCATATTGTTTTCAGGCTCCTGGTACTGTTTAAATCTATTTAATATTTTTTTCTTTAGTTTTCAGACAATCTAAAATCATACGGGCGGTGTTTGCTAATGTGTGCATTGTGTCACCAAGGAAACTGCTGAACATCCCCCCATAGACTTAGACATAGCAGAATTTGTAAAATGTATTTAGTTAGAATACTTGAATAACTGCATTAAAATGTATTTTGTAATGATTCTGTTACATGGTAGTAGAGTACTGCATTCTCAATACTTTAAATACTCACGTGTTACATTATATTATATTGTAAAAAAAACACAACAGAAGATTAAAATAGTGGTATGTTAGTGTCATTGTTTCCTTCTTTGCCTGCCAACCTTTTACATTTTTTTTTTTTATTTGTATACTTGGAAAATGACCTCTAAATATGCATGCCATGTGCATGTCATCAATATGTTAAAACAAGATGTTTTGTTTAGCTAATAGCTTTGATAAAAGTCATATTCATGAGATAAAACAATCTGTTTATTACCCATGTAAAGTATTACATTCATAAATGTTAAAAGCAAAAAAACACCCATCTTGTACGAAAGCATGAATGATTGAAATGGACAGAGTGTCCGCAGATACAGGTAACATGTTCAAATCAAATATAGCTTTTACTGATAGCAACTGTAATGCTATTCTTGATTACAGAAACGATGGACATGGTGGCCACATTGTTTATGTTAGAATTTGGTGTTTTTTGGTTCTCAAGATAATTATCCAATCAGAAAGTAGAATTGGTTTAAATCTAAAATGCTTCTTTCTGATCTGAATGGTCACTACCTAAACCGCAGCACATCAGTGCTAGTGCAGCCTCTGCAGCTCAGGGAGTGGATTCTGGAGGTTCTAAAGCTTTCACATGAGGCATGGCCTGCTCATGTATTGAGAATGAGAAAAACTTGTATGTGTCTGCTATGTGCAGGTTAAGGTTGTGATTATAGTAAGAGCGCAGGTTACATACTGTTCCTTTAAGTCTTTACTTGCTGAGGCAACTGCAGTAGATTTTTCTACCACCCTATGATGTCACACCATCTACTCAGCATAGGAGGCAACTACAGTAGGCTCTTCACTACCTGTTCTTTTTGTTTGTTGTCCCCAATCTTATGATTATTATTTGTGATTATTTATGTTTTGATTTGTTGTAGTGTGATTTTGTTGTATTTTTTATTCTCCCTCCCTCTCCACTCCCTTGGAGGTAGAGTGAGGAGCTCGGAGTAGAGCTGCTGTTTTGGGAAAACCTAGAGAAGACCCAGGACACTCTGGAGGGACTATGTCTGGCCTAGAACACCCCAGCATCTGCCCGTGTCTAGGGAAAGGGAAGTCTGGGAGTCCCTGCTTAGAGTGCTTCCCCCATGACCTGGCCCCAATTAAAATGGAATAAAATAGATGTATATCTTCAATTCCTGGAGAATGATCATCACCTTACCTGCAGTCACTGCTTGTTTAACCTTGATTCATTCATTTTATTTCAAGTTTGTGCCAAGAAACAATGTGTGATTTACATGGTCACTTATTATAGCATTATAACAAAAAAGCACATTTCTCGAAAGAAAGTGGGAAGAAGAAAAAAATATCTAAACCCACACCTGAACTTTACATTATTCCATTGATTTAATGATAAAGGATTTACATCATCATCATCAAGTAGAAAACGCATACACATACAGATTTTGTTAGGTCTGTCAGCTGCTGCCCTGCTCACAGGCTCACAGGGGCCTACAGCAGAGTAACTCCACATTATGTCTATGTAATCACTCAGGTGTCTAGGTCTGATCCATTGTAAAAACCAAAGTTAAATCTGTCAGCTGGACAAAACATTGTACGAGTGAAGATGTTTCACTGGTCATTCAAGCCGTTTCTTCAGTTCTGGTCAGATTGCTGGTGGTCTCTATTTTATTTCTATCTGAAGGGAGGAGCTAACTACACTGAAACTGTAAACTGTTTACAGTTTAAGCCTTAAAGGCCTCGATTGGGTCCTCAGACCCAAAGGAAAGAAAGAGAACAATAGAGCAAGCCGATAGGGCCATTATAAGGTTGAATAAAAGGTTTAGAGAGACATTAAAGTCTTCTCCGGGGCGTCCATTCTCTCATTGCGTGGCGTCCATGTATCACGGTGCACCCGTGATACGAGTAGAAAACTTTGCCATAACTCTTGATCTGCTCATCTGCTCTCTCTTTATACTTTATTTATTTATTTATTTATTTATTTATTTATTTATTTATTTATTTATTTATTTATTTATTTATTTATTTATTTATTTATTTATTTATTTATTTATTTATTTGACTGGGACAATGCATATTAATGAAAAGACATGAAACGACATAAAAGTAAATACACCAGATTTTAGCCAAAGGCTAGTTTCCATCTGTTGTCCCTAGGAGCTGGGGTAACAAAAGGGTAAAGTTAAAAATTGCACACTACATTCACTGCACAGCTCCCATGGTTGCACATTCCATTCATTGCACATTACTCTCATTGCACAAATACACTTATTGCGCCATACAAAATATTGCACATTCCATTCATTACACAATCCCCATTCTTTCAGTCAGTTTGGTCACTCATTCATTCAAGACAATTACATTCCTTCACATTTTGCCCATACGTGCAAACATGTCTCTATGGAACAGTTAAAATCACATTGCTACTATAGAGGAGTGCATGTTTGGTTTGACCATAATCAGTTTTTTCATTTGAGCTTTTAAAAAAAAACTGATGTGGGACATTCTATTAGAGTTACTGAGAGACTATTCCACAGGTACTCACCATACATTCTGACCAACGTTGGTCCGTCTGTGGGGGACCAGCAGGTCACCTCTTGTGACCACGAGCCAAAGCATGTCATCAGCAATGAACTGTAGCCCCGTATCACTGCACTAGGGCTATATCAGTATTGATCTGGCTAATCATAGAATAAGGGAGTGGATTATATTGAGATCACCTCAAGAAGTTGACATTTAGTAAAAAAAAAAAAAAAAGACAGTAGAGCCTATACTTCCATTCAACTTTAACTCTTTAACTGAGATTTTACCCTTATCACTATAGAATGACCTAACCCACACACATTACTATAGTAATGTGTGGAGGTCTCTCAAACAAGCAGAAAGCACACAACAGTGTTTCAAATAAGACTATAGCCTTAATTTGAATCATCTTGAATGTTTGGACATTTCCCCCAAGACCACATGTTCAGTCTGGTGGGTGCTTTGATGAAGAGATGGGCTTAGAACATTTAATCCATCCTTTCCACTGAGAAAACAGACAAGTACAACTATTTGAAATCATTCTCTATGTTTGAAACAAATATAGATAAAGATCGATTAGACTCTTTTACTTATTATTATAGACTACAAATAATCATGCAGCACAATAGAAAATGGAAATGTAAATATTACTGTAATTTGTGGGTTCATTGCCTGTTCATCTGCATAGTTAAATAAAACACTTGTTTTGAGGAGACAGTCACAGACACAGTTGCCTGTTGGCTACATGAGGTCCTGCAGTGTCAGATAACATCCAGTCCGCTACAGATGATCTTTAGGCTTTATCCGTTTAGTTTTGTATTTAAAGTATGTTAGATGAATCCCTCCAGCCCTGTGAGAGCAGCACATTGTACATCACGTGGTGCGCGCCCATGTTGTCGGTTGCCATAGAAACTCCTGCAGAGTCCAGTGCACGAGGCGCAGCTCGAGGGAGGGACGCGTCCAGCTGTCCACGTTCTTTCGTTTTTGGTGAGTTATCGATTCATGTCCGCGCATTTCACCCGGATTCTACCGGATTCTACCGGATTATAATGCGCAATCGAACGTTAAACGCAGAGGTGGTTTGTAATATCATAGAGGCGAAACTAGCGTTAACTGCTAGCTCTCATTAACTGGACTTACAGATCATTCATTTCATAAGGTTACTTTTGACCTTAGCTAGGCTATAGACTGTCAGTTTGAGGGATTATGACACAGGGATGAGGTAGGTGGACATGCAGATGCATTGGTTTTACTCTAAATTGTGTTCTTTTCAGGTTATCATGTCAGTTAACAGAAATGGGATGCTGCCCTTCCCACCACCCATCAGCGAAGACAGAGTCATCTGGGATTTTCCAAAGGTAACTAAACCCATCTAACCCTCTACATAAACAACGTAGACAGGATTTATGACTGAAAACTGTGAATGTATGACTAATCCTGGTCTACATTAAAACTCAACATGAACTAAGCCCTGAATGAGGGAGTGGACTAAACCTTGTTAATAAGCTGCTCACGTAGATAAACTGTATGATCCAAAAGAGGCTTAAACCAGGGTCTCAACCAAGACTTCACTTAAATCTCAACTAAGGGTTGAAATTACTTAAAAAATTAAAACTAAAGTGGAACAAAACCTGGAACTCAATCTGGACTAAACCAGGGCAGAAACTGGACTAAATCAGGACCCAGCCAAGTTTACATCTGGACTTAACTGGGCTCAAAACTGGACCAAACAGGACAAATGTGAACACACCCTTCAGTCAGGACAAGAGCGAGAACTAAGCCAGCATTAAAACCAAGTCTAAACCAAAACTACACCTAAAGCGGCACTAATTCAGGACTAAACAAGAAATAACCTCTGTCTTAAACTGGAAACAAAAGGTGAACTAAATAAAGACCATACCTAAAGATAACTGGAATGAAAATGAACTAATCTAGGACGCTGGTAGTGCTGTTACGATGCCAATATTTCAAAACTCCAGCCCTCTTGATACGTTGTGTTCTGGGTTTTGTGTTAAAGATGACAGAGGCTCAATCCGAGTTCGGAAGATTTACTGTTTAACAAAAAGACAAATCACAAACTGGCGCTTTTGGGACTGCGGGTGCAGAGAGAAAGTTGCATAGCTCTCAATTGTAATATATACATTTCATATAAATAAATACAGTACATTCCAAAAGATACAATACATGTGTGTTTAACAAAAAGACACATCAAAAACTGCTGTGAGCATGAGGAGCACCAGCCAATGTTTCTAAAACTTTATTAGTTAAATAACTATTTTTATAATAATTACAACAAAATAACTTATTTGGTGGAATTTTGTAATAAATAGTAATTGGAAAAAAAAATCCACCTGTTACACGATGCTAGGAGAATAATACTGTGCACAACTTACATGGTAGCACTTTGTTTTCTCTTCACATGTGGCCTTATATCTGTGTAATCCCTCAGTAGGTTCATAGTGGTCCATGGGAGTATACTAGTCTATGTGTCTTATACTTGTTCTCATACAGTTCAAGATCATTCTAAAGATATTCAGGAAAGGTTCATTTTCTGTCCTGTCAGTGTAGTTTTATGGTATCAATTAGTATATTAGTAATATAGACTTTCAATACTTTTGACCATCCTAACTGCTGGGTGTAGCTTGATCCATGTAGTCATCGGTCATCATTAGTCTCCGAGAGGTGGTGGTCTGCTTACTTATTAGACACAATGTGACATCTGGTCCTCAGCACGATGAACCAAATAGAATATTTGAATCAGGATCAGTCACAGCAGCTGGCTAAATATAGAGCAGGGACATGAGTCTCAAAGGTGATGTTGTGCTGAGCTGTGGCACTTGATCTTCATGAGTTCGCCTTAAAGATCCCGGACAAAATTAAGTTATTATGTGTTTATAACATTTGCCTGGAGCCTACTGGTGGAACATAACAAAGTAAAAGTAGTACAGTACTATACTTAAATACAAATTTTAAGTATCCGTACTTTACTTAAGTAGATTTTTTTTTGTAGTGGATACTTTTTACTTTTATTTCACTACATTTGAGTGTAGTATCTGTACTTTCTACTCCACTACATTTTTGAAATGTTCTGAAAAGTAAAAGCATTTTTTGTTACTGTTTGAGACCTGTTCCGGAGGGTTATATCTTAACAAAGATTAATGAAACAAAACAAATTTTGAATAGACTATGAAGATCAAATAAAAGCAAGGTCAAAATTTATAAAGCAAAATTATTATGAAAATGGTCCCAAATCTAAAAAACTATACTTGAGGCTATAAATCATTTTCTCTCCTCACTTGACTTACCATCTACAGGAACCGCACAAAATGAGAGGTCGACCCTACACACAAAGCCTGTTTATCTGTTTATATGCAGATTATGTCCTCTTAACATTATCTAACCCCAAAGTCAGTCTACCTAACCTTTTGTCCTTGATGTGGGATTTTGGTACATATTCTGGTTATAAGATGACTCTACAGAAAACCCAAATAATATCTTTTAACTATCAACCCTCTCCTGAGATTCCGAAGATGACAAATTTTAGCTAGAAGAATAAAAGCATCAGATACTTGGGAGTACATATACCAAAGGATTTATCAGTCATCTCTGAAGAAAACTATACCATGTTAAGCTCCAATATTAAAGTGGATCTACAGCGATGGTCATTGTTGCCAATGAATATGTATAATAGGATTGACATAATAAAAATGAATCTGTTGCCAAGGTTTCTTGGCAACAGGCACTGTCAGTTCGGATATCCTCCAAACAATTCAAGGAGTGGAAAAGAACAATCTCAAATTTTAATAATAAATAATAATGCCTTACACTTGTAATGCACTTTACAGGCTTGTCAAAGCCTCTCAAAGCGCTACACGCTACAAATTTTATTTGGGGAAACAAAAAAACAAGAATAAAATTTCAGATATTACAGTTACAAAGGGAGGAGGGTGGACTAGCCTTGCCATGTCTGAAAGGACACTATAAAGCAGCTGCGAGTTCTAATAGGTTGGTGTGATCCTTGTTGTGAGGCTAAATGGAAAGAGATTGACCAGTCAGAGTTTGATGTGCCTCTCCAGTCCATGCTCAGTGATTAGCCTCTTCTCAGAAAGTACTTAGACTCACATTTGTTGCCTAAAAGTACCAATAGATATATGGAGTAAAATACTTAAAATCAAAAACACTAAAGAAAGTGCCAGGTTTCTGCGATGGACGGCTTTTAATTCAGAGTTTTTACCAGTGAGGACAGATAATGGGTTTCGACAGTGGTCACAGCGGGGTATCACTGGCTATTGGGCTATATCAAATAATGGTGTTTTGAAAAGTTACATGGAACTCTCCAACGCACATAATTTGGTCAAACATGACCTCTTTTGATATTTTCAGCTAAGGCATTATTTTGATAGGAAAATTTAATTTACTGAGGGAATAAGTGATTTAAGAATTCAGCTGTGGCTACAATAGTAGCTCACCATCATCAAGTATGGAGCGAATGAATAATGACTATAGTGTAGCACTTTGAGAGGCTTTGACGAGCCTGTAAAGTGGACTTGGATTAACAAGTGTAAGTTATTATTATTATTATCTTTTGTCAATATTATTAGCAAGAGCAGGCAGAAGGCTTATAACACAGAACACAGACTGGATTCACGAGATATATGACATGGAGAGACTGACCTTTCATTGAGACTTTCTGCTGACAGATGTGAAAGATACTGGGAGAAGTGGTTTTGTTATATTAAAAAATGTGTTTTTTGATACTTATACTTTATATTATTACTTTAGCTTTACCTAGATACTCTGTATTGTTTGTGGTCTCATGTTTTTCTTTGTTTTAAAATACTTATAAAAATAAAGCATATATAAAAAAAGAAAAGGCGAAGGGTTTCATAGTTTGAGCAAACAAAAATATACAAAGAGAAAAAGCTAAAACAAACTACTACATACTTTCCACTTTTTACCTTTTAAGTATATTTTTAAACTAGCACTTTACTATACTTTACTTCAGAAGATTTTTTTCCTGTGATTACTTTTACTTCAGTATTTTTTTTGCACTTTTACTAACGTAAACACCATCGATTAGTTCTTCCACCACCGCCGCAGCCTCACATATTTAGATGATGAATTGTATTTAAACCAGTGCATTACTAGCCCATTGTATCATTGTCACCTTGATATGATTTGTGTTTTTTCAGTGTTACATTCCTGAAGCCAGTCTGCAGCTGAAACAGGACTGGACTCGCAGATAAAAGCCTCCTGTAAAGACAGAGCCTGCAGACACCCAACCGTGAGTTAACCCCTCCTTTTTAGTATTAGCTCTTTTATGATTTTTGCGTTTTGATTTATAAATATGTTCTTGTTTTTGTTTTTTGAGATGGGATAGGCAGAAAATGTCCAAAGTGGTGGTTGTTGGAGACCTGAATGTGGGAAAAACATGTCTTATTAACAGGTAAATACTTTAAATAATAAAAATAAAAACATAAGATAAACTCATTTATACTGGATGCGGTGGGTTCGGTTGTCAAAAATATCAAAAAGATGTTAATTAATACTAAAACTAGTATCGAGACTAGATACTCATTTGAGCAGGTATCAATATGAAAAAAGTCACATTCACAGGACAGAAATGAACCTTTCCTGAATAGCTTTAGAATGATCTTGAGCTGTATTTTTCACAAGTATAAGACACATAGACTAGTATACTACCATGGACCACTATGAACCTACTGGACACTGAGGGATTACACATATATAAGGTCACATGGAAAAAGAAAACAAAGTAGTACCATTTACTGTTGAAAATCACATTCTATTCTATAGTGTTTTTTATTATTATCATGATATCAGAATCAGTATTGAACCTATTCCTTATTAAAATAGCAAAAATCAAGTCTTAAACAAGACCGAACATGCCACTAACCGGTGTTGAAAATTAGAACTAATTGAGCTCTAATTTTGAGGAAAAAATTATGAAAGACAACTCAATAGCGCCACTTCAAACTTTGATTTTCAGGGGGCCAATGTTAGACCAGCCCTGAAAAAAATCTATGTAAAACTCTGAAACTTGACATGAAAAATACATCATGTCAGGATATGCAAAAAATACATATTGCGGCACTGTCTTAAACCGTACAGCAAGTCGGCCATATTGGATCAAACCCGAGAATGACAAAAGCCCACACAGACCCAGGAATGAGAAAAGCCCACACAGTCGTACATCTCCTCGTCTTCATCACAGACACATCAAATTTGGCCAAAAGGCACTAAACCCATGTGTCATTAAAGATGATCAATTACATTTTGAATGTGACTTTGGTTGTGGTTGTGGTCATGGCGAATTTTCAACAAAATCGCAATTGAAAAAAAAACCTAGACAAGTTTTTTGTTTGGAAAAAGAACAGAAAAGAATAGAACAAGTGTGCACATTTGTGAGCTGAACACAATGATCAAATCAAGGTGCTAGCTAACAAAATGACTCTCTAGCCAAAAAATGTGCCATTGAAATACATTGTTTTTGATCATCTGAAAATATGACTGGTATGAAAACATTTTTTTTTTCAGAAACAACTGAAATTTGGCACAGACATCCTGAATAAGCCATATTGAATAAAAAAAAGCCCATGGAGGACTTACCTTTTTTTACAGTTGTGTTGCTGTTGCAACATCCAACATTTGTCATAGAAATACCTTGGTTTTGGTTAACTAGGATGAAAAAAATATGTTTGTCACTGAAATTTTGGACACATATTTCCCCACAACATACTGAACAAATAACTCAATGAGGACATACCTGTGTAGGTATGACAATATCAAAAAATGTCTCATTGGAATAAACGGCGTAGTAACATGTACAGTAGATGCTGATTTTGTGGGGAGGGTCAATGTAAGCAGGGTCTTTGCGGTGGCATGTAATCTGCGGTCTCAAAGGGTGGGAAGGCCCTTAATCGATGTGTGTGGATTTAATTTATGAATTATTTTATTATTTGCGTTTCTTACACTGCTCCTTCCCATATGATTTACCTTTGATGATCTATTGTCTAATATCTGCATCACAGTAAACTCTGTAGAGATGACTATTCTAGATATCTTTTCAAGTAGGGCTGGGCGTTATTCACACAAATTAATATCTTTTGTTTAAAGAGGGGGTTATTATGTCAAATAATTTTTTCTGAGCTTTTAACCATATATTGTAAGAGGTTTGTTATCCATGCATGTTGAGTAATCTTGCGCTCGTGTGGAATATAATACAAAAGAATCGATTGTATTTTGCTATAGTAAAATGCACTATTTTGCTGTTTCAGATTTTGCAAAGATGTATTTGAGCGTGACTACAAGGCCACGATAGGAGTGGACTTTGAGATCGAGCGATTTGAGATGTCAGGAGTCCCTTTCTCTCTCCAAATGTGAGTTAGTCTTTCATAAAATTGCAGAGTAGATGTTCTACATTTGTTCACAATAGAGTTGTTAAGGTGTGATGTCACTTTCTGTCCATCAGCTGATTGAAAACAATGAACATGTTACAGTTTCCTGTTTTAGCAACGACACATCTCTTGTCAAAACAAGATTTCAGTTGTTTCAAGCTAACACGGTTAGAAGCATGGATCGATCATTATAACTGTGACAGAAAGTGTACCAGGGAGGCTGGAGGTAAGAAGCTAGGCTAAACTAGGGTAAACAGTGACTGACAGTTAGTGAGATATGCACACTGGTAATTTTATGATAGATTATTACTACATTATTTACATATTTGATACAATCTGTGGTTAAAACATACACGTTTGAAAGGCATTGTCTTGTTTGATGAATAAGGAAGAAAAATAAAGATAGAAATCAGATCTGAAGTTTCTGGTTGTACCCGAAAGTGACAACATCACTATATTTCCTAACAACATGTATTTCCTTATAGTTGGGACACAGCAGGGCAGGAAAAGTTCAAATGCATAGCTTCGGCATATTACGGGGGTGCACAAGGTAAGCTATTCAGTTATTTAACTCTCACTATGCAGTTATTAAAAACTAAACTTTTATCAAACTTTAATCGGAACCATAGGCTGTATATATAAATGGACATAGCTATTGCGATAGCTTTATGGCTCCTTCGACTCCAATTCACTTTACATTGAAAGATTGTCACTGTAACTGCCGCTGGTCAGACTTGTCATTTTGGTCTTAAAATGTTTGTATTAACCCTCTCTACATGATCCTGGTAGTTTGATTTCACTATTGTGTCTGTAAATCAAGATAGAACTTTAATAACAGACAAATCAGGCGCCTTCTGTCTCCGAGGTCAGTCCGCGCCAGACTTAGCAACAGGTTTGATTGACAGTTGTTAAGTGCCTGCTGCCTGCTAACCAACAGTGCGGGCGGGAAGGAGCTTTACCTTACCTCTCTTAACCCACTTCTTTATACAGTTTTATACTGGTTGGAACTGAGCAGACAGTAGAAGCTCCGGGTGGACAAACTGCTTGCTGCTTTCACTTACATGAAAGTGAATGCTCAGAATCAATGCTTCAGTCGGTATTTTCAGTACAAATAATACACCATTCTGAGAGCTTGTTGGAAGGTAGACTGCATCCTTTCAAAAGAAACTGCTTTTCACCATGCAGAGTAGCCCACTGCACTGTGTGAATGACGCCTCATGTGTGGCAGGTTATTCCTCAAAACAAACTGTCATACTTATAATATTGTATATTGAAATTAGATTAATGTCTTCAATATCAGCTTTGAACCACCAATTAGGTCAGGCAGGAGGATCTGCTCTGTGCCACTGATTACGTAAACTGGCCTAAACCTGTACAATTATTCTACAGCCAAATTCACTGTGATTTTGGTTTCTAGTTATCATCACAGTGTTCGACATGGCTGATATTAAGTCTCTGGATCATACACGGTGAGCCATGGTTCTGTTTTATCTATGTGTATTATTTACTTCATCATAGTATTTCAACATGGTGCCAAAAGGCTTACAGGCATGGTACTAATTTCACAAAAACATATTTACATAACACTTAAATGAGTTGCTAGTTTCTATAGATAGTAATATCAATTTTTTCTGATTTTCAATACTTTTGACAACTCTATTACAGACAGTGGCTTGAAGAGGCCATGAGGGAAAACAAACCAGGCTCTTGTTTTGTCTTCTTGGTTGGAACCAAAAGTGATCTATTGGTAAGTATATGTGAGAGACTGTAATGATAATCACGTCTACAAAAATACATACAAGTACTGTGAAATATCTGTTGATACTGCATATGATTCTTTGGGGCTGTGATGCTAACTAAAGGGCATTGCTCTGTCTGAAGCTCAATTAGACTAATCTGAGTTTAATTACAAACAATCTGACGAGAAAGAGCTGACAGATGCAACTACAACAGTTGAATTTGATTTTGTGCTTTCAAATAACAGTCACAAGGTAGCTAGCATTAGCCAACAGTTTTTCAATTAGTTACTCCCCCTTTTTTGTTGAAAATCAAAACTCCTAAACAAGGACCATAAACGATTGGGATTGATCAAACGCTGCTGAAAATGTGCTCTTTAAATTCATTTTGTATTTTTTTCTTGAGTTTTTAAACAATCTAAAAACTTCTCAGGCTGTATTAGTAAAGCAAGTCCTATTTTGTTTTTGTTTTTCTCATTAGTCCTCGGAGGAAAGAAGAAGAACAGAGAGAGATGCTGTCAAATGGCTACAGAAAATGAATGCAGAGTTCTGGGCAGTTTCATCCAAAACTGGGTAAAGGGTCACTTTTGGTTGTTTTTCAGACTCTAGACTGTGATGATGTCATACTCTCAGATGGGAGCAATGGTCAGATTTCTCTATTGATTACATTGTACTATCATAAGAAATACCCAAAAGTAAATTTGCAAATGTTGAATCCATATTCTTTTATAAAAATAAGCTAACCCTCACCTACTTGTCACAGTGGAAAGTGTTATTGTTTTGCTTGGAATGTTCCATAGTATGACATTAAATCTGACATTTCTTCTATTACAGGTGTTTTTGTTGCTAAAAAAACACCCTTAAACACATCGTTCATATTTATGAGGAGGTTTCCTCTCTTCACAGATCTGTAACCTGTAACTTTGCCGCATGGCATCACCCTCGTTGGTCTTCATGGAGAAAAGACTTGAAAAGATCCCTTATCTGTAAAATTCCAGAGTTATGGCATTAAAATGATATATCTTTGCGTTTATCTAACTTGAACGTTTTATTAATAAAATGTGCTCAGCCTTATGGAGTCGCTCCCTGCTCGTCTCCATGGAGAGAAGTTTAATGCCATACTGTTAGAACATTCCAAGCAAAGTATATTTTTACCCTCCACCAGAAACGATACATAGTGCCATCTTTAACTTTACATTAAAGTTTCTATTTCATTCATGTTTCTTCTCATGTTCAGGGGAAAAATGTGCAAGGATTTTTCTTCCGAATAGCAGCTCTGGCCTTTGAGAGCTGCATGTTGAAAGACCTGGACAACAGACTCCCTGCCAGCATTGGCCTGGGCGACAGTATTAGTGAGCAGCTAGTCGGTGTTTCCCGTTCATACAGGAGACTAGGTGCCCCCCTCTTGATCTAAAATAGTCCTCCATAGTTTAAAAAAAATCTGGACTATATATGAGCATTAAACTATGAGGAGCCAGTGCGCTCTGCAGTTTTAATGCATCACCTAGAGTGTGTTAAAACTGCTGAACACACCGGCTCTTGTTCTTTACTGCTGTTACCACAAAGTGAAAATGTGCCACCTGTGAATGTGAAAAGCCTGTTCATGGTCTGTAGTCCCTACATTCTACTCAGAGCAGTTGAGCATTTGTTTACCTCGTTGCTATGGTGATGTCACGGTGATGGCCGCAGAGCAGTCATATAGATTGTGATTTAACTGTCGCTGGACTACTTGTGGTGTTATGCAGTATTAATGCACAACTGTTAGCCACTGGAATTCTCACTGACTGTGGTAGAAATTGGCGGAAAAAATTGTATTATCATAAACGTATAAACAAGTGACATTTACACTCCATGGATTGAATGAGATGAAATTATTCAAATAAAAAATATTTGTGGTGGCACCATAATCTTAACCAAATCTATGGGAAACACTGAGTTAAAAACGTTTCATAGATGCATATAGCCTGTGGCTATGAGTTTATAAATCCATGTTCATTTTGTTAGGATTGAATGGAGCCAATCTGGAGGCAGCTTCAGCACACGAGGTGAAGAAGACACGCGCTGCTGACGAACTGGAAACTCCTGCACAAAAGAAGACTATATATATATGTGTGTGTGTTATACACACACATACATAGACAGATAGATAGATAGATCCTAACCTTTTTGTTCTGGTGTACAAAGCATAGTCTCACATTCTGAAGTACCTCCTACATCACGTACCAGTGTTTTTTATATAGTCAGTTGTAGCAATTCTATTTTCTTGTTTTAATTATATTATTTATTTTATTGTCCTACAGAAATATAAAATGTATTGCTAGGAACATTTTAGATTCCATGATACTATCCAGTTCCAACTTTCTTTTGAATCTGAAACCATTTTAATTACTAATAATGTCCTCACTGCACTCACTGAATGTGCCTTAAGGAGAATGTATGGAGATTTTTATTCTTGCAAAAATAGATGCATTTTACTGACGAGGAGACAGTAAGAATGATGACGTGTTAAAAAAAGAGTAAAGGATTACACAAAACATAGAATCCTTTTTTGTCATGTTATATAAGATTTACTTCAACTGCACATAAACAATACACTTTGGGTCAGTATTGTTTTATGAATAGGAGCCAAAGTATCCTAAAAATGGTTCCAGCTGATGGGCAATAGACAATACTCTGTGAAAAAAAAACATGAAGGATGTCTATACTGTTTTCTCTGAGATCTGAAATCTGTGCATTTGAAATCTAATGATTCACTATAGCATCGTATTCTTCTCATATTATTACAATGCCTGAAAAATGTCCTGGTATTTGAAAGCCAGATGACAATTTATATTTACATTTGATGAATTTGCTTGTTCTCATTGAAGAATGTCGGTGTCCAACATTCAAGGTTTTTTATTTGAGAGTATTGCAGTTTGTACAAAGTTAGGTAGATGACTCTCACTGTCATGGAATAGTTTATGACGAAACATTACAGTTTGTATTGTCTGATGTTGTGGTAGAAAAAAAATATATATTTATGATATTATATTACAAAGTTATACAAAGTTATTTGTACTCCTCTGACGAATGTCACGAGTATGGACAACTATGTCCTAAAAGGAAACTAAAAGACACTAGCGTCCCAGCGACAGTAAAGAGTATTTTTAAAACGTTTTATTACTATATTCAAGTTAAATTAATTTCGGCCAAAAATGCAAAAGAAAGTATTCTATTTTGTTTTGGATGGTACATTTGGCTACAGTTATGTTTTTTTTTTTTTGTTTTTGTTTTTTTTAATAAATCTTTAAAAGTAAAGTTCTCTTGAGTGAGTTAAAGCTCTTTGTACACGCTCAGCCAATCAATCTCTCTTCTTTGAATTTAGCCGGAAGTAAACAGTCACAAGCCGTGCACCCGTCTACTACTGACTGCATTATGCTAACAAACAACCATACTTCTGTCACCACACTCATTTATGGCATAGCGTCGCTGTTTGGCTTAATTTGAATGAACACACGATTTATATACACCTTTTTACTAACATTTGTGCGAAAAAGTGCAGTGTAAATTCATGAAATGGCTCCGTCAAGCGGGTTTCGTGTCTTAACTCGTGTGTGCTAATGATGGACTAGTCAGGTACGTCTGTGTCACTACTGCTAAAATGTCGCAGTTAAAGTAAATTCAAAAAAATAGGTTTAGCAGTTTTATGCAGTATATTTAATTTGAACTTGCTGCATGTTGACAAGTTTGGAGAAGTGTGCAGGGTTTGGCGGTGCGTTTAGAAACCATGGAAATGGAGCTAAAATGTGTTGCGTTTGTGTGTTTCAGCTGATTAAAATGAGAACTAACAAATCATACAAGCTAGTGCTTCACAAGAAGGATTTGGCGGGAGTGGGTAAGTTAAAAATGGTGATTCAATAACGTAGATTATTGTAATATCATTTAAAGGTCTACTGTGTAACTTCTCTGCAGTAAAGGTCCCATATTGTCATTATTGAGATGTAATTGCTGTTCCTGAATCGATTATGCATTTATTAATTACAATATTGTATAAAGTCTACATGTAGAGGTTGCAAACCCTCCACCAGAAAAGTTACCATAGTGCACCTTTGTAATAACCAAGACCTGTGTCAAATAAGTCTTAAGAAAACCACTACTTTAACTGGACTTCCATTTTTTAAGTCTAATAATCAGTGAATACATTAATCACAAGACACTTTGCAATAGTGCTATAACAAAAACTATTTGTGCAGTGTAGGCCTATGTATATATCCACCAAAAGAAAAATGATATTGTGGCATTTGTGTGACAGGTCTGGATATTACAACTATTTTGTTTACTGTATATACACTACCAGTTAAAAGTTTAGACACACCCTCTCATTCAGCGTTTTTTATTTATTTTTTTTTTACTTCTTTCTACATTTATATGCATCAAGAAAACATCAAATATATGAAGTACGATCCATGACATTATGTAGGTTAATACCTCGTTAAATACATAATTCCATATATCTTGCTTTATATATTTGATGTCTTGTAGAAAGTGCTAAAAATAATGAAAAAAGTGAGAGAAAAGTGAGTGAGAGTGAGACGGTGTGTCTAAACTTTTAATGGTAGTGTAACTAGCAGCAATATCAGACTATTGTATTTCTTACAGATGTGAATTGGTGGTCAACCAAAGGTCTTCCTCAGGTCAGTCTGGGGGACCCTCATCGAGATCGCAACATCCCACTGATGAGTACAGGTGAGACGCTTGCTCTGCATACTAATATGCAGAAGTGGGTACTACTACTACTACTGCTACTAGCTTTTTAAAGAAATTGTACATTTCAGAGTACTTTTATAGCAGCATACTTTTACTCCTACGTGACTAATATTCTATTTAAGTATTTATTAAACAGTACTACTTTATTGAGTAAATGTTTTGGTTCGTCTTCCCACTGTGAGTGAGTCGACAAGTAAACGTTTGATGTTAAATATTAAATGATTTGAACATTTGTGTTCAGGTATAATATTGTTCGTTCAGATATAATGTAGTTTTTTCTCATGTTTGTTTCTATTTTTTCAAAATAGCAGATTTTGTGCGTTATTTAACGTTCTTCAAAATTATATTAACTTCAAATTATAAATCAGATGTTATGTCCCGACAGTTACTCTTTAAGTTACTCTTACTTGAGCAGTACTTTTCCCAAATACTTTTTACTCTTACTTGAGTAATTTCTTAGACCATTACTTTGTACTTCTGTTTGGGTAATATTTTGAAGTAACGTTTACTCTTGCTTGAGCACAGCTTTTGGCTACTTTATCCACCTCTACAAATAAAGCATTATTTACTTCTTATAATTTCTCTTTGTGTTTGTTCACATTTTTTCGCCCTCTCCTACTACAGGTTAAAAGCCTGAAAGAAGATCTTCAGAAAGGTAAGTGATTTCAGTTTACTCAGGACCACCATCTTTTTGACATTGTACAGCATTTTGGAGACTTTGTGTTGGTAAAATGCAACTTACAAATAAAGTTGATTAGTGATTATTAGAAAAATTATGTATAAATAAATTTACATTGTGTTAGGCTGAACAATATGAAATTACAATTTGGTTAGAAAAAGCAAATCTCAAATTCATTTTCAGTCCAAGTTTATTTGTATAGCACATTTAAAAACAACTTCAGCTGACTGAAGTGCTTTACATAAAAGTCAACAACTAACAGATATACAGATAACACTATGCATAAGTAGTATTAAATGCCAGGGAGAAGAAGTGGGTATTCAGTCTAGTCTTAAACTGTGTTAAAGACTGTGAGGATCTGACAGGCAGAGGGCGCTGTCCCATAGAAAAGCGTCTGGACATTTGTTCCCTTAAATAATTTCAACCTTGGTCTCCCTATTATTTATACAACTTACTAACCATGTATTTTAGCAGGATTAGTTCAGTAGGTTAGTTTGGTAGATTAGTTTTCTCTTAAATGTGTTAAGTGTTTAAAACGTGCACTTTTGCACTGTTGTTGTTGTTTTGATGCCACTATTGTATATATTTCTACTATTGTATATATTTCTACCTCCTGCATGCCCTTATTTGTATTTATTTAGTGTGGTTTTTTTGTGTGTGTGTTGTTGTATGTCGCACTTTATCACCGAAGTAAGTTCCTAGTCTGTGAGCTCTGCTCACAGACAATGGCAATAAAACTTCTTCTGATTCTGATTCTTTGATTTCACTTTGATGTGAAAATGATATGTACCTGTCCACTGTGTTTTTCTCAGAGACCATCAGTGTGGACCAGACTGTAGCTCAAGTCTTCAAACTGCGAGCCTACCAGGACGTCATAGTCAATATCATCGACCCAAAGGTCTCTACTACCAATGCTAAAACTAGTATCGAAACTAGATATTCACATAGAAAGTCCCATTCACAGGACAAAAATGAACCTTTCCCGAATAGCTTTAGAATGATCTTGAGCTGTATCAGAACAAGTATAAGACACACAGACTAGTATACACCCATGGACCATTATGGAGCCTACCTGGACCACTGAGGGATTACACACATATAAGGCCACATGGAATAGAAAACAAAATATTACCATTTAATGTTGAAAATCACATTCTATTGTCTAAAGAAAGAGTGTTTTTTGTCATCATTGGGGTATCAGAATCAGTATTAAGTATTGAGTCTATTACTTAGTATCGAAATTGAGTTTGAAATTTTAGTATTGTGACAACACTAATAAACTAAAAAAAAAAAAAAATGTGTTTGATTTCCCTTTCAGGATGTGACTTTGGACCTGGTTGAGCTGACCTTTAAAGACCAGTACATCGGTCGGGGAGACATGTGGAGGCTCAAGAAGAGTCTGGTGAGACCTCATCAAATGCAAAACCACAATCTCTCAGTTTTAATGGTTCCAAAGACAATAGTTTTAAGCAACAATGAATGAAATAACGTGTATTTTTACATTGTTTGAGCCTTTGAATGAACCCAAACCTAATATTTGATGTCTTTTTATTTTTGTATACAAATCTTCTATACTACACAAAATTTACTCCTCTGACGCTCCTCAGGCATACCCAGAGTTGTGTTTTTTTTCATTAACACATGTTTAAGTAACACTTTATCATTAGTCTGTCTATATCTCCAAAGCTCAAAATGCTCTGTTCCACCTTGTGATGTCATGAAACGGTAGTTTCTTTCTTTCTGTCTTTCTGTATTTCTTTCTTTCTGTATTTCTTTATTTCTGTATTTATTGTTTATGTGTCAGGGACCATGTACAAATTCATTAATCTTACAAAAGAAGAGATGAGTTGTACCAGATTTAGCTACTTTCCATCTGCAGTTCAATTACTTTACATTTCATTACAATTTCATTATAAGACAAACGGTTCATCATTAACATTAGCAGTAAAATACAATAATATCCCCATGTCTAATACAGTATGTTTCCTAGAGTCCAATTTACAAAATCAATCATGTGCACGTTTTTACAGTGAGACAGAACAATACAAATTAACTAGACTGGTGTGGACACATTTCATTATCTAAAATGTACTTTTTCAAAATTCTAGTAAAATTATTCAAATCTATAGACAATTTCAGACTGTCTGAAAGCTGATTCCACATTCTGATGGTTTGAAAGGGTTTGAAATGAAAAAGCTGCCTGAGCAAAGGCCCAGGATCTTTTTGGAACTATGCAATTTCGGTTCACAGAGGAGCAAGTGGATTGGGTAGTTTGTTCTGAAGAAAGTTTAAGACATTTTTTCAATGTAGGTGGAGCTGCATCATTAATATTTTTGAATGCATTTCTTAGATTTGAATACAAAATTAAATTGTCACAACTGAATATTTTATATTTACTTAGGATATGCCGTGGTGATAACAATGCTTTTTTTTATCGAGTGCCTTTAGTGCCTGATTGTAGACGGATCTTGGAGGCTTGAGCCGCTCTCATGGGCCTGACACCAGCAGGACACGCAGTAGGTCATGTGTGGATTCATCATGACATTGAAATATGTGAAAGTGACCTCGACTGTCAGGCTGTTCCTTATGTGTCTTAGGGAAGAGATTTTGTATTGGATTGAGTTTGACTTTTTTATCTTCTTTTTGAAAGACAAAGTCTGGTCCAGCTGAACCCCTAAGTATTTTGCCTCTGTTACAATATTTATTTTTGCTGAAGTACACACCAACTGTTTTATTAATGTTTAGTGTCAAACATGAAAATTGGAGCCAATTACCAATTTTGTCCAGCTGAGGATAATGTGGTGGCATCCCTTCCATGCTAGAGCTTTTGCCTTTTGTTCTGTAGATTGGTAATTCCAGGTCTGAAATTATTCAAATGATTCTAGTGAAGGTGTACGGAGTTTAAAAACACAGTGGAGCACTTCCTGTATTACCACATGACATCACAAGGTTGGACAGAGTCTTTATGGTTTGAGAGAAGAACTCAGCCTAAATATGCAGGATTTTTTAGGTAAACGTGTGAATAAAAATAAAAAAATCCAGGTCTGTTTTGATGAGGAAGGAACAAATGGGCCCTTTTATAATATTTCTGTTCTTTCAGGTGAGCACTTGCGCATATGTGACTCAGAAAGTGGAGTTTGCAGGAATCAGGTACAATGCAACACTTGAAAAGTCAACATAACTCGTTTATCTATTTTAAACGTGTTTATTACGTGTTCTGTCTGCTGTAGCCACAAATGTTTCTCAACTTAAATATATTTATATTGTTCGACAAGTTTCTTCTTAGAAATAGAAACAAAAATGATTGTATTTGACCATAATCATCAAGCTGTTTACTTAAGTCAGACTCCACTCTGTTTTCTAACATTTATTAACAATCTCTCGAACAAATCTCAAAACTACATTTGTCCTAAGTACGGTTATTTTACCTACTTCAGCACTTGTGCTCAGTTTTCTAGATGGTGCCAAGTCAGGCAGTGACAGTTTCCTTTTGAGTCTTTGATCCACATAACCCTAACCCTTCTGTGTTCCAGAGCTCAGGCCAGTGAGCTGTGGGTCAAAGGTGAAAAGGTCACCTGTGGATACATCAGTGAAGACACCAGAGTGAGGCTCTGACACACTGGCTGATTAGTTTGCAAAAGAGAAACATGATATAGTAATATAATGTATTTAATTTGTTTTCCATAACATATAAGACTCAACATTAGTGTACAAAATAAAGTGATACATACAGGTTAAATAGATAAGGATAAATCAAGTAGCAGTGCATTACAACAGTGTAACACACTGATCTGAGCTGTTTAATCCACACATACCACAAACTGAAAAATAGTTCATGAGTGTTCTTTGTCGTGTTCTAGTGTCCTGTTTAGTTTGATTTTCTATATAAAAGATGAGAGAGTGACCAACTGAAAAACTGTTGGCTAATGCTAGCTAGGTGTGTGACTGTAATGCTATCCGAGAGGGACTAGTTTCACAGCACAAAATCAGCTCACCTGTTGTCCTTCCAAATCAGTCATTTCTTTAGGGTCATATTGTGTTAAAATAATGCTCAAATTAAAGTCTAACTTGAGTAACAGAGCTTCAGACAAAGCAGTGCCTCTTGTTAGCTTCAATCCCCCAGTGAATGTTGATGACATCAGCTGCCTAGTATCAATAAATTACAATTCTTTTGCATGTGTGTGTCAGGTGGTGTTCCGATCCACATCAGCGATGGTGTACATCTTTATCCAAATGAGCTGTGAGATGTGGGACTTTGACATCTATGGTAGGGTTTTGAAAAGTATTAAAAATCATTTACTAATCAATACAAGAATAAGTATCAAACTTCAAGAAAGTATTGATACAAAAAATACTACATTATCAGGATAAATTTGACTTTCAACCTTGTTGGCTTTTTGGAATTGTCCATGTATTGTTCTGTTTTTACTCTCTTTAGGGGACCTTTATTTTGAAAAGGCAGTGAATGGTTTCCTGTCTGACCTGTTTGCCAAATGGAAGGTGTGTATTTACTTGTCTATGTAAATATTGAAAAAATGATATTCTTTTAAGAGGGGATATTATGCAAAATTTACTCTTTGAAGCTTTCTTCCTTGTTATAACATTATTTCCTCATCAAAATCATTCCTAAAGAGATTTTATATTTCATCTGTGAATAATCTAGCAATCTCTCCCAGGCCCTATTTGAACCCTCTTTACAGTTAGCTGTACAGCCCTATCCGAAGCTCCACCCACAACCAGATTTCACCCATGCTCCCACCTGACAATTCTCCTTAAACATACAGATACAAAACTGTACACTACAAATTCACAAACCTATGATGTTTGATATGATGTGCAGTAGTTTCATTAGCGGGATGCACGCCGATTGTAATGTGATAGCACTCTGTAGGGGGAGTGACTTAGTATGAGGAGCATAGAGAGGGGAGACTCAGATAATCAAATATGAAACTGAAACTTAAGAAACATGTTAATACATTGTTTTCAGTGAATATAGCATTTTCAAAACGATAAAAAAAACCCATGATGATCTAAATATGTTATGTGTTAGCAGTTAATACCCCATAAAAGTGTACTACCTCCTCTTTAATAATTATGAAATATTTACAGGAAAAAAACTGCAGTCATGAAGTCACTGTAGTCCTCTTCTCCAGGACTTTCTACAATGCCAAATCTATAGGTGAGTATATTTTCAAGACTTTTTTTTAATATAGATATTGATTATAGAGTTATGAATTTTAGAACTACATTCATGGTGAAAAGAAACATTATTGAATTGTCACTGTTACTGTTCATACCTATTATATGTGACCAGTTTTATCAAATAGGTTGCAGTCACTAGTTCAAAACTGAGCTGGAGAAAGGTCAGACTTTTGTGATGGAATTTGCTGTGTAATTGTCAGATTACAGATCTGACCTGGTTTATGGTTAATATCTCTGTAATAACCGGGCTCACACGAAACAAAAACTGGCACAAGGTTCAGAGTCTTTTCTGTCAAAAGCAACTAATTAAGAACATATCCTTAGAAAGTGGTGCCATTATTCAGCCCCAGAGACACAATTGTTAAAAGGCATAAGATTAATATGGGAAGTTAGGATATTTTTTCCCAAAAACAGTGAATCAAGTTATATAGTCCTGTTTGCAATATGCTATCATGTTTTTTTTGCTGCAGTGTGTAAAAAACAACCAAAAACCTTCTAAAATGTTTTATTATGACTTCTTATTGATACTTTGTAGCCTCTAGTTAGCTTCACACCCCCAGAGAATGTTGATGACATCAGCTGCATAGTATCAGTTCCATCATATTTTGAAGTAAAAAATAAATATCTATACAGTAACTTTATCAGTGTGTGTTTTATTTCTCTAGAAGAATTTCCTGAGGCATTGAGAGAATCAATTCGCCAGGATCATGAAGGGCGGTTCTGTGAAGATTTCTACAGGTAACAGAAACTGATCAATCCTGTACAAATGTTTAAAGTGGAACTTAAAACTAAGTCCACTTTTTTCTCTACCAAACTGAGTATGGTTTCAAAAGTATTATCTACTGTTCTTTGTTGTTTTTTTTTTTTGTTTTTTTTGGCAACTTTAGTGCAAACTAGGTAAATGTGCAGCTTTCTGTTCAAAAACGCTTCAATTTAAGTGTGTGCTGCCTTCAGTGGCCTCTGCAATTTCCAGTAGTTGGTGACATCACGTAAGACTGTCCTAATTGCAGGGCAGTGTAACGTGCAGGGGTGGAGTTTTAACTGTGGATACCTGTTAGACCAATCACAATGCTCCTCATGTCACTAGACCCCGCCCCTCCTGCCATTTCACTCTCCCCTTTAGTCCTCCAGACCCCGCCCCTACTTCCCCCATTCTCCCCTTTAGTCCTCCAGACCCCGCCCCCTCCTCCTCCTTCACTCTCCCCTTTACTTCTCCAGACCCCCCCCCTCACACTCCCATTTAGTCTCCAGACCCTACCCCTCCTCCACCCTTACTCTCCCCTTTAGTCTACCAGACCCCGCCCCTCCTCCTCCTTCACTCTCCCCTTTAGTTCTCCAGACCCCGCCCCTCCTCCTCTCTCCCTCTCCCATTTAGTCTTCCAGACCCCGCCCCTCCTCCCGTGGGTAGTATTTATAGTCTGTGCAGCGCATATGCCTGCAGACAGTAGAAATCAAAATGGGGTCAAACTGCTCAGTTTAGCAGCTCTATTTGAAATATGGTTGTGGGCGAAGTTTATGTGTTTGGTCCCGCTTTAATGTTTGAATATTTCCCAGAGTTGTGGCTCAGAATGAGAGACGTGATGAGTGGACCTCTCTGCTGATCACCATCAAGAAGTTATTCATCCAGTATCCAGTGTTAGTGCGGCTCAAAGAAGCAGGTCGGAGAAAATGTGTAATAATAGAGTATACATGACCAGTGAAAAGTTTGGACATGCTTTTTCATTCATGTTTTGTGTATTTCCATAATTATTTACATTAGTAGTAGATTCTCACTGAAGGCACCAAAACTGTGACTAGCACATGTGGAATGTAGCAAACAAAAAATAAACTCAAAATAACTTATTTTAGATTTTAGATTGTTAAACATGGCTTCCCTTTGCTTTGATTACTGATTTTTCACTCTTGGCATTCCACTGATGAATCTGCGGCACAGCTGGAAGTGAAAGCCATTTCAGGAGACTTCATCATGAAGGCCAAGGGTTTGTAGCGCTGTCAACAAAGCAAACTGTGGGTACTTTGAGGAATTTGAATATAAAGAATATTTATTTCAGCTATTAACTTTTTTTCTTTACTACATAATTCCATATATCTTACATCATATATTTGCTGGCATCTGTATGTATATAAAATGTAGAAAGTAGTATGCATAAAGAAAAAAAACTATGAGAATGTGAGTCCAGACTTTTGTGAGGTAGTGTATGTGTAGTAAATTTTGAAACTTTATTTACAATGGCATTTCCATTTTTTCTAGATGGGTTTCCTGTTGGTTATAACTCCACGGCTGTTCAAGGAAACTACCTAGAGGCCATTAACCTGTCCTTTAACGGTTAGTTCTGTCTGTCTCTTCTGTAAGAAGGTTTGTTTGTTAGCATTTTACTTTTCAGACAATATTTTGCGATGACATTGCTTTGGCCGGAATGTTCCAAAGTACAAAGACATGCAGGTCAAGGACAAGCAACAGGTCAGGTTTCAGATCAAATTTGTTAAGAGGGTAACTTGCTCACAGTAAGAATGCACTTCATTCACACATGTTTAACACATGTTAAACACAAGGTGGAACTCTGCTCCACTGTGTTTTTAAACTCCATACACTTTCACTAGAATCATTTGGATAATTTCAGCCCTGGAATTGCTAATCTCTGCTGAAATAAAGGTAAAAGGTAGCTGCAAAATTAAAAACTACCGCTTCATGACATGTGGAATGTGGAACAGGGCATTTTTAGCTTTGGAAATGTAGACCAATTAATAATAAAGGATTATTCAAACGTGTGAATGAAACAAAACACAACTCCAGGTCTGTTTTTGAGGAGGTAACAGTATTAAACTTCACAGGAATGGATTAAATGGATTAAACTTCACAGGAATCAATTTTGAGTAATACAGAACCTTTTAAAAATGTAAATATTCCGGTGAAGTGTCTGCCACCCGCTTGTCTCCATGGAGATCTATGTTTTACCTGGAATGTTCCATAATATGGCATTAAACACCATTGATCCCAGCAGGTAATGTCACCAGGCCAAGTTACAGGTCAAATCTGTGGCAAGATGACCCCACTCACAGTACAAATTTTTAACGTTTTTTTTCTTTAAGCATTGAAACAAAAACAAAAAAAGCTAAATGGATAACTTCAAAGCCATTGCCATACTGGTGGTGAATCAGAAGCATTGACATGGAGACAGACAGAGTACCCTCCTGAAAATGTGTTGTTTAAATTCATTTTGTATTTTTTCCTGAGTTTTCAGACAATCTAATGTGCATTGTGTCATCATGGTAACTCCCCCCCCCCCCCCCCCCACTTCTTTTTTTTTGAGCAATAAAAACCGTAATTGAATTAATGCAAGACAGAGAAGTTTAAAGTCATTCTGTGGGAAATTTCAGACATCCATGGAGATTAGCAGGTGTATCTATGCTAATTTGTCCTACACAAGTTCAAATGCTTAATCATTGATGCTGCTGCTTGGGTCTTGACAACCACTAGGAAGTACATCACACATGCGTCCTGTGCTCAAGTCTTTGGCTCCTGTGGCTTAGAGAATAGACTTTTGCTTTTGAATGCATCTCCCTGGCCTAGCACCAAAGTACATCTCCCACCTGTTATGAATCATGTCACACTCTGAGGACCAGCCTCCTGCTGGTCCCAGAGTAAGGACTAAAGCAGGGCTAAAGCAGGGCTAAAGCAGGGCTAAAGCAGGGCTAAAGCAGGGCTAAAGCAGGGCTAAAGCAGGGCTAAAGCAGGGCTAAAGCAGGGCTAAAGCCAGGACTAAACCAGGACTAAACCAGGACTAAACCAGGACTAAACCAGGACTAAACCAGGACTAAACCAGGACTAAACCAGGACCAAACCAGGACCAAACCAGGACCAAACATGGGGAATCAGGGTTTCAGTTTTCTGCAGCTAGAACAGTCTTCTTGAAGATGTGAGACAGGCCTCTACTTTGAATGTTTAAATCCAGGCTCAAAACAGTTCTGGTTAGCTGTGCATATGACTGAAAGAGTTTCATTCCGCACTCTTCTCTTTTAAAGTAAAATTTTATGATGATTATTTATGATTTGATTTGTTTGTACTGTGATTGCCTATTGCCAACTGGACAGTTGCATATTTTACATCTTGCTTTTACTATGCATCGTACCTGGACGACTGCGGGATTACACAGACAAAACATGCGCTTCTAATCCTAATGCAGGGGTGTGCAAACTTTTCTCATTAAGGGCCACATATAAAAACACAGGCAAAGCTGAGGGCCGATTGAGGGCCATAGACTGGTCGCCAATACAGTGAATACTTCAAATCTGTGTTATTATTACAATTTAGACTGAACCACTAGACCTTTATTCATGCATTAAATATTTGATATGGGCTTGTGTTAAAGTAGATTTTCAGAAATGTACAGTAACAGTACTATTTAAGGTAATATGGGGCACATCACCTGGAAGCTTGAGAGCCAAGAAAAATTCGTCTGAGGGCCATTTGGCCCTGGGCCACAGTTTGGGCATGCCTGTCCTAATGCAGATTTAATAAAAAACATGTATTTTGCCATTTGGTCTTCCATTTCTGGAGTGTGTAACTAACATTGACCTGTTTGTTGTATAGTATTTGACAAGCACTACATCAACCGTAACTTTGATCGGACGGGACAGATGTCAGTGGTGATCACTCCTGGTGTGGGAGTGTTCGAGTGGGATCGCCTGCTCATGATCCTCACCAAACAGAGGATGATTGACAACGGTAACATCTCACTCCACAAACGCATCTAACCTCAAAATTATACTTATACTAGTTATCCTACATTTTGTAAATCACATTTTTAGGCCTTGTGTAATTGTTCTCTCTCATGGTATAACTTTATCAATAGCCACGTTATACTTAAATGTGAAATGATTTGCTGACGGATTTTTTACTCCATCACATCGTGTAGTATAAACCTGTCATATTATGCACTTTAAAGGGCCCATATTGCGCTATGCTCTGATCTCTGTTCTAATGTTGTTTCCCCTCATCACAAGCATACCTGGAGTTGTGTTTTGTTTCATTCACACATGTTTAACACATGTTAAACACAAGGTGGAACTCTGCTCCACTGTGTTTTTAAACTCCATACACTTTCACTAGAATCATTTGGATAATTTCAGCCCTGGAATTGCTAATCTCTGCTGAAATAAAGGTAAAAGGTAGCTGCAAAATTAAAAAACTACCGCTTCATGACATGTGGAATGTGGAACAGGGCATTTTTAGCTTTGGAAATGTAGACCAATTAATAATAAAGGATTATTCAAACGTGTGAATGAAACAAAACACAACTCCAGGTCTGTTTTTGAGGAGGTAACAGTATTAAACTTCACAGGAATGGATTAAATGGATTAAACTTCACAGGAATCAATTTTGAGTAATACAGAACCTTTTAAAAATGTAAATATTCCGGTGAAGTGTCTGCCACCCGCTTGTCTCCATGGAGATCTATGTTTTACCTGGAATGTTCCATAATATGGCATTAAACACCATTGATCCCAGCAGGTAATGTCACCAGGCCAAGTTACAGGTCAAATCTGTGGCAAGATGACCCCACTCACAGTACAAATTTTTAACGTTTTTTTTCTTTAAGCATTGAAACAAAAACAAAAAAAGCTAAATGGATAACTTCAAAGCCATTGCCATACTGGTGGTGAATCAGAAGCATTGACATGGAGACAGACAGAGTACCCTCCTGAAAATGTGTTGTTTAAATTCATTTGTATTTTTTTCCTGAGTTTTCAGACAATCTAATGTGCATTGTGTCATCATGTAAACTCCCCCCCCCCCCCCCCCCCCTACAGTGTTTAAATAAGAATTCTCATGAGATGCTACTTGCAGGTATCGGCGTGGACTTGGTCTGTATGGGAGAGAGCAGCCCTTCACGCGGTGCCTCTGTTTTAAGGTAACGCTCCTGGTTTACTTTCATTTTAGGCTCACGTGCTCAGAATTTATTATTATTGTGTTTTTGTAGTTACACAACAAACTGACTCCAGGAGATTCTCGAGTGGGGAGACGACTACAACCTGCCTCACTGGATCAACCACAGGCAAGACATCTGTACCAATATGCATTCACGATTTTGCTAATACTGTTATCTAGTTTTCCCTAGTATATTACTTCTATTTGCTAAATGCCAGAATAATGAGAGAAGGATTTCTTTCTGCAAAGTCAAAAGTTTACATACATTTGGGACAATTGCCTTTAAAAACAATAACTTGGGTCAAACGTTTTGCATCACAGTAGTTGTCAGAAATTTGGCTCATTCCTCCGATAGAACTGGTGTGACTGAGCCAAGTTTGTAGGCGCTTTGCTCGCATATGCCTTTTCAGGTCTGCTCATAAATTTCCTGTATGATCGAGATCAGAGCCTTGTGATGGCCACTCTGAAACAATGACTTTGTTATCCTTAAGCCTCTTTGTAACCAGTTTGGCAGTATGCCTTCGGTCATTGTCCATTTGGAAAACCCATTTGTGCCCAAGCTTTAACTTCCTGGCTGATATCTTGAGATGTTGCTTCAGTATTTCAATATGTTCTTATTTCCTCATGATGCCATCTATTTTGTGAAGTCCATCAGTCCCTCCTGCAGAAAAGAACCCCACAACATGATGCTGTGACCCCCATATTTCAAAGCTTTCCCTTTTTCCTCCAAACAAAACAATGCTCATTATGGCTAAACAATGCAATTTTAGTTTTGTCAGACCACGGGACATGTCTATAAAATTACGGTCTTTGTCCTTGTGTGCATTTGCAAACTGTAATCTGTGCTTTTTATGTTTCTTTTGGAGTCATGGCTTTTTCCTGGCAGATTAGCCTTTCAGCCTGTGTCAGTACAGTCCAGTTTCACTGTGGATAATGACACACGCTTACCAGTTTCAGCCAGCATTTTCACAAGGTCTTTTGCTTTTGTTCTTGTGTTGATATGCACATTTCGGGCCAAAGCATGTTCATCTTTGAGACACAGAACCCGTCTCCTTCCTGAGAGCGGTCTGATGGCTGGACATTCCCACTTGTGGATAATTGTTTGAACAGCTGAATGTGGCACGTTCAGGCATCTGGAAATTGCACCCAAGATTGAACCAGACTTGTAACTACAGAACATAATTGTTTAAACAAAAGTTCAAACATTATGAGACTTTCTGGGCTAAGTACAAGCTGTAAATAGCTTTATTACATCCATTTATATGTCCCACCAGGACAGTTGATATCCAATACAGCAAATTTTTTCAGTTATGACACTGGTATCCGATACAGTATCGGAGACGGTTACCATGAGTACTATCCCACCAAACTAGGAAAATATGAAAAAAACAAAATAAATCCTTTTGTATGCACTTTAAATTAAATAAAAACATAACACAAAGAATAGAAACAATACGAGATAACATAATAATATCCCTTCTATCTGCAGTTTTTACACGTCCAAAAGCCAAAGCCCCTGCAGCTCCTTCACCCCTCGCATCAAACTGGCAGCACGTAAAGTAAGTAGTCTAGTGACCCTGGTAATGAGCAGTGTGGAAATATCACATGTACATGAAGAAATTAAATAAAAGCAACTCTTTTTCTCAGCTTCATGCAGACAAAATGAAGACTCACAAAGAGCACAGTGAGTTACAGTAGTTGACATTAGGGTTTAAAGCAGGAGTGGCTTTATAATGTGCCTGTGTGTGTGTGTGTGCGTGCGTGTGTGTTTGCAGGTTTGTGTGTGTTCACAAAGAGCCAGAGAACAGTCTGCCCATTCAGGTCGACTATGATGCCTACGATGCTCAGGTGTTTCGACTTCCTGGCCCATCACGTGTTCAGCGACCCACTCATTTCAGGTGAGCAAAACCCAGTACAAAAAAAAGCTTTCATTCACTGAGCAGTATTAGAGCGATGTATCTAGCCAATATTTGCACTTTTTAATGTATCAGCTATTGCCCTTAAATCTCAAACAGAGGCTGATATTTAGTTTTGGCTATCCTGCTACCTAAAAGATAATAATAATACTTTATTTTAACACTTTAGTGAGAAGAGATAACTGCACAAACCGTGACTACACAGTTCTTATAGGCTTGTCTTAAAAAAGGGCTGTTGGTGAGTTTGTAGTAAATTTAAATTAGATAATTTTGGCAAAATAATCAAAATCTGCTCTACATATCAGCCCAAAAGTATCGGCAGAGCTTATCAACCTTTGGCATCCGCCCTGAAATCCCCTTATTGGTCAATCTCTACTCGGTATTTTTTTTTAAAACAGTTGCAACAATTACAGTCACAATTTTTCAACCTTTACAACTTATTTATTTACTCATTACTGTAATGTACATAGCACCTTTAAAGACGCCCAAAGTGCATTACAGTGCATTCTTTCATTCCACACTCAGTGGTGATAAGATACTATCCTAAATCCTCCCCTGCCTAAAATCACTAGACTGTTGTTGTTTCAGGATGGGTCGAGACAGAGAGGCAAGTGTGAGGAAGAGCTGGGTGGATGTGGGGACAGGGATGGGTTCGTCTCCTCCGGTTCGGCCCACAGAAGAGCAGCGGAGCCTGGCCTCAGACGACAGTCTGGGCCCTGTGTCCAGCATGCTGCTCATCCCCCGAGTCCAGGGACAGTATGAGGTCAGCAGCTCCCTGGGATACACCAGCACCAGAGGTGAGCGCATGGAAAGGGGGGAGGCCTTTTCTGATCTGTTGTCTGACTAGCAGTATTGGGAAGTACCTAATACATGTACTGAGAATATGCATTAGGAATACTCATTTAGAGTAACTGTATTCTGGGTACAGGTACTCTTTCATTTGGTGCTATTCAGACCACAGGAATACATGGCGGTACTTGACCACACAATTTTGGTTCAAACTGCACAGAATCAGTGAGAAACATAGAAACCAAGCTCTTGTGGTGAGGCAGGTGAGATTTGTCCTTCTGCAGTCAGTGATAGGAAATGTAGTGATAGGAAATGTATAGCAATCGGTGAAACAGACATAAAGCTGTTTTTCATCTTATGTTGTGTCTTTATACTATAATATAATGCAACTCTATGTAAACAAATTTCTAAGAGTTGAGACTACAGCACTCTGATTGGCTCATTTATTAGAATATATTACAAAAAATACATTTTAATGTAGATATTCAGTATTCTGTAACTAAATACATTTCAAAGTATTCTTCCCATGACTGCGGATTAAAGATTATAGGCATAGAAACTAATGATAGACATTCACATTCACCAATTAAAGGTGGTATGCACAATTGGAATATTGAATATATTATCTGTAGTAAACATATTAAAATAGACTAGATGTAAATGTGCATTGTAACTGTCCAAACAAGGGAATATACACTTTTGGATTAAATTGTATAATCCATTTTAGGGGTGTTTTTTTCGATACCGATCAAAGTAGCTGTACTATTTATTATTGCATTGTCTCTGCATTTGTCTCTGCCTCAGCTACTCTCTTAACTGCATACAAACATTATACATTGTTTTTGTGCAGATGACATTTCCAATGATCTAAGTAATAATACTTTTAGAATGATGCTATTCAAGCATTTCTTTCAACCAATTTCAAATATTGATTCTGCCCCAGAAGGAGGGTAAATAACATGAGTAAACCTGTGTACTGTTTAGTATGTGCCTTTTTGTATTAATTATCAGAACTTTTATGTACTATGTACACATTAATTTGTCTATAGACCTTTGTGAATTCTAATGTTCTACAAGAGGTTTATCCATTGTTAATACAGTCAACACTAAAACACAGTTTTAGTTTTTGCATCTCTGTGACTGAAATATTTCATATTGGTGGTTTTCATATTCTAGAATGTGACATCCAGATGTGAGGCAAGAGAAAGATTTCCCTGTTGATTACATTGTATGTCATCATGAAATATCCAAAAGCTAAATTCATGAATGTTGAACCTGATCATTTCGATTTTTGACTAGAGCCAAAGCTTGCTGTATTACAACCAAAATTTGCATTTGTACAATTTTAATAGAAGCTAGCCCATCTGTATTAAATAATATTGGCCTGTAGAATGTTGTGATGTCATCTGAAACTCAGCAGGACCTCCATATATTTAATCATTCTAGTCTTGTCACTTTGCCTCTCCTGCCTCATGTTTGCAGACTTGGTGGAGAAGATGTTAGACTCTCAGCGGGACAACAGTGCTCCGGGCCGCTTCACAGTGGGCAGTGCTGAGTCCACTTTGCACATCCGCCCTGGAGGATACACCCCACAGAGGGCACTCATCAACCCCTTCACCCCGTCCCGCATGCCCATGAAGCTCACCTCCAACCGCCGCCGTTGGATGCATACGTTCCCGTCGGTCAGACACACTGATGTTTAAACACTACACTCATGGATGGATGGATAGAGTAAACAACTTTATTGGAAAATATTGTGATCCAAGTCCATGCTCTGCTGAATTGAAAGAATCACAATAAGAAAAAGTTGTCCAAACAGATTTCAGTTTTTAAGAGGGGGTATTATGCAAAATTGATTTTTTTTTTTTTACGCTTTCTACCATGTTATAATGTTGTTCCCTCATCAAAAACATGCCTGAAGAGGTTTTGCATGTCATCTATGAATGTTTCAGTAATTTAGTGAACTCTCCCGGGCCCTATTCAAAGCTTCCTTATGGTTAGCTATAAGATTCTGTACGAGACTCGCCCAAAAGCCTACACCACCCATGCTCCCACACGACAATCCTCCATAAATATACAAAAAAAATGATACAAAACTGTACACAGCAACTTGACAAACCTGATGTTATGTGCAGTAGTTTCATTCGCGGGATGCCGCTGATTGTGTTGTGACAGAGCTCTGAAGACTCATTCAAGTCCCTCCAACTTGAATAACGAAGAGCAAAGTGAAGGGAGACTCAGAGTGTCAAAAGTGAAAGTGAAATAATATATAATATAGTTAATATACATGTTAATGCATTGTTTCCAACAAATATAGTATTTTTAAAACAATAAAAAGTAACATGGTGATCTAAATATGTAATTTATTAGTTAATACCCCATAGAAGTAAAATACCTCCTATTTAACTTTAAACCCTCATGTTGTTGCTCAGGTCCCTCCGGTGAAGCCATCCAGATCCATCACCAGACCAGGCAGAACATGGCGGAGCTTCAGGAGGAGCGAGACTCCGCTCACACATCGGCGGAGCTGCTGGAGCTGGCCTATCACGAAGCCACAGGAAGGTCAGACAGCACAGTATTCTTTTATATACACTACAAGACAAAGGTTTAGGCACACCTTTTCATTTTAACCATGTTATAGTTGTTTCCTTCTCATTTACACTCTCAAAGTTGTTTTTTGGAATGATTCGGCATGTTTGAGCAATCTTTAATCGCTTATTTTCAAGACTTCATATTACCGATCAATCCCTGTTTTTCACTGCCAGAGTCATATTCAATTCAATTTATTTTTGTAAAGCCCAAAATCACGACAGCAGTCGCCTCTTAGGGCTGAACATGAGAGTTGATTAACCAACAGAATTAGAAAATCAACAATGAAACAGAAACAGACAAGCAAATTAATCAACAGATGGCCATACTTACTTCCCCCTCCAATTTTATTTTCTTAATTGGTGTCATGCATAGAATTCGGCAGAGCTGTGTTGCTATTTTGGCATAAAAGAAACAAAAATCCACGACTACGACGATTATTGCAATTTAAAATGTCCAAATTATAACATAATGATCCATGGAATCATATATAGCAGACACAATCACAATAGGTCCTCTTGAACTACTTTCTAATTTTAGATCCTTACGGAAGACAGAAAATATATCATAATATGCAAGATATATGAAATTATGTAGTAAAGAAAAAAATGAAATAACTCTATGTGTATATAGATATATATAATTGTAATAAATGTATGTAGAGAGAGGGAGACAGAGAGACTGAGACTGAGACTGAGAGAAAGATTCAAATTCCTCAAAATATCCACCCTTTGTTTTTGTCGACAAACCCCTTGGCCTACTCTCAATAAGCTTCATGATGAAGTCTCCCGAAATGGTTTTTCACTTATTTAAAAATCTAAAATCTGAAACAAGTTTTGAGTAACTTTGAGTTCGTTTTTTTGTTTATTACATTCCATGCATGTTCGTTCATAGTTTTGATGCATCCAGTGAAGATCTGCAATGTATATAATCAAGATCAATCAAATAAAGAAGAAACATTCACTACCAGTCTAAAGTTTGGGCACACCCTTTCATTCAATTTTTTTTTTCTTTATCCTCCTTTACTATATTTTAGATGCATGTAGAAGACATCAAATATATGAAGTAAGGTATATGAAATCATGTTGTAAAAAAAAAGTTAAATAACTAAATATCTTTCAACAACGCAAAGTGTGGATACTGTGACTATAAAACATTAAAAAAAATGTAGATTTATTTACCTTTTTCCATTGCTACATAATCCCATATATCTTACTTTATATATCTGATATCTTCCTTTATGTATCTAAAATGTAGAAAGTTGTAAAAATCAAGAAAAAAATATGATGCAAGGGTGTGTCCAAACTTTTGAATGGTAGTGTATTCCTGACAAGATTAAGTTTGGTTTTCAGGAGATCCACGTTGCGCTATGGAGACAGTAGCCTGTACATGGGAGGAGTCGTGGAGGAGTTTAGTGGAAGTCCAGGGAGTCATGCGAGTGGTGAGCTCTCAACACAATAAGTGGACATTGTTATCAGTTTGAAAAAAATGTTTGAAACTTGCATGTACATTTTAGAGTATATATACAATTTCTTATTTCAGAATTTTAGGACTACAGTGGTCCCTGCTTATCATGGGGGTTATGTTCTAAAAAATAACCCACAACAGGCCAAATCACACAAAGTAGTCAGCTTTATTTTATTACAATTATATATATATTTTATGGCTATAAAACCCCTCACCACACACTTATATACTTTTCTCAAACAGGCATTTTTCTCACATTTCTCTCTTGTTTTAAACACTCAAAATTCAAACCTTCGTATATTATATCCCCCTTCCTCGATGATCGCTTCAAATGTGCTGTTCACGTATACCTTTGCTCCAGTGGTATCCGCCAGAGGGTGCCTCTCTCTACGTTTCTGAAATTTGTCGTGGCAGAATGCTTCATCGACATTGTGGGTATTGTCGGGGAGAAAAACTTGCAAACATACAGCACTTCAGAGTCACACTGCGATCATATACATTCAAAGCTACTGTGCTTTTATGTACACAATTTTGGCTGAATGCATTCTGTACATTATGTAGGAGACACAGCACGTCCCTTAGCTAATCACGGCGCAGAACACAATGTGTGTTCATGTGCTTAAAAGAACAAAAAAAACATGCAGAATTGCACACAAAAAATACACATAAGGTGAACCCTGTTATAGCGAGGGACCACTGCATACTTTTAAGTGGCTTAAAATGGTCCATGATACATTTTAACCAGCCCTGCGGTAAGATCACATTACATTATAATATTTCTAACTACTATTAAAGCTATCATCTGTAATTATATTGGGCAACTCAACCCCTTTTGTATTCTCACATACTACCCGCTATGCTATATACGTTATTTCTGTCTGATAATGTGCACAAGTGATTGCAGGGGGGACAGGTTTCATCTGTGGCAACCCCAATTCAGTTGTGATCGTAGTACCTTTGTCAAAACATGAGTGAAGGCTACATATAATTTGTTTTAAAAAAGTTACAGGTTAAGTGTTGATTTTTGGAGAATATTGCCTTCTATAAATGTGATAGATACAGTCGCCCTTATGAGGGGAATGCTCGCTAACGGGAGGTTCAGACTCATTTGTGGGGTTAAGCAAATCATTAATTTTTCTTGTTGTTTTTTATCATCATCAATAGAACTAAGTATCTGTGGATCCATCAATCGTCCTAATCTGATCGATCGCAAAAGAAAAAATAAAACCTGTCAGCTGGACAAAACGTTTTAGGAGTGAAGACATTTCGCTGCTCATCAAGTCACTTTTTCAGCTCTGGTCAGATTACTGCTAGACACTGCCTTCTATCTACCTGAAGGGAGGAGCGAACTACACTGAAACTAACACACCTATTGTCTACAGTTTCTCTTTGTCGGCGAAGTCTATTGTGCTACCCTAAGTGTGCACTGTGCCTGAGTCCTACTAAGCATAGTCTTTCAAGCCATTAATGAGTGATTTCACACCTATTGCATCCCTGGCTAGCCTTATTGTTTAACTTTGTTTGGACAAAAAAAAAAAAAATGTACCAAAAGTTGTGTTTTCATTGCCAAACCATACCCTCCAGTGTTGTGCTGGCTGACTCTATTTCTCTGAATCTGTCCACAGGATCCTTGACCAATCGCGGGTCTTTGAAGACTTCTCGCTGAGCGGCAGTGATCCCAGTGAGTCCTCCTAATGAAAGATTTAGTTTAATCTGATTTTGTTGCCATTGAATTTCCATTTGAATTTGTTAACTTGAAAAACAAATTTGAATATTTTTTATTCTGAATTTAAGTTGATGAAATTTAAGTACACATGTTTCAATGAGTTTAAAAATTTAATGAAAACATTTCTTTGCTGCAGATTTTTTCACGGTTGAATTTTACCACTCTGAATTTTGACGTTGAATTTGAGAAGTTTATTTTTTTATTTTGAATTTTGAACACATTAAAACTTTTGGTGTACTTTTTGAACAAAATTCAATTGAAATTCAGAATGAAAATAATTCATTCGTGTTTTTTTCAGAGTTAAAAAATTCAAAGTGAGAAAAGAAATTCAGCAGTATTTTAAAATTCAA
>JAIEZT010000026.1:30037868-30054971 GCA_019594935.1 Periophthalmus modestus | reverse complement strand
AATGTCTGTGGTTGATTTTGTAAAAATAAATTTCCGCAAAAATGCGACTTATAGTCCAGTGGGACTTGTATGTTTTTTTCTTCATTAATACGCATTTTTTCGCTGGTGAAACTTACACTTTGGAAAATACGGAAATTACAATCAAGATGCGTAGAAAAGTAGAAAAATATATTTAAAAATAAAGGAAGAGATTTCCAAAACATATCAATGACGTCACACTAGAGAAAATTCTATCTAGGCCTGATACCATAACAAATTTTGAAGTGCGATATACAAACAAGTAAATAAAAACGATAAACGATAATATTGAAGTATCCCCCAAAAAGTACTCTAAATGTACAATATTGTCAGAAAACATGAGCTGCAATAAATTAATAACAGAATGCAACACTTTAGTTAGTGTCTGTAATGAGTCATAGAAGTTCGTAATTCAAACTTTTACAGTCCAAATCTCATCATATTGCATACAAATTTTATAAAAAAAAATGTCTAATCAGTACAAAGAAACAGTACCACAATAAATATTGACCCCCAAAAGTCATTGTTCCTGTTGTCATGTGTTGAACGATAAGTCGATCATCATTTATCATGACAAACCTAATTCTATCCAAAAGTTTGGCACAATTTAGATCTATGAATCACATTTTTTCTAATACTTAAAACTTTATTTCAACAATATAAAAATTGTTTTCTTTTAGTTTTATTTATGAAATAATTATTTTCTGTGAGAGGAGAGTGTTTTGGTCCAGTGTACATCGTGGTTGTAAGGTAAGAGCTATGAAGTTCCCTAGCACGATGTCAATTTCGAATCAGGTTGTAACATTTTAAACCTATAACCCTGTAAGACTGGGACAAGAGTGGTCTGACAGGTTTGGGGGGCAAAGACGATTTGAATTGGTTTGTTTAGCACACTCAGATTTCCTTATGTATGTAAACATAGTGATTGCGTTCTGCGATGATTTTTGTCCAGATCGGGCTTACCAGAGCTGACAGGCAGAGACGGCGACCAGGACGTTTCAAACAGTGAGTAAAGGGAAGGTTCCTGGGGCATCAGCTGAGCTTCGGGTTTGGAGTTGGGAGGTAGATTTTTCCCACAGGTCTGGCTGAACATGCTGTTTTGGTTTAGCTGCAGAGAAGTATCAATAGTTATGAGGGTTGTGGTAAATCTGTGTCCTGTGCTCACAAGAAAATATAGGATTAGACCAAATATTCAGTTAAACCTGAAACCTACGACAAATCACAATACATGACAATATTGAAACTACTTAATACCACTTACACAATAACCGTGAAGCAATAAGGCTGTAGTCGACTAAAGAAATTCTCGGTGGACTAAAGACATGTCCTGCCGATTGATTAGTCGACTAAAAAGGGGGCGTGGCAAAAGGTCTAAAATCTTCATGATTTGACTCAAACTGCACTCAGAATAACAGGAGTTCATTAAAATAACAACTACTCATGCATTCAGGGCTGGAGGCCTTTAGTCATCTTAGTCAACCAAAATTTATATTAGTTGGCCAATCATTTTATTTAGATTATAAGGATTTATATGCGACAACAGCAAAAAGGAGAAGTTGGTGAGCGAGCCATCTGAAGATTTTGTATTTTTTTGTATTTAAATGTAAGAAGGCAGATTAAACTCATGATTCACAAGTTTTATCTGTCTTTATATAAATATACTTCCTAGTAGTTTTTTCTGCCTAAATTGTCATTTTTTGCATGAACTCCCATGAGTGTAGTTTGGGTCAGATGCACAGAGATATGTAATAGTGTTGAGAGCTTTTGCCACCCCTTTTTAGTCGACTAATCGATCGTCAGAACATCTTTAGTCAACCAAGAATTTCTTTAGTTGCCTACAGCCCTAATACAGCATGTACAGTGCTGTGAAAAAGTATTTGCCCCCTTCCCGATTTCTTACTTTTTTGCATGTGTCAATTCAAGTAAACATAAAATGCTGTTTTTCTGTGATGATTTTATTTGTTAATAGAAAAATACCCCCCCCCCTTAAATGATAAGGTAACTGTGATTAACCATATTATTGTGGAAAGCGGAGTTCAGTTTCATAGCCACGCCCAGGCCTGATTGCTGCCAGACATTTCAAATCAAGAGATCACTTAAATAGAACCTGTCTGACAAGGTGAGGTAGGCCATAGTGAACCCGAGACATCATGCCGCGAACCAAAGAAATTCAGGAGCTGATAAGAAGAAAAGTAATTGACATGTCTCTGGGAAAGGTTATTAAGCCATTTCTAAATCTTTGAGACTCCAGCGAACCACAGTGAGAGCCATTATCCACAAATGGGGAAAGTGTGGTGAGCCTTCCTAGGAGTGGCCAGTCTACAAAAATTACCCCAAGAGCACTGCAACGACTGATCCAAGAGGTCACAAAGGAACCTAAAACAAAGGGTGGTTCAACTAGTTTAGGGGGCAATTATTTTGACATGGACCATGTAGCTTCAGATGTTTTTTTCCTTAATAAAATCGACACTTAAAACTGCATTTTGTGTTTACTTATGAGTTATATTTGTCTAATATTTAAGTTTGATCTGAAATGTCTAAGAGTGACAAAGGTGCAGAAAAAGTAAGAAATAAGGAGTAAAGGGGCAAATACTTCTCAGCACTATACAAGAATTTAAATTGTATATTTGTAAGGAAAAAAATGCACCTAATTCTCATGATTCATCGTTAAAAACTTAAAACAGCCCAAGAGTCTACAGCCATAGAAGCAATACCAGTTAACCTTTTTCTATAGTCGCACCAAATTGTAAAATTAAAATCATAAATAGCACAATTAAAACACTTAAGTGCTTAGTTCTAATATTTATAATGTGTTATATGGTCATTATATAACCAACTACAGCTCAAATGTTATCATACAGACCTAATACTACAAAAACAAACAAAAAGCCCTTTGAGTGCAAATAAAGTACAAGCGATGACAAAATATTTTCCTACCGCTCATGTCCTAAATGAACTAATATAGCAAGTATCTATTCAGTTGCATTGTTTTTATTAAGAAGGTACGAAGAAGGCTCAGACCTGCATGGGGAAGCCCTGCAGCAGAGAGGACGGCTGGTTCATGCTCTCCACTCCTGGCTCCATCCTTTTATTAGTGTACTGCACAGCAATAATGCAACAAACAAATGAATCATTAGTCTTGTTTTACTTTGATTTAATTTCACTTTTACTAGATAACATTTTTAAACTGTATTTGTTCACAGAGCCAGAAACATAAAATTTTCATTGAAGCAAAACCATGTAACTTTCCAAAGGTGGCACTTCACCTGCATGATTCCATGGAAAAAGTTAAAACCATACATTGGAACATTCTCTATGGAGAGTTGTATGCCATACATACATACAATATAGCCAAAGAACATTTCCATGAAAACAAGCAGGATGATGCCCTCCTCCTGGTCAAATAAGAGTCAGGTTTGTGGAAATGCAAGTCCACTCACAGTATAGACACACGTTTTTCTGTTTTTCACTGAAATAAAAAAAAAAAAACAAAACAATCTATTTTGGTGCTGCAAAAGGACTTCAAAGAAGACATTTTATGCTTTTGTCTACTACACAGTAATAATCTATAATTATATTTTGGACATTTTAAATTGCAACATTGATCTAAAACCAGTCAGCTGACTTGAATTCTAATTGACAATGTGAAAAAGTTAATAATGGATTTTTTTTCCAGAATAATTCAAACACTAACACTACTGCTATAACTTTCAGACGTTGCACTTCCTGGAAAAGAAGCAGCCCTCCATGAGTACCATTGCTGGTGAAAAACAGAGAGAGAGAGAGCTACATACGAAAAGGTTTGATCCAGGAGCAGAGTTGAGCGGAGATGCCAAGGCGTGGAAAAGCGACGGTGCTTTGGGAAAAACCAAGCCCTCATCCTCCCCAAATTCTGCCAGGGTCTTAAGCAAGTCCGGGGGAAGCAGAGGAGATGACTTAGGGTCCTGCCCCAGCAAAGACGGAGGGAAGGGAGGATACCAGGGTAAGAGCGGTGCAGAGAGGGGAGAAGAAATGGGGAAGAAATGGGAGGAAAGAGCAGAGAGGAAAAAGTGAAGAAAAAAGTGAAGCGCTAAGAAGAAATAGGCTACTTTTACAGAAGGTCTCAACACTGCATAAAAGAAGCTATTCAAACTAGTGTTGTCATGATACTAAAATTTCAAACTCGATTTTGATACTAAGGACTCGATACTCAATATCGATTCTGATACCACAAAAATAATTTTAAAAATACTTTCTATTTAGACCATAGAATGTGATTTTCAACATTACATCACTTTCTTTTATATCCCCATGTGCACTTATTACTCTGTGTAATCCCACAGTCATCCAGGTAGTTTCCATAGTGGTCCATGGGTGTGTACTAGTCTATGTGTCTTATACTTCTTCTGACACAGCTCAAGATCATTCTATCATTGTATCGACACCTGCTCAATTGAGTATCTAGCTTCAATACTAGTTCATACTCATGCTAGTATGGGTTAGTATCTAGATATTTTTGACAACCTCAATTCAAACTGACTTCACAGAGGTATTGAAAAACTAATATTTTCAGCTGTTGGGAGGTTTTACTTTCTGGGTCAATTGTTATTTTCTAAAAAGTTTAACCTTATTGAACTCAGTTAAAAATAGAGGTAATAAAGGAGCTTACACCCTGCTCAATAAAGCCATTTTCACTCACCACCACCAGACAAGGAGGTAAGGAGAATCCTTGCAGGTTCATGTTCCGACAATTGAATTCACACACATTGCCCTAGCGGGCGGTAGAGAATATATACGGATTCACATACCTGAGTACATGAGCCGCGTGAGGCAGAAAACATAAAAGCTCTGCAGTATAACGGCTCAAACCGATACAGGATAGATAAAGGCATGGGGTGGATGAGGTCATTATTGTGCGTAAATTGTCTCTGCATTTTGGCCGGAGTTCTACATGTTGATGACAGAGGGATTCCATTTTAGAACTCAAGAGTTACTTCCTGTTTTTTTTGTACTTTTGATTTTTTTCCACAAAAGGTCACTTAACAGCTGTAGAACTTTAATAATTGCCAAAGATACTATCCCCCCCAAATAAAGTAATAAACAGAAAACCATGAAGACCTGTCTAATGTACTTTAAAGGGTCCAGTATTGATACTCGTTCAAATGACTATTGAGCATCAATACTACTTTTAGTATGGATAAAACTCCATACCACTATTCTACTAGGATTAGTATGGAGTAGGGTTGTTCTGGTATCAATACTGGTATTGGCATAAGCGCCAATACCGCACATTTTTCAGGTATCAGTAAGTATTTAGACCGTAAATATCTTTTTTTTTTTTTTTTTGAGATAGCCTTTTGCTAGTTATTCTTTGCTCTTGTATTGTAACACAACTTAGTAGTTACTCAGCGATCCCCCCCAAAAAATTGGTATTGAAATAACACTAGTATGGAGATATACATTTTTGGACCACCCTATTAGTAAGAGGAGTCACCTGGAAGGGCAGTGCTCTTGGTCCATCAGACTCTCTCTCCCTCCTAAGCCGCTCCAGCACAGCCTGGTTGGAGTACTTCCACATCTGCTCCTCGTGCAGGCTCATACTGGGGGAGAACTTCTTGTCGAGGTCGGGCATGGAAGGCTGAGGGTCGAACTGCTTCAGACTGGGTTCCGACGACATGAAAAGGGACTGCTGCGGCTGCTGGAGCTTCAGAGACGGAGGCATCTGGGGCAGTTTGGGGCCCGAACCCTGGCTGCACAGAGGAGACGACTGCTCCTGGAGGTACTGGACCACCATAGAAAAAAGGACAAGATAGATATATTGCTTAAGTAAATAAATAATATTGTAAATCAAACCATAAAACAGAATTATCCTCCAAAAAATATTCTAAATGCACATATTGTTAAAAGCTGCAATAAAAAAATGATAGAACACAACACTTGGCTATTAGCTAGTTTGTATCTATAATGAGTCATACAAATTCATAAGTCAGCGTTCTTCAACTCAGATCTCATCACAATGTAGGAAATTAACAAAAAATGCCCAATTAGTACAAAGAAAAAATACCCACGATAAATATTGACTCTCAAAAATTATTGTTCCATTTGGCAGATCGATATTGATACCTCAATACAGTATTTATTGTGACAGGCTTGGGGACAACAGCAGGAAGAAGAAGTGAGTTATCTAAAAATTTTGTGGTTTTGGGTATTTATAAGTAAACTCATGATTAAATTTATGATTCACAAGTCTAATCTGTCTTTACATTAAGGCTGCAACTAAGGATTATTATGCTAAACATTTCATCTAGAGTTTATTTACCTTGATTAATCAATCAGTTGTTAAAAACACGAATAGCCATGAATATTAAATTATTGCTGTATTTTACCCAGATAAAGCTGAAGTGAAACTGTATTGTGAAAGAATACAAATGGTAAACATTTCTCGAGATTACTGTTCTGTGGAAGTCCTAAATAAAACCTCTTCTCTCAATTCATGGCATGTTTTAGAGTCTGTGTATAGACCAGTTAATGATCATTTGATTTCTAAATTAGTTTTTGCCTGAGATGTGGAAATTATGGATTTTTTAAGAACTCAAGCTAAAGTAACTGCCTAACGCTAACAACTTTAAACTGTGTTTTTTAAATTATTCATAATCACATCTAAAATAAGTCCAGTATGCTGTTAGCTTGCTAGTTGTTGTTAGCATTACTGTAATAAGAAAACTCAGTTCTGTCTGTTAAAAATGAATTAGTTCTGTTTTTTTAAGAGAGTAGAAATTCTGTACTTCTCTGCACCAATGCTCCACTTTTCAACCACACATAAGTATATCAGTGAATTTCTCTATTGCTGTGGGAGTACAAAATGACTGTATAGTGATGACGTACCTGCTGTAAGCCCAGGTGAGGAGGACTCTTCCCCAGTGTGACCTGCTGCAGAGGGGGCTGCTGCAGAGCCTGTTGCTGTCCCATGGATGTGGGTCCGGGGGGTTGGCTCTGTCCCACTGAGGCTGGAGAGCCCTGAGGGGGAGAGCGCTGCTGGGTGTATGGAGGGTGGGACGACTTGTTAGGCTGAGGAGGGGCCTGTGACAGGAAGTGCCCAGACACAGACACCGGCCCGGGGGAGAAGGTGAAGCCCTGTAGGCCGTGGAATGGGACAGGAGGAGTGAGCACGTAGGCTGAAGGAGGGAAGCCTGCAGGGACACAAGCCAACATTACAATGAGACATACTTGGCATAGGGTCTTTTTCTATGCACCCTATCTGCTGACCTTTGATCTCAACCAAGATCTATGAAAAAACACACATGAATACATTACCGGTCAAAGGTTTGGACACACCTACTCTTTTTCATAAAAGAATGTGGCCTAAGCACTTACTGTTTTTGAAATAAGGTATCATTGCCAGTATATGGACAGACTGTGCCTCATGTGAAAGCTCAGAACCTCTAGAATTCACTCACTGAGATGCACTAGCAGTGATTAATGATTCCCTGCAGATGCTGGTGTTTAGGTAGTGACACTTCAAATCAGAGAGTTCTTTTAGGTTTAAATCAACTGGATTTCAGCATTGAAACTGGCAACCCAAAGAGACTCATGCGAGACTCATTCTGCTCTCTGATTTCATAATCATCTTGAGAACTAAAACAACAAATTATAACATAAATAAATGGGATATTCCCACACTCAGAGGGAAAATACATTTCCTTTCCAAAGGGAGCAGGGATAAATCTAAGTTGTAGTGTGTATGGAGGAGCAGACACACACCCGGGCCGCTACTCAGTGGGGGGAAGGCCCCCTGGTGGTGGATGTGCACAAACTGCGATGTGGAGCCAGTGGGCTGTGTGGGGGTCACCGGGCTCTTCTTCACTTCAGACACTTCAGGAGTCTTCCTCATCTCTGTCTGCACTTTCATCTGAAACACAGCATCAACAGAGATGGAACTAACACACACAAATAGCAGTAGAATTAAAGACGTATAGTGTGTTCTTGTGGCTATAATTCCCTTTTAAACATGTTTTGGTTACCTTGGAATTAGAATATCACATTTCTAACTTTTAATAATGAACTCCACCTCTGCTTCCAATTAGGTATTTAGGTGCTGGAGCTCCCTCTGCTGTCAGCAACGGGAATGAACAATGGGAAAGTAAATGAATAATCCCCTGTGAATTGTATGCTATTAGAGCCATGTGGTTGTGAACACAGTTTGACTGCAGAGTGCAGAATGAGTCCAGTGCTTTTTTACTAGGGCTGTCAACGTTAATGCATTAATGCATGCTATTAATTGAAACAAATTGTCGCATTGATCAATTAACGATTACAGAACATTGGAAGACGTCAGACCTACCTGTCACCAAAAGAGCCCCATAACCCTACTAAACCTCTTGATTAGTCATGCACATGCGCCTGGAACTTGTAGGCACACAAATTCATTATGATTACAATTTCTAAACTTCAATGACTTAGATCATAAATGATGTCTCTCGGGTGGCCTGGGAAGGCCTTGCGGTCTAAAAAAGCTGGAGGTGTCTGGGGTGAGGGAAGTCTGGGAGTCCCTGCTTAGACTGCTGCCCCTGTGACCCGGTCCAGGATAAGCAAAAGAAAACTGATGGACAAATTATAGCCAGTCAGGATTTTAAATAAATTATTAGATTAAATAAGATAATTTTCTTAGTAAAATGTTCAAAAATGCCTCATATTAAAATGTTTAAATCGCAACAATAAAATTGGCGCACAGTGCAATTAATCGTGATTAATCATACTCACAAGTGTGATTAATCTGACAGTACAACACGGTTAAAAGCTTATAAAAGTTGTAAAAAATTAGCATTATATGTGCTCTTTAACAGTAGGCTCACAGTTTTATATTTACTAATGATACAAGCTGCAAGTGTGACTCTTACTAATGGCCATTTTGACTACAGTTGCACTGTTACCATGGGCCCAGAATGAATGTCATATTGACATAATTTGTTTATAAGGTAATATCAGTATCTAGGCTTGAAGTTAGTTAGTAATAACTTCAATTTTGCAAACTAGTATTTTTAACTGTGATTCAAAACTTGGTGCACATTTTAAATGTGTCTAGGAGCACTGGCATTTGAGAGAAGACTGAAACGTGTAGTGCTTAATCCAAGAATCCCATGCATTTCTCAGCATGTTTGTAGAAGGCTAAACTACAGGGTTAGCGGCTTTTACACATAACAAAACCCAATGGCAATTTTGGCAAGTTACTTTTTGTGAAAATTCAAACTGCAATATTATTTTATGATTAACCTTGCGACCCAACCAGCAATCCATATCATTTGACTGCAGTGATAGGACTTTCAGCTCTTTTATAGTATCTATAGTACATCTAAAACCTCTTCAGGCATGTTTTTGACGAGGGAACAACGTTAAATCATGATAGACAGCTAAAAAAATAATTTTCCATGATAACCTCTCTTAAGGTGTTCAAAAGTGCCGACTCGTTCACAAACATCAAATCACTATTTGACAGTCCCACCATTGCCTAGACTAGAGTGAACAGTACCAGCCCTAGCTACTTGTTCTTGTGTAAAGCAGTAGAATATTACTTGTTTGGACTCCGAAGTCTTCTCATGCATGTTCTTCTTCATCTCATTCTTCTTCTTGCTGTCCCACTTGGAATCGGTCTTGACGGCCGCAGCATTCCCCTTCTTCATGGGCTCCTTGGCGGGCTCCTTGACGGACTCCTTGGGCAAGTTGCGGGGGGTGTCTCGGCTGGGCTCGCGGGGCTTCAGGTTCTCTTTGAAGTTCTTGCCCTGGGATGTGGAGGACTTGGAGCTGCCAGACTCAGTCTGGCTGGGCTCGCTGTTAGAGGACTCCTGGAGCACCTCCTTCTCCTGGGGCTCATCTATGGGCAGCTCGGGGAGGTCTGTGAGGAAGGTGAGAAGGCCGTCTTCAGACGCACGGCACTGCATAAGCCTGGACAGGAGCAGAGCAGCACTGTTAGAATGGATGTATGCAGAGGATTCACAAATACATTACAATTCTGAGGGGATAAATAATCAAACCATGAAAAAAAAAAAAAATTGACAAAGACATCTCTAAAAAGACATGAAATGTATATATAAAGCAGTATTAAAAAAAAAATTGTTTACTTGCAAAAACAATCCTCCACATGTTCCTAAAAAAATAAGGAAGACTGCTATACACATTTCACACTTTAAAAATGCCCAATGTGTCTTTATTGAGAAATGTTGTTCCCTTGCCTATAATTTTCCCCACTATGGCATAGAAAACTCTCCATGGAGATGGTTTCGAAATATGGTTTTAACTTTCCATTTTCATGGAATCATACAGGAGATAGGCCAACTCCAGAAAGTTATTTACTGTATCTTTGTGTTTTGTAAGAAGTATTTTTTTCATACGGTACTTACGTTTACTCAGTCCTATTTGACAACAGAATTTTTACTTCAGTGTTGCTGTCTAAAAGGAAAAAATTATCTTTGGGATAACAAGAACAAAACCTCCCTTAATGATCCTCAAGACTAGTGAATATAATCTGTGGAAACATTTTAATGCTATAAACAGACTAGAACAGAAGTTGGCAACTTCGGCTTTGTGTGGCTTGGGAAAATAAATTATAAGTATTTAATTGAAGTATTTTATTTGTGTTAGTTCTTTTTTTTAAATTGTAGTTCTTACGAAGATTATCGTGATCTTGAAATGTTAAAATAAACTATATATTTTATTATTTTTCGTCATTCAAAATAAGCATCACACTCGGGGAAGCAAGCAAAAATGTATGCAGATATTTTGCAAATATTTAGAGTGACACAGTGCTTTTTTCCTCCCAATAAATTTTTTAAATTCAGGTCACGGCTCCACTTCACGCTATGAAAGCCCAAAGGTGATATAAGCATTTTATGTTTGCTACATGGACAATTTAAGTTCAGCTTTTTAATTCATTTGAGAGTTCAAGAGTTCAAAATGTGTTCATTACATAAATAAAATGTAATTTCCAATGTAGCACTTCATGGATTTCATAAGCAACATACTACAGTTGTTTATGCAAAGTGTAAAGGTAAAAAAATAATTACACACAGACCGATAGACAGATAGACAGAGTTATCTTAATTTTATATGTCAAAAAATATTTGCGTCTCCCAGTGTTTTCTTTTCTGTGGAAACCAGGTAAAAATGGCTCTTTGGGTGTTAAAGGTGGCCGACCCCTGGTCTAGAATCTCACTAAACTGGAAATGTGTTCCATTTTCATGCAACAGGAGCTGAAACACAGCTAGTGCAGAGCTTACAAAGGCTGTGTGTCTGCAATCCATTTGCCCAGGCAGACCAGGCGCTGGTGTCTGGTGTGCAGTGCCCCCTGGTGGCCTTTAGTAAAGTCCAGGATACGCAGAGAGGGTCTCAGAGCCAGGAAGCCCTGCAACTCAAACTCCTCAGGCAACGGCACAACTGTGGGCAAGAGGAGCATACTCAGAGGGGAACAAGAGAACAGGACAGTACACTCATGTATGGTTTTAGTCACACACTGAAGAGTGCCATGAACACTGTAGTACTATGGCTAAAAGAACCAACTGACACCACATACAGACTTTACCATAAATGACTGGAAAGGAGCAACAGTGTTATTAGGGAATGTCTGCAGCCTGCACTCTGTATTATTCACAACTGAACCTGGGTTGCCAGTGTCTTAACTTGCAGAAGAGGACGCATATGCATTAGTTTTTCCTCATTCTCAGGATTCACTCACTGAGCTGCAGATGCTGCACTGATTAATGATTGGTTGCAGGTGCCGGGGTTTAGGTTGTGACGACTCAGATCAACAAGAGTCCTTTAGGTTTAAACCAACTGGATTTCAGAATTGAAAATGGCAACCCAAATGTAATGTGAGGCTCATTTTGCTTTCAGATTAGATAATTGTCATAGAATATTATATTATAACTGGGGTTGGGCACATTTAAAATGTCTTAAAACAAATATAACTCAAAAACACAGGTTCAAAAAGTCCTGCTCTAGTTTGTGAGCCGCTGCACTGGTCTTTTCTCTTTTTCTTTGGTGCAAGGAGCAGCAGCCTACACGGGACAACCACAGAAAGTTTTTGTTTTTTTATATAAAATATAGGTTCAGCTCCAAAATCACAATTATACCATAAGTAGGTTGGTTCCTGAATAGCTGGAAAAGTTTACCTGAGGAACATGACACATCCTCTTCTTTGGGTTGAAAGCCATTGAGCAAGGACACAAGCCAGGGCCAAACACTGCAACAACAGACACACATGACCTCTCTTGTATGTAAACCACACTAGAATGACAATGTGAGAGTGTAATGATAAGTCCTAGTGTGTGTAATCCACTGACTGTTGCCTCTGGTGCACGGCTGCCTGGTGGAAGAGGCCAGGCCGCAGACGTAGCCAGTCCAGGGACACTTTGATGGCGGGCAGGGGACACTCTCCCATCTGCTCCTCACTCTCAGACAGGTTCAGGATGGCTCTGCTGCACATCACTCCCAAAAAAGACACTGAGAAGGACACGAATATAACAAAGACACAGTTAAACCTGGGGTACCTAATTTTCAAAACAGCTAAACAGAGCTGTTTTGAGCCTGGATTTAAACATTGTCAATATAGAGGCCTGTCTCACATCTTCAGGAAGACTGTTCCAGGTTTTAATTGCATAAAACAAATGCTGATTACCCATATTTAGTCCTGACTCTGGGCACCAATAGGGGGCCAGTCCCTGGGGGGCCATCGAGAGACTTGTACACAAGCAGAGCTGCTTTAAAGTCTTTACTCTAAGTAATAGGAAGCCAGAGCAGAGACCTGAGCACAGGACTTATGTGCTTGTACTTCCTGGTTCTAGTCAGGAAGCGAGCAGCAGAGTTCTGGATGTACTTCAACCGTCTTAATGCTCATTTGAAGAGGCTAGTGAGCAGGCTGTCGCGCAGAAATTGTATGGATAAGTCTCTCCAAGTCTGGTTCTGACAGTATACCTTTGATTTTTGCAATGTTTTGTAGATGGTAAAAAGCTGCAGCTGTTCCTGTTTTGGAGAGAGACTGGAGGTGACTGCTGACACTTTCTCTTTGTTTCTGTGGGCCAAAGACTATGAATTCAGTCTTGTCTGAGTTTAGCTGGAGAAAGTTGTTTTGCATCCACACACTGATCTGTTGGATGCAGTGGCAGAGTGAATCCACTGATCCATTTTCACCTGCTGCAGTGAGACATAGATCTGAGTGTCATCCGCATAGTTGTGGTAGGACACATTATTGCTGCGTATTAACTGGCCCAGCAGCATGTACAGACTGAACAACAGGCGTCCCAGGATTGACCCCTGGGGTACCCCACAGTTCAGGGACATTTTATCTGAGACACATTTTCCAATTTCACAATATCACTGGTATTCACATGCAGGACATTTTGGCCACCTTTATATGGTAAGCAGAGTAGACCACCCTCACAGCCTATCAGCTCTCATCCCAAAGTGTCATGTAGTGACTCACACGGCTCTTTTCTAATTAAACAGATACAGCATGTAGCGTCTGACTTGTATTGTAAAAGCAGAAATTTGTGACGAAAAATAAAAACTTTCTGTGGGTAAAGCTGTACTGACTCATTTGTGAGACAAATAATTTGACACATTTTTAACATGATCTTTAACATGTACTGCTGAGTATGATTCTATACAATTGTAATTAAGAACATTTGAAATCATGTGAGTTCCAGGGTAGAGCTCAAGTTTGCTCCTTTCTGTAACTACAAACAGCAGCACAGTTGAAATAACTTAAGCTTTAATGAACTTTATACAAAAGACTGATCTAATATTACATAAAACATGTTTTAGCAGTATTTTTGCATATTTTATATGTAAGGGTGCCCACCTTGGACCCTCGGTGTGTCCAAACCTGCGTCTGCATATGACTGTGTTGGAGAGGTTCTATCACAAAGAGCAACCACTGCTCAAACAGTCAAAACATGGAGCTGATCAACAAAATGTGCAGAAAACTCCGCTGCCTTTGTTACTACAAGGATCTAACCACACTAGAAAGTGAGCCAGCCAAAGAGTTTAATAAGTTTTGTATAAAAGACTGATTTTTGTTACTACAAATCTGGTAGCAGTACCTTAAGACACATTTTGAGCTTTCTTCCTTGCTATGTTTACACATTTATTGACCTATCTAACCATTATCTGATTTTTTGAGTTATCAGATTATTGAAATGTAAATGTACCCACTGTTAATGTTTAATAAAACTGTAGCCTATGGACATGCGGAGTATACTAGTGCCTGTGTCCTTACTGAAGAGGCTGAGCAGTTGAGTCCAGCAGGTGTGGTGCTCTGAGCCCGGGCTCTGCTCTGTGTCGCTCAGCTCCTGGAGATGATGCAGCTCAAACAAGTTGATCACAGTCAGGTGAACAAGCTGCTGAGAGGTGAAGGCTTTCTGCAGCATCAGCCTCTGAAAACACACCACCGGGATCCATCAACACATCAGTAGAACAGTGATGAACAACTTTTTTTCTCTCTCAAGATATGAAGACCTCATTAACTTACTCAGGATTGTATTTCGGTTGATTCATGCATGATTCAAGGTTTGAGTGCTCAGGAAATTCCCATTTTCACCAGTTATTTAGCTAATATAATCTCCTTTTCACAAAACTAAAATCCCTGTGTCTCCATGGGATCTTATTCAGAGTAAGAGCTGCTGACCCTGTTTAGACCTCTACAAAAAATAAACTATTTGAGATTTTCATTGATACTACACTTTTTTTTTTTTAGAAACCTTCAGCCACCACATTTTAACTTTTATTTGGTTATGTTTTCTGAAAATCAAAATGTACAATAGAAATATATGTTTGACTAGTCGAGTAATTGGAAAAATCGCTGACTATTCGACTACTTTTTTCTTTTGTTGTAGCCCTGTTGGATTTGCTTATTTAAATTACAGCCTTCTCTGCACAAATGTTCTCCTTTCTTTCTGTCTTTCAATACAGACTGTACTTGATGCATGTTTTCTTTGCCAAATCTTTTTTTTTTTAACCACGTGTTGAAAGATATATCTGTATTTCGCTTTCCTTAAATAAAACATCATATTTCTATCATATTTTGATCCTCTTTGATAGTCTTGAAGACTGTTTCGATGTGTGTGTATTCTGACCTGAAATTGCTCCTCCAACCGGCCCCTTAGTGCGTCCAGCTTGTCCACACTTTTACTCAGATAGACATGGCCGTGGAACTTGATGAAGGCTTTAATGAAATCTGACAGGCTCCATTTGGTTTTCACCTCTTCTCGACTGCAAACACGCACAGACAATAATTACACAGTGTTATCAACATTATCTACTCCGCTTGTTTAAGAGACTATAACTACGCTGCACCTCTCCAGGGCCTTGGACAGGGCTTTCTGAAGGTTGGTGGAGGCCGCAGGAAAAGGGAACTTGACTGCAATGCTGCGACAGTAGTAGAAGATGGTAGTGAGGTGGTCTCCTTTGGATGAGGCCAGAATAGCGAGCTGGTTGTAGGGCTGACCTGGAAGATTGCAGAAACACAAGAGAGGCAATGACACCAGTTTTTAGGCAAAGTAGATCACGCTTACTACAAGTTATTCTGTTAAAGAAGACATGATGCGTGTGTCTTTTATAATGATCTACAAGTATCAACAATTATAACTATACGTTATATTTTTGGACATTTTAAATCACAATATTAATCTAAAAGGACAAGTCCGCTGACTGAGTTGGAAAATCGAGGTGCCCAATGATGAGCAATTCCCATCTGCCCCTTTATGGCAGGTCACCATATATGTCATCGTAAACGTCGAAGTAAATGTCAACATAAACGTCTCGTCCTATAGATAGCTACAGATTATACTACCAAGCAGCAGATTTAGTATTCATAGCGGTCAAAATGGCTACATGACGCTGCCGAATCTAATGTGTATCACAAATTAAGAAGAAGAAGAAAAAAAAGAGAACAAGGAATCAATTACTGTATTTTCACGATTATAAGGTGTGGGTAAAAGTTGCGAACATCGTGGGAGCGATGGATGACAGACGGCGAACACAGTTTTACAAAGACTGGGAGGCAGCGCCGGGAGAGTTACGAGTTAGCTTGGTGCGCCTTTTGTATGTGTTAAATGCAGAAAAAGCACCCGTAACTGAAACTGCGCTTTATAATCTGGTGCGCCCTATGGTCGTGAAAATATGGTATAATATGTATAACAAGTCTCCTTGAAAACCAAGTTACATATTATCACATTTTATTCTCCAAATGAAAACCTATCTGTTTCATGCTCTCTTATTGTTTTTCCTTCAAGTTCAAAAACAGCAAATAATATGCCTGTTTTATGAATTAAGATCACATTATTCAGAGATCAAATTGATCTCTACTCATCGAGGTATCTTAGATAACAGAAAAAGTCAGAAAAAAACGTGAAAGAGACTAAAGTGAAGAAGTTTGTCAACTGAATTAGAAGTTTATGACAAGGATGCAATAAGAGAAAAGGAAGCGCATTGTTGCACATACTTCTGTGAATGGACTTCTTGTCTTGTTTACAATGCTCTGTTCACATGGGCACTAGAGTCAGACCAATTTTAGAGCCTCAATTATCTGCCTTAAATCCAAAGCAGAAGCCGACATTTTGTCTAGGCAGACTAGCTACCTAAAGAATACACATGAAGCTTTACTTGAACTCTTTAGTATCAAGAGTTAACTCTGTAAAATATGACTGCACTGCTCTTATTCAGTCTGTAGTAAAACAGGGCTGAGGATGACTTCAATTAAAATTTAAAGTATAAATGGACAATAATCAAAATCAGCCATACATGTTGGCCCTCAGTTTCTCAGGATTCTAAACAAGTGTCTGTATCGGCATCTGCCATATAAAAATGCACCTCAGTCTATCTCAATTGAAACTCACCATTAGAAGGCACCAGCTGAGCGGCGTGTCTGTAGTACGATTCTGCCTGACTCGTCTGATTCCGGTATCGAGCTGAAAACAAAGCAGAGTTCTAAGGAATGCTTTTTCAATCTTTATACTCAGCTTTACCAAAAAAAAAAAAAAAAAAAAGTCACTATGACGTCATCATCACAGTTCCTGCACAATAAACTGTATGAAGTTTCTTTAGCGACAGTGGCATTAA
>JAIEZT010000026.1:29970368-30032868 GCA_019594935.1 Periophthalmus modestus | reverse complement strand
ATACCCCAAGTGAATCCAGAAGCAGTCTGTGTACCACCAATAGTACATGTGAAGGGTCATAGTTTTTTGGAGAAACAAAGGACTACATGACTAAGATTTATTAAAATGTAAAGAACAAAATACTACTACTCTTCTGTAACATGTGAGACTCACTAGACAATCTGACATTAGGAAGGTGGAAGTCCTTTGTGTTCTGTAACAGTTTCAGATCCTTTAACTCCAGCTGTGTGGTGTTGTGTCACGTGACTGGGCCACTCACCTGCCATGTCAGCCTTCAGGGCCTCTGCCTGTCTGCTCCAGTCCACAAACATGCACAAAAACACGTCATTAGTGTCCCCACAGAGACCGCACAGTACAGCATGCCACCAATCAACCATCTGCTCCCCGATCGTCTCATTCAAACACGTTTAAACCAGGTGTCGCGTTCATGTATCCAGTATTTACAAGAGATCAGAGAAAGAGCGTGTTTGTTTTGGGTTTAGAATGAATACAGCGTAATGGGGTAGACAGTACTCAAGCAAGCGTGACACAGTAAACGAAGCTACGTGCTAGAATTACACAAAATTAGGTGTATAAAATGTATACATCGTGTGATTATAACAGGACAACGCTGTGGTGACAGAAAACGGCAGTTGGATGTGTGTATGCATGTAAATTGTCTGAAAGACGCACTGGCGCTTATTTGTTGATATTAGCCGTTAGCATTAGCATTAGCAGCGGAACAAAACAACGCGTGAGCCCGCTGGAAATCGGACATTTTGGGGAGGTTTGACGGGCTTGAATCAAGAAGCCAAAGCTGTGCGAGGGGCTCACCGTAAGTACTGGGCGCAGAGGTTCATTTCGGCTGCCCGGGTTTTAAAGCATCGCCCTGAGACGCGGCTAGTAGAGGTGAGGCGCTAGTGCATCAGCAGCGGCCGCCATGTTGTTCCTGTATGCGTGTGCGAGAAGGACCGAGGGGCGGGGCTTCAGGCTCAGCTGACCAGGACACGACAGGGACAAACGGGGACAGACAGTAGGACTGTTTTGGGTTTTATTCAACAAAATGTATGATTATGACGGCTACTCTGAATTATCTAGACCAGTGGTCCCCAACCTTTTTCTCCTTTTTCCTTTTTCTCATCAACGTTTGACAATTTTACTGCGGCCCGGGGGGGGGGCGTTACTAACGTGTTGTTTTTTCACTAACGGAGTAATTTAACTAATTACTTTTCCCAGCGTCCCAACGCCGTTACCGTTACTGACAGTACAATGTGGTGCGTTACTATTACTTCAGTTCACTCTGCTCTTCATCAGAGTCTCTCAGACAAGGAGCTGCAGCTGTTGTGTTTCTTTGGTGAAAGAGGCTCGGGGTGAGATCAGAGGCTTGTTTGAGATGAGCGAGGCGCAGATCTCGTGAGAGCGAGGCCGACGCAGGCCGTGTCTCAATTAACCAAAGTGCCCTTAACGGCGCTTGAACGGCGCATTTAAATCGGGCGGTACTTCGAACAGTACATTGAACGGTGCATTTGGCGAATTGGGACACGGCCACAATTTTTGAGCGAGGCGAGCGCAGGCAGCTCTCCACCGACTGCGGCCGCCTGCATGGACTACAAACGCTTAATGCATGATGGGAAATAGTGTCCTGTCACACGAGCATTGACAGCTGATTGGGTCCGAGTTGAGTTTTGATTAGAAACGTGACGCACGGCGCCTCCTCCTGCAACTTTACACAAACTACTGCCACATATTTGATATCGACATATGTTTTAAATGTGACTAAAGTGTCCAGGCTGTTGTCACATGAATCACTTTAAACAAATACAATATAATTACAATCTGTTAAAGTGAAATAAATGTTAAAGGTTCACATCTGGTGTGTTTTTATTGTTTTAACAAAGTAAGTAACGGCATAGTTACTTTGCCTAGTAACTAGTTAAGATAAGATAAGATAAGCCTTTATTAGTCCCACAGTGGGGAAATTCCAGCATTGCACCGCACACATAGAACAGAAGGAAATAAAATAAAACAAGATAATAGATAAATAACAAGATAATAGATAAATAGAAATAATTTAAGAAATAGAGATAATAGATAAATAGAAATAATTTAAGAAATAGAAATTTAAGAAAAATTTACTTCTCCAAAAAGTAACTGAGATGGTAACTCAGTTACTATTTGGGAGAAGTAACTTGTAACTATAACCAATTACATTTTTGAAGTAAGATTCCCAACACTGCACATCAGTTCCACCGTCTTTTTCCAGATATCACTCCAGACTCACGTCGCTTCTTCCTCAACCACACGCCACATGCGCCACATGCACGCACACGTCACCTCTCACTCATGCTCACGCTCCACACTGAACTAAAGCACAGAGGAGCCTTCAAAGGATTCAGATACGCCACAAATACATTTATAAAGTGTTATTTTCATGAACATTTCAAACATTTCAGAATATGGAGTCAATGTCAAGAAACCTTAATATTTCACACAGAGCTGTTTTTCCTTTAGATTCTGCACGTTTGTGCTAAGACTCACAAGGTCTCCTCCTCTCCTCTCTCCTCTCCCCTTTGCCCTAACGCTCTGACTGTCGTGCGGCGGACACACATCTAGCACAGATATAATAAACTCGTTAAATCAAATGGAGTAATGTGGCGATTTCCTATCAGGATTTTCATTATATACGTACGGACGAGTTTATTAGCATGTCATGAGGAGCGGGCAAAAGTCATTTCAGAGAAAATGCGGTTGCTGATAAATTATTTACTTTTTTTGTGTGGCCCGGTAGCAAATGCGTCACGGACCGGTACCGGCCCGGTGGTTGGGGGACCACTGGTGTAAGGGACATGGACAAGATGCGGTGCGCTGCTCTGCTATCTTGGAGTTTTTGCAGGAACTTTTGGATCGTGGTCTGTCGCCTTCGACATTAAAGGTATATGTGGCTGCAATGTCTTGCTTGCACAGTGGTGTGAGTGGTGTGCACTGTGGGCAGTGACAAGAACGTTTCCCGTTTCTTGAAAGGTGCTAGACGGCTTCACCCACCTACACGACCAGTGGCTCCATCATGGGATCTTTCGCTGGTCCTGGAGACTCTGCGAGCTTATTCATTTGAGCCTATTGCCCAGGCAGACATTAAGTGGCTGTCGTTTAAGACGGCATTTCTCCTTACCATGGCTTCGGGTAAGCGTGTGGGTGAACTGCAGGCCCTGTCTGTCATTGAGTCCTGCTGTAGATGGCATGCTGATGGCTCAGGCGTAACTCTCTGGCCTAATGTCTCTTTCCTCCCTAAGGTGTTATCTTCTGCTGGTAATGCCCAACCGCTCCAGTTGGCGAGGTTTGGCACAGAATTCACAACAGAACCTTTATGCCCTGTTCGCTCATTGGAGGCTTATATACAGGTTACAGCAGGTATACGACAGTCGGAAAGTCTATTTGTGTGTTATGCTGGCCCACGTAAGGGTCGGGCTCTCTCTACACAGCGTCTCTCTCGGTGGGTTGTAGAGACCATTAAACATGCTTATACCTCGCAGGGGCGGCTGATGCCTGAAGGTGTGAGATGCCATTCAACCAGGGGCCTTTCTACCTCCTGGGCTGCTATGTACGGGATTCCCCTAAATGTGATCTGTGCTGCGGCCTCTTGGACCTCACCCTCCACGTTTGCCAGATTTTACCGGGTGAATGCCGCGGTCCCCCATCCTTTGGATGGAGTGTTACGCAAGCATCATGCTTCGTTATGAGGAGGTAGATTACTTGTCGTGGTCTGTGGATTCCTCGTGACCATGTTGTTACAAGTTATCCAGTGCTTGAAGCACCCCCTCTGGCGGTCAGAAGGGATGAAATAGAACGAAAGTTACGTATGTAACTACAGTTCTATGAATCCTGGATTACCGCCAGAGGTCTCTGTCCCTCGGAATCCCTGTGCCCTCGCGAGAAGGTTAAGGGACTGTGCTTCCGGAGTCACGTGACTATATAGCCTCACGTGGGTCACCGGAAGGTCATAGGTGAATTTCTTGTTATTAAATCTCGACCTGCGCATGCGCAAGAGTGATCATCCAGTGCTTGAAGCACCGCCTCTGACGGTCAGAAGGGATTCATAGAACCGTAGTTACATACGTAACTTTCGTTTTCTGGTCCTTAATTTAAAGACCACAAAAAACAGATTTTATGATCTAAAATTAAACCAACAATGGAAGAGATCAAATGGATCCTATTTAATGATATGAGTTCCGAGTTTGAGGCAGATAGTGGATGTGTGTGGACAGGAGTGGCAAGAGTGGGGAAGGCAGGTGTAAAAAAGGCCCCCTTGTGGCCCTTGCGAGCCACAGATGTTGACTTTTACTCTCTCTCCTCATTTATTATGCACCTCACTCTACCTGGACTCTCATCCAATCAGAGGACGCCCTGGACTTTCCTTTGTGCAGAATTCGGCAGTCACTCGGAGAATTCACGAGAAGCAGCAGCACTTACGTAGTTCTGTTTGTTAACTGCTTTGTAGTTGTACGCTTGCTGTCCCCAGGTTCTGTGTAGTGTGTGCGTCTTTTGCAAGTAAGTGTGTGATAAATGACAGAGAGTTTATAGTTCATTACTTAATTGTATATTACATGCCTTTGCTCCGTGTAGCAGTTAGCTTTAGCCGATTTTACTTTGACACTTTTGTGCCTTATATTTTATTTATATTGAACAGTTTATATACTGTAATGTCAAACGGGTTCACTGTTTTCACCTTTCGTATTGTGCATCGTGCATCCTCATTCTTGTGTTAGTTCTGCCGTTTACAAGTTATGCACTGCGTGCACCTTAATTGGGTTTAGGCCACGCAGCATATCACGTGGCCGAAGGGCTCCAGCGGCCTTTGTCATTTCTGTTCATGCCCGATAGAGGGAGCCATTCGTGCAGTTATTTTCTCGACCACTAGATAGAGCTATTTGTCTGAATAGCTTGTCTTTAAGCAAAGCTGACATTATCAATACTGAGGCTTTTATTTGATTTAATTTGATGTCAGTTTTAATAGTTTGTAATTGTTCTATCATTGTGTATAATTTCTTCTAGTTATACTGTGTTATTTGTACCATTGCATTCATTCATTGTTGTTCTATTTCTTCTTGTTTCAGAACCACACACACACACACACAACTAACTACATACAAGAGTCATAATAAACCACACCAAATCAAGTGAAGTGTCATCGTGATTCTGACCGATCACCTGCTGTGGGTTCTACCATAACGATCCAGAAAATTAATATATTGAGGAAACCAATCCTTCCTCACAAAGTGGTCCTTCGAGCCGGATCGAGAGCTTGCAGCAGAAGATGTCTTCACCACAGGATAAAGAGCCCAGTGCGCGTGTCCGGAGGCCCAGAGTTCTCCCCGCATACCTGCAGGACTACGACCTGTCAGATCTCCTAACTAGAACGGTGTCTCCACCCCCTGCTGATCGTCATTCTTCAAAGCTCCAGCAGCTACCAAAGGAAGAGGACTACAGCATCCAGGAGTCACGCTCTGCATCCCCAGTGAGTCAGCAGTCCTATAGCCCCGTGCCATGGACAGTCGCTGACGCATGGGAATCAAGCACAGAGGAACGGCAAAGAGAACGCCACACGCTTCAGCGAGAGAGAGACAGTCTTCTGGCATGTATGCAGAAACTGAGGTTGCAGATTGATGAGCTCGGGAGCAAAGTAGAGCAGACCCACGCCAGTTTTGAGCCTGCCAACGCCCCTGCCCGAGAGTCACTGAAGAGAGAAGTGCTGGAGTACGGAGGTGCTCTATCGAGGCATAGATCTTCTGTTCACTTCCTGGACAGGGAGACTACACCAAGGAGAGAAACGCTGCACCAACAGTCCTTTGCCAGGCGTCCTGACCACAGCAGAGAGTCAGTGCAGTATAGGAGGTCATACCATTATGACTCTCACTCACCTGAACACTCCCCTGAGCCAGCACGCAGCAAGCACTTAGCCCCACCCCACGACTACGAGTCCAGAGAGGGGCACCACTATAGCCCTCGCAGCTATGAGAGAATCAGTCACCGCCGCTCACCAGAGCGTCATGCCAACTACAGAGACTTTTCGTATTTCACACCAGAGAATACAGAGAACAGTCACACCATGATGACAACACCCCTTACAGCTGGCACAGCTCTCCTCCAACACGACACAAGGTCAGATACCGAGCTGTAAGCCCACCAGGGGGACAGGAGCGGACCTACAGGGGGCCCACTCCTACTATCCCTGACTTTAATCGCCCAAACCCTCGGGAGTTTGCCAGACTCCGCATTGCCCTGGACAATCTCCTCCCTAGAGACGCCACTGAGCGTTTCAAGTTCCAGATCTTGGTGGACCATCTGAAACTGGAAGAGGCGTTGCTAGTTGCCGACTCCTACAGCAACTCAGACTACCCCTTCACAGACACTATGGCCGCTCTAAACCAGCAGTACGGGCAACCACACCAGCTTGCACTCCAGCGTATTGCCGAACTCATGGATGGGCCCAACATTCAGAGCGGTGATATCAAGTCATTCAGATTGTTTGCTTTGAATGTCAGGTCCCTGGTGAGCATGTTGGAACAGCTGGGCTTGAAGGGACAAGTCGAGCTGGACTGTGGATCTCATGTCACTCGTCTGCTGGGCAAGCTGCCACACGACCTGAGATCCAGTTTCAGGCGTTACATCCACCCACTGCGTATTCCAATCCCCACTCTCCTGGACCTAGCGGAGTGGTTGGAGTACGAGCTTCAGATACAGGAGGACATTGCACAGTACCGCACCAAGAAAGATACTAGTGCCAAACCCAGGGACTCTAGGATTACTGTCAAGCCCACTCCCAAAGCATCAGTCCTCATGCTGGGGACTGACACCAGACCAGTGGGGGAGACTCCCAAAACTCCTCCTCCCAGCCAAGTTGTGAAGAAGTTTTGCCCATTCTGTGACAATAATAAGCACTCATTGAATAGCTGTGCAAATTTCAAGTTCCTCAGCACTGCCCAGAAGCGCTCCTGGATTCAGGACAACAACCGATGCTGGCGGTGTGGCAGAGAACACAGATCTTCGGAGTGTGATCTAAAGATGTGCTGCAAAACATGCAACAGCAGGCATCTCCTCGCCCTTCACGAGGTCAGTGAGAGAGGTCCAGTCAAATATGACAAAGCAGAGAAAAGGCCAGACCCAGTCAAAGTCAGCAACAGTAAACCTGTGTCCACACCAGCAGTAGAGGAGGTGCTCTACATTGGCAAGCCACCTCAAGGTAGCCGCGTCCTTCTCAAGATCAGCAAAGTGATCCTGCGTAATGGTGACCAAGCCCTGGAAACGTATGCTGTGTTGGATGACGGTTCCGAACGCACGTTGCTCCTTCACCCAGCAGCACAGCAATTGGGACTTCAAGGCCAAGCTGAGGACCTGCCCCTGCGCACAGTCAGACAGGAGCTGCAGGTGCTTCACGGGGCGGCTGTCTCATTCACTATCTCACCAGCCAGCTCCCCCACGCAGGTGTACAACATCCAGGGAGCCTTCACTGCACCCAAGCTTGGGTTAGGACAGCACTCCTATCCCACTAAAACTCTACAGGCCAAGTACAGTCACTTAAAGAGACTGCCTATCCCATCATTCAAGAACATTGTTCCCCTGCTGCTCATCGGCTCAGACCATCCCCACCTGGTGACTCCAGTTGAACCGGTTGTCTTTGGGTCACCCGGGGCACCAGCTGCTGTCCGAACCCGTCTCGGCTGGGCACTGCAGGGTCCAACTCCTAACCTGAAACAGCATCTCACTGCACAGCGCTGCCTCTTCACCTCCTTCAGAGCCCCACCAGCTGACATCTATCAGCAAGTTGAGAGATTGTGGCAGCTGGATGTTCTCCCATGGCGCAGTGAAAAGGCAAGCATGAGATCACGCCAGGACCAGGAGGCTCTTGAATGCCTGGGGACAAAGACTGTTCGGGTAGAGGTTGATGGTGTCCACCGCTATGCCACTCCTCTGCTCCGAGTGAAAAACTTTCCCAATCTGTCTGCCCCAAAGAACTCTGTACTCCCCCAGCTCAGGAACACAGAGAGGCGGTTGGCGAAGATTCCAGACATAGCTCAAGTCTACAATGCCGAGATCCAGAGACTGGAACAAGCAGGCTACGTCGCTAGGCTACCACCAGGCTCAGAGAACACGCCAAACAGCTGGTACATTCCCCATCACCTTGTCGAGCACAACGGCAAGCACAGAGTGGTTTTCAACTGCTCTTTTCAGTTTCAAGACATGGACCTGAACAAACTCCTCCTGCTCCCTGGTCCAACCCTCAGTCCATCCCTGCTCGCTGTCCCTCTTGCGATTCAGAGAACACTGCGTGGCTTTCAGCAGTGACATCAAGGGTATGTTTCACCAGGTCAGACTCCTTCCAGAAGATCAGCCCCTCCTCCGCTTTCTCTGGAGAGAACTCAAGTGTGAAATAGAGCCTACAGTCTACCAGTGGAAAGTACTCCCCTTCGGCACCACCTGTAGCCCCTGCTGTGCTACATACGCCCTCCAGAAACATGTCACAGATCACACTGAACCTGATGCTGCAGTGAGGGACTCGGTGCTGAGACACTTTTATGTGGACAACTGCCTTCAGAGTGTGGCCTCAACCAAAGAAGCCAAAGTCATTATCTCACAGCTGCAGAAACTCCTAGCTGAGGGTGGCTTTGAGTTACGCCAGTGGGCCAGCACACATCCAGAGACAATATGCCACCTTCCAGCTGAGGTGAGATCGGCCAGTGCCGAAAAGTGGATTGCCCAAGGTCACCCAGGTCAAGAGGAATCCGCCCTGGGCCTTCAGTGGGACTGTCAAGGGGACACCCTGTCCTTTAAATGCCGAGCTGCTGTTGCCACCAGAGAAGTGCCCACAATGCGCTCCATCTATAAAGTGTTGGCAAGCCAGTATGACCCCCTTGGATTTCTGGTACCTTACACCACCAGAGCCAAAGTTATCATCCAACACCTGTGGGACAAAAAGCGTGACTGGGATGACCCCGCTCTACCAGATCACCTACTTAAGGCATGGCAAAAGTGGGAAGACGAGCTACCACTGCTGAGAAACATCAAGCTGCCAAGGTGCTACACCACCCCCGAGTTGGACTCTCCTAGTAGCCTTCGGGAGATCCACGTGTTCTGTGATGCCTCAGAGCAAGCCTACGGCTCTGTAGCCTATCTCAGGACAGAGAGCCCCCAAGGTGTCGTAGAAGTGGCCTTCATCACTGCGAGATCCAGAGTTGCCCCTAAAAAGCAGCAGTCGATCCCACGCCTGGAGCTGTGCGCTGCTCTCACCGGTGCACAGATGGCCAATCTCCTCAAGACTGAGCTCACACTTCCCATTCACCGTGTTGTGCTCTGGACAGACTCTACCACTGTGCTTACATGGCTCCAGTCTGAGTCATGCAAATTTAAAGTGTTTGTTGGCACCCGTGTGGCGGAGATTCAGGACCTCACGGCAGGTGACGCATGGCGTTATGTTGGATCCACTCTGAACCCAGCTGATGACATAACACGAGGTAAACCTCTTGCTACCCTGCACTCAGACACAGCCCTGGGGCCGAGGCCCGAAGTTCCTGTGGTGCAGTCCAGACGCATGGCCACAAACTCCCCAGTTGCAGCCTGCTACTACGTCTCAGACTGAGGAGCTCAAGAAACCTCCCTTCTGCGGTCTCACCACTACTCTGAGTCATCTGCCTGATGCAAACCAGTTCTCCAGCTTCAAAGAACTCCTCGCTGCTACTGTCCAGGGTCAGCACGGGGCGGCCTCAGGCAGTGTCACAGCCAATGACTATCGTGAAGGTCAGCTGTCTCTTCTCCGTCAAGTACAACTTGACTGTTTTCCTGAGGAGTATGCCCAGCTGCAGTCAGGGAAACCCGTAGCCAGGAGCAGCCGCCTTCTCATGCTGGCACCGGAGTTTGACAACAGCGACCAGCTCATCCGTGTCGGTGGACGTCTACGCCAAAGTAGCCAGTTGGAACCAGACACTGTTCACCCCATAGTACTGGATGCCAAACACCCGATCATTCTTCTGCTCATTCAAGACTACGACGAAGAGCTACACCATGCAGGCCCAGAGAGGGTCTTCTCAGAGATGCGCCGCAAATATTGGATTCCGGGAGGACGGGAGGCCATTCGCCGCTTCCAACGCAAGTGCCAGGCATGTCAGAAGTGGCGTGGGAAGCCACAAATTCCCAAGATGGCAGATCTGCCCCTTTCCAGGCTACGCATTCTCAAACCAGCATTCTACTCAACTGGAGTAGATTGCTTTGGCCCATATTCAGTGAAATTCGGGCGAAGAAGTGAAAAACGCTGGGGAATAATCTTCAAGTGCTTGACCACTCGGGCAGTACATCTTGATCTCCTCTCCAGCTTGGATGCAGATTCCTATCTCATGTCCTTGAGAAGGTTTATTGCTCGAAGGGTAAACCGTTTGAGCTGATCTCAGACCAAGGGACTAATTTCAGAGGTGGTGAACGAGAGCTCCGCGAGGCGTTTGCTGATCTTGCACCGGACCTTCAAGCCCAGCTTGCTGCTCAGCAGATCCACTGGAGGTTCAATCCACCAAACGCCCCCCACTTCGGAGGCTGCTGGGAGCGTGAGATTCGCTCCGTGAAACAAGCTCTACAAGTGACACTTGGAGCTCAGCTGGTGTCAGAAGAGGTTCTACAGACTTTGTTAGTTGAGATTGAGGGGATTCTCAACTCCAAGCCGCTAGGATACACTTCAGCAGACATTGCTGACCCTGATCCAGTTACCCCCAACTCCTTGCTCATTGGCCGGCCGGATGCCTCCCTGCCACAGGTGGTGTACCCTGCCTCTGAGCTCCCAAGCAGAAAACGCTGGCGCCATAGCCAATTGCTGGCTGACCACTTCTGGAGGCATTTCATCCGGTTCTATCTTCCAAGCCTGCAGGCCCGTCAGAAGTGGAATGTGGAGAACCCAAATCTGCACATCGGCAAGACAGTCCTCATCATTGACCCTCAGCTACCTCGCTCACTGTGGCCAGTGGGCAAAGTGACCAGCGTGTCCTCCGGGCTCGATGGTGGGTGACAGGACATACACCCGGCCTGTGGCACGCCTCATCCACCTGCCGTAGCTGCCAGGCTAGCTGTTACATCAGGACATCTACAGGTGCCTTTTCTCTAGGTACAGATTTCCTACAGAAATCTGGGGGCGGCTGTAAAAAAGGCCCCCTTGTGGCCCTTGCGAGCCACAGATGTTGACTTTTACTCTCTCTCCTCATTTATTATGCACCTCACTCTACCTGGACTCTCATCCAATCAGAGGACGCCCTGGACTTTCCTTTGTGCAGAATTCGGCAGTCACTCGGAGAATTCACGAGAAGCAGCAGCACTTACGTAGTTCTGTTTGTTAACTGCTTTGTAGTTGTACGCTTGCTGTCCCCAGGTTCTGTGTAGTGTGTGCGTCTTTTGCAAGTAAGTGTGTGATAAATGACAGAGAGTTTATAGTTCATTACTTAATTGTATATTACATGCCTTTGCTCCGTGTAGCAGTTAGCTTTAGCCGATTTTACTTTGACACTTTTGTGCCTTATATTTTATTTATATTGAACAGTTTATATACTGTAATGTCAAACGGGTTCACTGTTTCACCCTTTCGTATTGTGCATCGTGCATCCTCATTCTTGTGTTAGTTCTGCCGTTTACAAGTTATGCACTGCGTGCACCTTAATTGGGTTTAGGCCACGCAGCATATCACGTGGCCGAAGGGCTCCAGCGGCCTTTGTCATTTCTGTTCATGCCCGATAGAGGGAGCCATTTGTGCAGTTATTTTCTCGACCACTAGATAGAGCTATTTGTCTGAATAGCTTGTCTTTAAGCAAAGCTGACATTATCAATACTGAGGCTTTTATTTGATTTAATTTGATGTCAGTTTTAATAGTTTGTAATTGTTCTATCATTGTGTATAATTTCTTCTAGTTATACTGTGTTATTTGTACCATTGCATTCATTCATTGTTGTTCTATTTCTTCTTGTTTCAGAACCACACACACACACACACACACACAACTAACTACATACAAGAGTCATAATAAACCACACCAAATCAAGTGAAGTGTCATCGTGATTCTGACCGATCACCTGCTGTGGGTTCTACCATAACGATCCAGAAAATTAATATATTGAGGAAACCAATCCTTCCTCACAGCAGGAGCAAGAGATGGGGAAGCAGAAACCATAGTGGAGGAGGCAGACGCAACGGTGGGGGAGGCAGGAGCAGAAGTGGGGAAAAAGGTCCACTCACGGCGAGGTACAGGGCAATAGCAGGACAAGGATCAGGACGAACATCAGGACTAGGATCAGGACGAGGATCAGGGAGGCACGACGAGGTCCCTGGACAGAAGACTGTGTCCAGCAGAGCCACAACAGTCCAGATAAGGGGTAGCAGACATGTAGAGGTCCCTGGACGCAAGGCTGTGTCCAGCGGAGCTACAACGGTCTGAATGAGGGGTAGCAGACATGAGACAATCCACGGACGGAAGACAATGTCCAGCGGAGCAACAACAATCCGTATGAGGGGTTGCAGACGTGAGAAGATCCCTGGACGGGAGACAATGTCCAGTGGAGCTGCAACGGTAGCAGGGCAGGCAGGCGGGAAATTGCGTCCGAGTTCTGTCGGCCCCGAGTCTGCTTGGTCCATAGTGTGGCGAGATCATTCTGTCATAATCATAATTAGGGGTGTGAGGCGGACCAAAAGATGTGGGACTCGGGGCAAGTTTAAGGGTGTTTATTGACAGAACAAGACAAGCAAGTGACGGGAGAACATACAAGGAGCTGGGTGCAGGGGTGCAGGTCAGGGTCCAGAGTTGCAGGGAACAAACATGGCAGGAACAAAGCCGGTATCGGGAGACAGGGTCGGAGACGGGAGTCCGGAGCAGTGCAGGGAGGCAGGGTGCTGAACAGGAACACAGGCAGGAACAAGAGCAGGAACACGAGCTGGACACGAGCAGGACACCAGGCAGACGAACAGTGAGGTGAACAGGCAGACGATCTCGCACTGAGAGGAGAGTCCTGGCTCCTCTTATCCTTCCGCAGGTGGTGTCGATTGCCCTGATGGGAAGCAGGTGTGTGCGGGAGGAGCCAGGAACTCCGCCCAGCTCCAGGGACAGGCGGGTCAGGGAGGGGCAGGGCAGACACAGGAGGGAGGAGCAGGCAGGGATCATGACAACACACTAACCGCTCGAACAGAAATACAATGAGATTTTCTACTGGTTCTAGTCTTGATTTTTTTTTTTAATATACCTGTTCGTCTAAGATGAAATTGACTCTCTCTGTTTGAATAACATCTGTAAACAAGGGGGGAGCTTAGGATTATATGCCTTGTACATCATTACGGTTGTGCTCAAATCAACAAGATCAGACAATTTTACTAGTTTTAACTTAACAGAAAAAGGATTTGTTTGTGTGAGATAGTCTGCTTGGTTCATTATTCTAACAACATTCTTTTTGAGTAGAAACATAGATTTTATGTTAGATTTATAAGTATTACCACAGATTTATACACAATAATTTAAATATGGTAGGAATAGACTATTGTACAATAATTTAAGTGAAACCTGACTCAGCAAAAACATCATTTAAGTCATTATAGCAGCAATTTTAGCTAACTTTGTCTGAAAAACACTAATGTGCACTTTCCAATTAAGTTCCTCATCAATATGAATACGAAGATGGAAATTATTTGGCTATTTTACACAATAGAGACAAGTGCAGCCTGTAGCCATTTTCAGCACTGTCCTTGTTGGGGAGCCATAATGGAGGAGGCATGAAAAATTGGGGGATGAACCAGTCAGGGATGAGGAGGCACGAGCCAGAGTAGGGGAAGCAGGAGCAAGGGTGGGGGATGTAAAGGCAAGGGAGGTGGAAGGAGGTGCACAGGTGGGGGAGGTAGGTCGCTGGAGAGACAAAAATAATAATGGGGAGGAAGGAGCAAGAGGTGGGGAGGACAGCGACAAGCGCAGCCTGCAGCCTTTCTCAGCACTTTCCTTGTTGGAGAGGGGGGACTGGGGTGGATGGAGGTGCACAGGTGGGGGAGAAAGGTAGCGGTAAAGGCAAAGACAATAGTGGGGGAGGCAGGAGCATGAGTGTGGGAAGACAGAGACAAGCACAGCCTGCAGCTTTTCTCAGCACTGTCCTTGATGGAGAGGCAGGACTGGGGTGAAAGGAGGTGCACAGGTGGGGGAGGTAGGGAGCAGTAGAGGCAAAAAAACAAACAAACAATGGGGTAGGCACGAGCTAGAGTCAGTGAGGACGGAGGGAGTCCTGGGAGATGCAGGAGCAAGGGTGGGGAGGACACAGTACACATTTACAGATGTTACATTTGATCCTTCCTTGGTTTTAGGCCCACTTTAAAGTGGGACTAAATAAACTAAACTATGCCCACTATAGAGCAGTAAAAATAGTAGCAAACATCTGAGATGCGAAAAAATTCAAAGTGAGAAATTCGATGACATTTAAAATTCAAAATGAGCTGTTCAATTCCAGGTGCATATTATTGCAAATCTAATGAGTATGAAAACTAGAAACACCAAGGCTCTTAATGGTTTTAATTCTACCCGACTCTGGAATAAAAAATAAATAAATAAAACACAGAATCATATCAAATCAATAAGGTCAGCAGCTTATTAACAAATACAGTATTTATAGTAATAAAATGAAAACATAGCTGCACATTGTATCCCTTGTTATATAATAGGCTATCGTCATGCTATAACTGCTGTAGAGTTCTGTGCACTGACAGATTACATATGATCTCACTTTCACAAACACCTGAAAGGGGTTTTGGACACAATGCAGCAAAATTAATTACACAAAATTTTGTGTGACTGTTAGAGCAAAACTACATTAGTCTCATTTTGTGAACAAATTTGGGCTGTTTTTTTTCTGAATTTTGCACAGGTTTTGGACAGCTTCTGTGAGGGCTGGACCAACAGTGTGAATCAGGCCTAACATGACTCCAGTCTGAGAGGTGACAAGCTGCACAGAAAGGCTGCACACTGCGAAGTCACTCCAATCAGTGTGTGGCCGTATTCTCAGTGCAGTACAAACCTTTATGAAATCATCGAGTGAAATTTCTACCACCATTTTTGATTAGGACAATTCAAACCAAACGACGACCAATTGGACACCATCACCACAACACCGACACCAACAACTTGTGAAAGATGTGTCTGGCCTTTATCTAGCCAATGCCAATAAAGCCTTGTTGTAAGTATCATTCAGAAAGTCAGTTTTCTTATTCTGCTCCGTTACTTTATGTAAAACGTGTTAAGCTTCACAGTTATGTCAAAACATGGCAGAAAAGCAAGTGGATATCATAGTCCGTCAAAACGCATTGTAAGTTACTGTTGAAGGTTTGCCAAATCTAATGCTATAGCAAAGAGTGAATATATAACTTAATGTCGTAGGCACGGGATCCTGAAAAGGAAGAAGGGGCAGGCTGTATCTCTATCAGGTAAATTTTTAAGTTTTGCTTTAGAAATTTAGGGCAAAATACCAGAGGGAAGCGATGAGTTTACGCTTGATACTTACAATATCTGAACTCATAAGATGCTTCTGGACAGTCAGTGTGACCAAGGTGTTCTGAGATAAAACATCAAATGCTGCCAACTGAATGAACAGGTGCTCAGGGCACAAGTCACAACTGTGCCTGCGCCAACAATTGGGCCCACTCACGTTTTACCATTGGGTTTTAACATCTGTGTCAGTGTATAAAAATAACAAGTGTTTAATATTCCACATTCAGTCACAGTCTTCAGCTTCCGTGCTGCCTTCTCCAGCTCGTCTTTGAGCCCCTGATATTTCTCTAGTTTCTCATGCTCCTTTTTCCTGATGTTCCCATCGCTTGGTACTGCGATGTCCACCACAACGGCTTTACTCTGTTGTTTATCCACCACCACTATGTCCGGTTGGTTCGCCATCACCATTCTGCCAGTCTGTATCTGGAAGTCCCACAGGATCTTGGCTCGATCATTCTCCACTACCTTTGGAGGTGTTTCCCACCTTGACCTGGGGGTTTCCAGTCCGTACTCTGCACAGATGTTTCTGTACACTATGCCCGCCACTTGGTTATGCCGCTCCATGTATGCTTTCCCTGCCAGCATCTTACACCCTGCAGTTATGTGCTGGATTGTCTCAGGGGCCTCTTTGCACAGCCTCCACCTTGGGTCTTGTCTGGTGTGGTAGATCTGGGCCTCTAGCGCTCTTGTGCTCAAGGCCTGCTCCTGTGCAGCCAGGATGAGTGCCTCTGTGCTGTCCTTCAGTCCAGCTTTCTCAAGCCATTGGTAGGATTTCTTGATATCAGCCACTTCAGTTATGTTTCGGTGGTACATCCCATGCAGGGGCTTCTCCTTCCATGATGGTTCTTCCAGCTCCTCTTCATCTGTGTATATAGATATATATTTAAATGTTTTATATTTAAATGTTTAGATTGTGTTAAATCTACACTAAACACACAAGAAAATAAAGAGGATGCAGTGTGAATACAATGAAATTGTGGACACTTGTTGCACATGATTCAATCAAACACTGTCATAACAGCATAAACATAAATGTTTTTTTTTTAGCTAAATGTATTTAGAAATTTGCTGATGTAAATGACACCATGTGTTTTTTTCAGAGCCAACATGAGTGAAATATGATAAAATTAATAACTGTAGATGAGTGTTTTAGTGTGAGTTGGTCTAAGATCAAATTCACTGTGAAATGACGAGCCCCCGGCACGGGGGAACACACAATGTCTCAGTTTCTATGTTCAGATCATCCTCCACACGAGGCAGAGAGCAGTCATGAGAAACACAAGTTCTGGACTGCCTCAGGTCTGGAAGTCACACCTTATCAACTTCAACTTCACTTTATTTTTGTCCCCCATGGGGCAATTAGTTTTGCAGCACGAGAAATACAAAAAAGACAAACACATATAAAAACATTAAAAGGACATAAAAACAGTACATATTTGTCCATCCACAGAGAAGGAAAGATACACAAGTAAGATTAAAATGTATTTCTACCCTGAGCAGCATTTAAAAGCAAAATGGTCGCAGGAATAAAAGAGTTCTTATACCTATTACTCTTCACTGTAGGAAACCTGAGCCTAGAGCCAGAAGGAAGAAAACCAAACTCATCATGAAGAGGATGAGCATCATCAGACAAGATGCCTGGCCGCTGACCGTCCGGTGATGGCTGGACCCTAGATCCCCTCCTGATCGTCCGGTGATGGCTGGACCCTAGATCCCCTCCTGATCGTCCGGTGATGGCCGAACTCTAGATCGCCTTGCCTGAATGGACTCTGGCCCTACAGACTTGAACTGGATGCGCCTTAGTCCTGGACACATCTAAAGCCTGTCCGTCCATGGGAGTGGATCTCTCCTTCACTGTGGTTCTCCTCGAGGTTTCTCCTTTTCCCACTGGGTTTTTGGAGTTTTTTCTTGCCGAGAAGGAGGGTCTAAGGACAGGGGATGTTCTGGGACAGTTATTCATTGCTTGTTTTCTGCTGATTAATTTGCTTGTCTGTTTCTGTTTCATTGTTGATTTTCTAATTCTGTTGGTTAATCAACTCTCATGTTCAGCCCTAAGAGGCGACTGCTGTCGTGATTTTGGGCTTTACAAAAATAAATTGAATTGAATTGAATTGAATGCTCAGAGCCTTCCTTTTCACCTGTCTGGAGAAAAGCTCAAACAGAGAAATCTGCTGAGCCCCCAAAATTTTCTCACTCAAATGTACAATTCTACTGAGTGATTTTTTTACTTTGAAATTGAGATTCCCATACCAATACAGCATAGAAAAAGTTAAAACAGACTGGATACAAGATTTATAAAACAAAGTCATCAAAGTCCTGTCCACGTGGAAATACAAAAGTTTTCTGAGGCAGAACAGATGCTGCTGGCCTCTCTTGCACAGCATGTCTGTGTTATCATTAAAGTTCAGTTTGTGTCAATCAAGGTTCCCAGGTACTTATAATTTTCCACTAGCTCTACCTCTTGACCTTTGATAACGGTCGCTCTGGAAGTTGTGACCTGTCTTCTAAAGTCAATAGACATATCTTTAGTCTTACTGACATTTAGTTTTAAAAAGGAGTTGTCACACCACTGCACCATGTCCTCAACAACTGGGCCATGGTCCTTTTCATCTCCCTGCAAAAGACTGATGATGACAGAGTCGTCTGCAAATTTCAATATATGTCGATTGGCATAATTACTGCGGCAGTCATTTGTATACAAAATATATAAAAGTGGCGAGAGCACACAACCCTGAGGAGATCCTGTAGAAGAATTTAAAACATCAGAGAAGCACCCATTCACCTATACCCTCTGTGATCTCCCCATTAAGAAATCCAAAATCCAGCCCACCGTGTTAAAATCCAAATTAAAATTTGAAACAAGTTTATCAATTAAAAGGTGTGGCTGGATGGTATTAAAAGCTGAGGAGAAGTCCGAGAATAGGAGCCTTGCATGTGTTTTCGAGCTCTCTGGGTGTTTAAGGACCATATTTAAAAGAGTTGCTGTGGCATCCTCCACCCCACGACCCGCCCTGTAGGCGAACTGCAGGGGATCAAGCAAGTGCTCCACTAAAGGAACAAGTTCATTTTTCATAAGCCTCTCGAAGGATTTCATAACTAGTGAGGTCAAAGCCACTGGTCTAAAATCATTTAAAACCTTGGGGTGTTTTATTTTGGCCACAGGAATTATTGTGCTTTGTTTCCATGTTTTTGGCACCCTCTGCTGGTGGATTGACATCTGAAATATAAAAAAGAAGACTGGACCTAATTGTTCCGCACAAGAGGACAACAGGCGGCCGCAAATATTATCTGGGCCTGGACTTTTCTTTGCATTAGTTTGTCTAAAGCAGGAGACCACTGACCGTTCATTGAAAGGTGGTGAGCCAGGGCAAAGCAAATCATTTTTCCGTTTAAGAATTTCATTAGTAAAATCCATTGTTTCAAATCTGAGGTAAAAAGAATTAAAAACTTGAGCTAATTGTTTATCAGATTTAATTTCATTCAAGTAAATCTTAGACTGTTTCTGCCTGGTGGAACCTAGAATAGTGTTTAGGCCATCCCAGACCGAGCCCATTCTATTTTGTCCCAACTGATTTTCAAGCCTTGATTTATAATTGATTTTAGCTCTCCTAATTTCACATTTGATCTCTCGTGTTATTTGCTTTAGTTCGAACAGGTTACCCTCACGAAAAGCCCTTCTCTTCTTCAGTCAGATCTTCAAAGTTTTCGTAACCCATGGCTTATTATTTGGGTATAATGTAACAGTCTTTTGGGGGATCACGTGAACCTCACAAAAGATAACGTAACTACTGACAACATCAGTCAACTCATCAATACCAGAAGAAGACTCATAAAACATGTCCCAGTTCATTTGAAGCAGCCTTGTAGGCACGTCACTGCATCATCAGTCCACTGTTTGGACTGTCTGGTCTGGACGCTTCCTCGCCTCAGGACAGTGCGATAAGTTGGGATCAACTGCACGCAGTTGTGGTCGGGCTCCCCAGTGGTGGAAGAGGGTAAGACTCGTGCGCTCCCTTGATTGAGCCGTAACACAAGTCAGGACTGAAGTGGGGCGCGTGCTCGTGCGGGGAGAAAAATGTCTCGTTTTTGGAGGATGGTGCCTGTTTTATAGGTTTGACAGGACACAGATTTTATATATTGGTGGTTGCAAACCACAAAAAAATACAAGGAAACCTTGTGTTCACAATATAGATTGTAAAACAAAAATGCAGAAATTGTATTATTTTTTCATCATCTTTCTGTTGAAATCAAATCTGTTAAGGCGAGGTCATGTGTGTGTTGTTCTTCCTCTGAATCTTGTGGCTTCATGATCCATGGAGGCAGCACTTTTTAGATTTCTACTGTAAATACATTAACAGTGCATTAAGCTCATTGCATGTTGTCTTTATTCAGATGTCTACAATTGTATTCCCTTTTCTTTTATTACTTTATTAAAAGTTATCTTTGTACATATGAAAGAGGCCGCTCCCTCTGCTGTGTCATTCTGCAGCTCTGTCCCCACTGTCCACTGCCCTGTGTCAGTGACTTTACTCTGACACAGCCCTTCACAGCAGACAGACTTGAGCTCATGTGGGGCTATGTTCTCCGGGGTCAGGCTCCTACATCAACAAACCGTGTCCATTTAACACTATTATGGAGGAGTGTTTGCTTAACACAATTTCATATCATAGAATCAAACCAAATGTCTTGTGTGGAACAATACCTTTGTCCACAATTTAATTATGTTGATTCAACACAACCTTTTTTCAGTGCACATTTGGATTAACCAAGAATAATCAGGCTTTTCTTTTTCTTATTATAAGAAATAAATGGTACTATATGCTAAACTTGTCAGAATTCATATTCTGAAACCATTAAAATAGGTCTAAGTCAAACAAAACAGTAAACTGCTCTAATCTGACTTCCCCCACTTGTTGTTTTGCAGTGCGCTGTGCCTTTAAGTCCGTGACGCGCCTCCTCAGCCTCCGGAGAGCCGCTGCAGCCTCAGTCTCTTCTCCATCTCCGTCTCCACAGCACCGACAACAACACCGCGACCTGAACCGAGCTAAAAGCTGACCGAACCGGGCCAGAAAAACCCCCACAGAACCATGACGGAGAGCGCCAAGACGCACGTAATCCTGCTGTCTTGCGGGAGCTTCAACCCCATCACAAAGGCCATATTCACATGTTCGGTAAGCCAACACACCCCACAGTACAAAAATATGCGTTTTGCTTCGAGACATACCGCGTCTTAGTGATTTTTACGTTATTATCCCTTCGTTTTCTTACGATACGACGTGCTGCTCCAAAGGGCGGTGGTGTTAAAACGTACAGGCCACGTCTCTGTCCCACTTTACCGTTTAACGAAAGTCGCGGTTTTTGATTGGCTTATTACGGGTGTGCCCAGGATCAACTATAGGAATACAGTGTGATGTGGATATTATCGTATGAACATTGCGTTGTCCGTTCATGTAGGCCTCCGTGCGCTTATACGTGACGCACCCATAAATATAAGGTATTACGCACGAGGAAAACTGGGTTACAGCAGAAAGGATGAGGAGAACTATAGGGTGCTGTGGGCTATAGAGTATATATGTGTCTAGGTTTAACAGTGGTAATGTCACTGGTCAGGAATAGCGATAAGGATGTCCAAATGATTGACAGGTCTGAGGCAATAGGATGTGTCCACGTGTAGGCCTACTGCATGATCTAACATCACGGGACGTATGGAGTACTCAAGTAGTTTTGTTCAGTGTGTTTACTAACCCAGTGATTCTTTGGCTCTCCAAATATTTGCGAACTAGACTTCTTAAATTATGAGGAAGAGATGGCATGTTAACTATAATAATAATAATTTAAGTATTTTAAGATGGTTAGGGTACTGTTCTAAAACATCTTTATTAACCCTAAAACAAATGTTTACTTACTTAAGACTTATTAGACAGTAGCTGAAGTAAGAGGAGGAGGTAGACAGCATATCCAGTGGTGTAATAGGAGTTTCTGGTTGCCTGGGATCCAGAATACACTCTGCTTCAGTACTTTACGAAGATGTGAGTCTGGTCACCAGCGACTCTCCCCGGGTTCAGATGGGCGTGATTGACAGGTGGATTAGCCAGTCAGGGACACACACGGTGAGTCTGCATCAAAAGAAATATGGCTTCTTACGGGGTGAAAAAGGCAAAGAAATATCACAAGGCACTGAAGACAATGCAGATTTTTGAATCAATGAGCAAAGCACTAAACTCTGTTAATCTGAGGGGAGACAAATGACCAATGAGCTCCTCTGTTACACATGCATCACTGAAATAAACAAATCTGATTGCACGGTCATGTTTGGTTCTAGCTCGAGGCACTGCGGAGGGTGTGGTGATCAGACTGGTATCACTGTGTATAAAAAAATACAGAGATATCAGTCTAGATTTGCCAGACAAGAAAAAGTGTAGGAGTTTGGATAGCTGGCCACTACTAGGTCTATAATTCCCACCTTGTTGTTTACAATGAATGAGAGGGCAAAGTCAGAATTAAACCAAGACATGAATCAGGACAAAGTAGCCTATAATAAGTCTAATCCAGAACTTATAAGGCAGACTATGATGATTCAATACTAAATTAACTACCTAACTAACTTAACTAGTAGTCCAGATCGTCCACAACGAGGCGTTTGTCCTCAAATGCAAAGGTGTCCATCGAGATCTTGACGTATTTCAGAGTCATCGAACATTTTGGTAAATTTGGCTGAAGTATTCTGTCCTGTACAGGAGACACGGCACCTCCTTTAGCCAATCAGGACGCAGAACACGGCACCTCCTTCAGCCAATCAGGACGCAGAACACGGCACCTCCTTTAGCCAATCAGGACGCAGAACACGCGCCTGCATACACTGTAAAAAAAGTGTGAAATGTGAAGCGCACTATAGCGAGGGACCACTGTAATGAACGTTTTTGTGCTAATTTTTCATATTACTACGTGGGATACTTGCGGCTTTAAATCCGGTGCGGCTTGTACAAGTACAAAATTGATTTTCTTTCTAAAAATAAAGCATGGGGCTTTTAATCAGGTGTGCTCTGTAGTCCGGAAAATACGGTATTTAGATTTCCAGACCATCACAGTATTAACACAGACAAGCGAACTGTAAAGTGTTTAAATTGGTACTTGTTCAGAATAAACACTACGGCAAATTGGACATGTCAGTGGCTTTGTTTACACCAAAAATCTGGTCATTGAACACTTTTCTTATTGGTCTGTGGGCATCATTTGTCAGGCGGATTAACCAAACAGAGTAAAGTATTAACTTTTAAAAGGAATTGATTTTAAAACTAATGAGCTTTTAGCTCATTAGTTTTGTCCCATCATATTTATCTTAGAATAGTATTTTGATTGATTCATCCATTTTTGTTTCCTGGGATCCAGAATACCCACTTGACAGTGGATTGAACAGTCAGGGACAAGCTTGGTCAGTCCATATCAAAACAAATATGGCCGCTTACGAGGAAAAAAAAGAAAGGGAAAAAAAAAAAATCACAGGGAATTGAAAAACATCACGGATTTATGCAGAATCAAAGAGTGAAGCACTAAACTCTGTTAATCTGAATTGAGAAAAGTTTGATTTTGCTCAAAATGATGAGTGACCAATGAACTCCTTCATTTCATATGAGTCACTGTAATCCTGTTTTTTCCTGCATTCAAAGCTTGAGTGCTCTCGGTTATTTTTTAAAGAATCACAACTAAGAAGAGACGTTTGGTTGTTGTAGGTTTTGGTTTACTGTGAGCAAAATGCAAACTCATGATCTATGTATGGGAGCAAAATGCAAACTCATGATCTATGTATGGGATCAGACAAAAGCATCGAGTGTGTTTGTTAAAGCCAATATACAACTTATGTTTGAGAGTAATGTACATTCTTCATGTTTGTGTCTCTTTGTGACTTTGTAGAGAAGGCCAGAGAGTACTTGCACCAAACCGGGCGCTACATCGTGATCGGAGGAATTATCTCCCCAGTGCACGACTCCTATGGCAAACCAGTGAGTAGCACACACCTCCTTTTACTCAGACTGCAATACTGCTGCTGTGTCCTTGGGCAAGACACTTCACTTCACACACCTTGTCTCTGGCACAAAGCTCCATGTGAGCTTTGTGCCAGTTTTTGTTTCATGAGGATAAGCCCAGTAATTACAGAGATATTACCCATAAATCATATCAAAAACATCACAGTTTTGACAGTTGCAAGTTCATTTTTGAGAATTTGAAGATATCATGATTTCAGATGAACGGCAGGGTCCTATATAACACTATGGGAGTTTCATAGTTTTTGAAATCTCCAAACTTATGATCCACAAATATTCAGCCTCATCACATGTCTGAAGTGTTGTAAACAAGGTATTTCACTTTTGTTTATTTATATTGATAGAAGACATTGAACTTTGTGCCAATTTTTGTTTCATATGGATAAGCCCTGCAATTACAGAGACATGGATAGTTAAACAGTAAATTCCACCACAGAAATCTGACCTGCTCAATTTTAACATATGAGGATTTGTAGAATGTTGTGAAGTCACGTGAACACAACTTAATCTACTATTGAATTTTGACCTGTCCTCCTGTTCAATTATAATTTCCATAGTGATTAACAATTTAAAACAAAATATTATATCTTTTGAATGATGAAACATCCTCAGAATTTTGCCTACAAACAGGTAATGACGTGCAGTGAGGTTCATGGCTGGTGAGGCACTGATGTCGTCAGATTTACAAACATATAAACCAGGTGTCGGTACATTTGGCCCCGGGTCAATTTCTCTCCCAGTGACTTGGGGCCAGAATAAAAAAGAATTTCAAAATAAAAGTTCCGAAGTCCATATGAAACGGCTCTAATAGAATGAAATAAAAAGCTGGTTTTGTATTGTTTTTATCCTTCTTCTGGTTCCTCAATTTTCAGTGGATTGACGTTATTAAATTTCTTACCATTTCATACCGCTCTGTTTGAAAAGAGCGAGTCTTTCGTCTCGTCGTCTGGAGAAAACCATTTAGCTCCTTTAGCGTTGGTCTTCCTTTAATTATAACCGCCAGCTTCAACCTAAAGTCTAGTTTAGAAAACTGCTTGAGCTTTAATATGTAATCTGACTCCATTTAAAAAGTAGGCCCAGACAAGAAGAAAAAGTGAGCGAATTGCTAAACTTGAATAAATTGTATGTTAATAATAGCCACTGTCACTATTCTGCTGCCCCTATTCTGCAGGAGTTGTAAGAATCCCTGGGCTCATGAGTGCCCCCTACCATGTGCCCGGGTACTGCGCGCCTCACCCGGCGCCTTTTCACAGCTGCTTAAATCAGCAGCATCACTGCTGATCTACAGCACAGTCCGTCCATGTGAGGCACGATCAGCTGGTGCATCTGCACAAGTCTCTTCTCAGTATTTCAACGGTTAATGTAAAAAATCAGCGATTTTTAATAAAAGAAGAATAAAAATTGCAAAGTTAAATAGAAAATAATTGTATAGTACAAATCATTGGATAAACATAACAATTTCATTATTTTTTTTCTCTGTAATGACAGGTGAGGAACGGCCTCACCTGCCTCCCCTGACTGCACGTCACTGCAAACATGAATCTGAAATCCTGAGACAATTTGCCAGAATGTTGTGATGGAGGGCTGCAAATCATGAACCAATCAAAATCATAATTTGAATGGACACATTTAGCAAATCACAAAGGCTGCAGTTTTTTGAAGTAGTGTAATTTCCTCCACAAACAATAAAATATCCTGCCTTATTCTGCATAAAAACTGCTAATCCTGTAGTTTAGATCTGTACAAACATCTTCTGAAATATGATTCTTGTATTAGTTTATCAGTTCATATTTCTTTTTGTCAATTCTCCTGGAAGTGAAATTTGAACTTTGAACAGAATTCTCTTATTAAAACTCAGATTACAAATCTTGCTTGTCAGAAAAACCCAATTAGATATTTTACCCAAATTGTGTAACCCTGTTGTGTGATGTGACGTGTACCTAGACTATTAAACCTGAGTGAACAGCGGGGGTGCTCCTCCTGTTTGTTTTCCCTCTTGCTTTAGCCGCACATCAGGACTCATGGAGCGTCTGATGGGTGCATGTGTGGGTCATTACTACTGCCCAGTGTCTTATAACCACTATGTGTCTGTGGACACTGCATTCACACTGTGCGTGTAATTGTGTTGTGAGTAAACTGGACCACAGAGAACACTTATAAAGTTTGTAGTTTGCTGTGTCAGTTAGGAGTGGGCGATATGTTAAAAAAAATCATATGTCTATTTTCTTAGAGCCAGATCACGATTTTGATTTTATCACAATTAATGTAAACTTTGTATCTTTTATACAGTTGTTAAGAGATCACTAAAATTGTCGAATGTGAAAATGAAATTTTACTCTTCAACGATTGATGAAATCCACATGTCTCTCATTCAGAGCGTGACAAAGGCTGACCAATAGAAGGAAACTGTGGTGTTTGTTTTCGGCCATAGAGCTGCATTAAACAGAGAAGCAGGAATCACATTATGGAGATTTTCCCTACATAGCAGATAGTCAGGGATGAGATAATGATTGGACTTTTATGACCATATCATCCAGCCCTTGTGTCAGTTCAGAGGAGCAGCTCCTGTCCTACTTTCCTCTGCTCTTCATCAATTATACAAACTCACAGAAACACTTCACATCTGTGTGTGCGGCTCACTTATGTCACTAATTGTCTTCATTCCACTGCACTGCTTTAGATGCTCTGCTGTATTGTTTATTATTTATGTGGACCTTGTAATTAGAAAAAAGAAAAACTTATTATTGCCATTGTCAGGAAATACATTTCAGAATTTTGGAATGTTCTTTGATGATAGTGTGCAACATTAAAGGTGCTATATTACACCAAATTGACTCTTGAGCTTTAAGCGGTGTTAGAGTGTTGTTTCCTCCTCTAAAACATAAACTTTTATGGAGTGGAGTGTGGAGTGTTTTTTGTTTGAGAGAAAAACCCCTGCCTAAATATGCAGGATTTGTGTGTTAAACATGTGTGAATGAAACAAAAAAACAGCTACAGGTATGTTTGTAATGAGGAAATGATATTACAACATAGATCAGAAAATGGCATAATATGGGCCTTTTAAGTAAAGAGGACTAAGAGTGAAAAACTTTACAATATAGAACACGATTAAATAGAAGGCTTGCATTAAATAATGTATTATAGATAGTGTCATCTCTGGGATAGCATGGGGCCTTTCTCTGTGAAGTTTGCATGTTCTCCCTGTGCCTATGTAGTTTTCTCTCGGTGCTCTGTTTTCCCCTCCCACTAAAATCGTGTACAATAGGCTTTTCATCTCTGAGGCCAGGACTTTTCTGAAAAAGAGATTCTTAATCTCAGTGGGACTATGCTGGTTAATTGACAGGAGTTATAGAGTGAGAGTGTAAGAGTGGCAGGTGTTACAGAGCCCGTGAGTCCAATGGCAGAGGAGAAGAAACTGTTCTTGTGGTGAGAGGTTCTATAGCCTCCTGCGCGAGGCGAGGATCTCAAGCAGTCTGTGTCCAGGGTGAGAAGGGTCAGCTGTATAAGCAAATTGTATTGTTTCATATTTTATACTATTTATACTTTATACTGTTCTGCAGTACATTCACTGTGTATGGTCCTGCTCTCTATAGTTTCCTCAATAAGTAGGTTCAGACATCACTTAATAAGTTCTGCAAATGGTACATTATACCAGGAAAAAGCCATGTACAGACAGTGATGGAGTGTCTCTGAGTCCCTGTCAAATAGATAAAGTAATTCTTCCAGATGAAATTCTCCTGCACATAGCCACACATGTGTTAGTGACTAATCTTGTGCTTGTCCAGGGCCTGGTCTCCAGCAGACATCGCCTGACCATGTGCCAGCTGGCAGTGCAGTCCTCAGACTGGATCAGGTAAACCCTCTGTCCTTTCTCTCAGATGTAGTAACTAAAGTACAGGCGGTAGACTTTAACTATATCTGTGTGTGTTTCAGAGTGGACCCGTGGGAGTGCTACCAGGACACATGGCAAACCACCTGCAGCGTGCTGGAGCACCACAGGGACCTCATGAAGGTCAGACAGCAGCAGTGACATACATCTTTACAGGCACATCTGCAAATTTACATCAGGCATTGCTCCAGATTGCTCCATGGTATCCTTCAAAGGTTCTTACTAAATAATACTACATGTTTTATAGACTGAGACACCACCAGGCACTGGTGGACATACAGTCCCAACCATGTTTACATACATTACATCACATACACTTTATGATGTAATATTTCATTTATTTATCTGGACAATGCACATATAATGTTACTTAAAGAGAACAGATGCTTGTACTAAACATCATTAGAGTTATAATGGCCATCTATAATAGTCTGCAGCTTTTATGCATATGTAACTCCATTCTGTGGTCTAACTGCTTCGTGCTTTCAGAGAGTAACTGGGTGCATCCTGTCCAACATCAACACGCCCTCTTCCACTCCTGTGATTGGTCAGCTGACTCAGCCACAGACCCAGACCACACCCATTTACCAGAACCATGGAAACATGAACCACAAGCCGACAGCCAGTGAGTATAGTCGACTGTGCTTAGCACTCTTACATTACAGCAAGAAGGTCCTGGGTTTGAATCCTGGAGGGTCTGTGTGTATCTTGAGTTCAGTACTAAGAAATTAGCTTGAGGCTCAAAACCAATTCTGATACCATGATGATGATAAAAGATACTCTTTATGTAGACAAGGGAATGTCTTAATATCAACTTTAAATTGCCGCATTTTCTTTAATATTCCCATGTGGCCTTATATCCGTGTAATCCCTCAATCGTCCAGGTAGGTTCCATAGCGGTCCATGGGCGTGTACTAGTCTATAAGGTCATATACTATTCGGGAAAGGTTCATTTCTGTCCTGTGGATGTGACTTTTTTTAGTACCAATACCTGCTCAAATTAGTATCTTGTTTCGATACTTGTTTTAGTATTGATTAGTATCTGATTTTTGATACTTTTGACGACCCTATTACAAACACCTGGCTGCAGGGTAGAGTTTCCAATCACACTGTTCCTTATACCTCGAGACCCCGTCCCTCCTCACTCCCCCCCACTCCCCCCTTTAGTCCTTCAGCCCCCGTTCCTCCTAACCCCCTCACTCCCCCCTCACTCTCCCCTCACTCTCCCCTCACTCTCCCCTTTAGTCCTCCAGGTACTGCCCAGTTTAGCAGTTGTATTTGAAATGTGGTTGTGGGCAGAGTTGAGTTGTTTAGTCCCACTTTAAGCTCCGGAAATGGGTCCTGGGCACCTCACTTTGGTCACTCTGTGCTCATGACAGGTAAATACACTTAAGTAACTCTTAAAATGAGTACTTCAAAAATGAAATGACAGCAGAATCTCACTCAGACTGCACATAGAGCAAAAGTGGTGCAGAGCAACTATTCCAAAGCAGAGGGTTTAGATCCAACTTTTCACAAGTACCATCTAGGAAAAGTTGGAGTTCCAAGTACCACCAGATGTAAACCAGGTCTAAAACAGGTTATTATAGGGCTAAACTAGGGCTTAACCTGGTCTAAAATAGGATTACAGCACAACTTGAGTAGTTGTACTCAAGTTACTAGGACTAACCCAAATATAATTATAAGGCACTGTATTGTACAATTGTATTGTAATCAGGAGATGTGCAGTTAGCATGGTCTTTTGAGAGTTGTGAAAAGCACTTGTAAACTTATCGTGGTGAATAATTAGGATGCTCAGAATGCATAAGAGAAGTGAGGATTAACTTTGGACTTTTTTGCAGACGAACTATAAACTAGTTTTTGGGTTTTCACATTTTCGAGACACTAAAAATCAGCTAATTTAACCAACTTGTTATAATGTAAAAAAAAAAAAAAAAAACTAATTGTGGATGTGTTTTATTTCAGTCAAACTTTGGGGTAAAATCAGTGAAAACCTTGGTAAAATCTGCTGTGTGCGTCCTCACATCGACCGCTTCACCTTTGTCGGTAAGAATCACCAAAGCTGTATGGTCTTATACGTGTGTGAGGAGCAGGCTGCCCTCTGGTGGTGCTCCTGTGCATGTTTAGATCTGATTGAAAACATCTCTGTCTCTGTGTGTCAGATGAGAATGCTAACCTGGGGACTGCTGTCCGCTATGAGGAGATCGGTAAGTTGTGTTGTCCTCCTACTCTACACCAGCTGTGTTATTAAACTTACCAACCTCACCTTTCTAGTTCCCTCTGCTGACAGCAATAGTAACAAACCATAAAGCAGCTATTTAGGAACAGGGCTTTAATGCTAATATATTTGTATTTTGTGCTCATGTCACACAAATGGATTAGGCTGGTTACAAAGGCACTTCCCATGCTCCTACCACAAAGCCCCTCCCTGGTCACCCCTCCCCTTACAGCACAACAAGCAGCAGAGAGACAGAGCGCCAAAACCGAAACTGAAATGTATTTAACTTTAGAATAATTTGTTTTTGGCATTTTTTTTGGAGTTTTCTACCATGTTATAACGTTGTTCCCTCATCAAAAACGTGCCTGAAGGGGTTTTAGATGTCATTCATGCATGTTTGAGTATTTTAGTGATGTCTCCAGGGCCCTATTTGAACCCTCCTTACTGTTAGCAGTGAGTTTCTGTGTAATGCTCCATCCACAACCCTACGTCACCCATGCTCCCACACTGCAATTCTTCTTAAATATACAAAAGAATAATACAAAACTGTACACAGCAACTTGATAAACCCCCTGCAATGTGGCGTGTGGTGACCTAAATACATTATGTGTTAACAATTAATACCCCGTAAAAGTAAAATACTCCCTCTTTAATGAAAAAAGTGTAAGGCAAAATACAACTCCAGGTTGGTTTTAGATGAGGGAAGAATGTTATGGTATGGTTAACAAAGAGAAAAAGTCCATTTTGAATGACACACTCACATACATTTATTGATACACACAGACTGGGGGAAGGTGACATTTAAGTTATTATTGTTACTGTTCTGTGTGCTTTTATGTGACGGTGGTTGTTTGTGGTGCAGAGCTGAGGATCCTGCTTCTGTGTGGTAGTGACCTGCTGGAGTCTTTCTGTATCCCCGGCCTCTGGAAGGACAGTGATGTAAGGAGCTGATCACATGACCGCATCACACACTCTCCCCACTGCACATAGGTTTACAGGCTTTGGGGGGACATCACATTTCTGGAGACTGATCCTAACCTTAACCATAGTCACTATTTGCATAACCTTAACAAGGGATGGGCTGGCCATCTGGAACACTGGGAGTTTTCCCAGTAGGCTGAGGCACTTTTGGATTCAGTCAGAACTGTGGGCAACACCAGGTTGCTGAAATCAAGGCATTTTGTGAACACTAGGAATGTTTTCAATCTCCAATCTTCACGTCAGTATTTTTTACATTACTAGACCTCATATTCACTTTGTTCTACTTGTTTTTAGGTCACTGAAAAAAAGACACTCATTTTCATGTGGCAAAATCAAAGTGATTACCACAGATGCGCATAGTATATTTCTTATGTGATTTTTGCAAAGGAGCAAAAGGATGACACACAAGTGTGTAGAGCCTGTGGAGTTTAGGGGCTACCTCAGAACACTGCTGTCACTGCTCTACTCAGACTATGACTGCGCTCTGAGCATCCAGTACAGTGCACAACAAGCACTCTCTGGGTCCTGCAGGGGGACCTGTTAAACTTATTCTATTTTATATTTTTTATATATATATATATATATATATATATATATATATATATATATATATATATATATATATATATATATATATATATATATATATATATATATATATATATATATATATATATATATATGTGTGTGTGTGTATATATATATATATATATATATATATATATGATCCTGCTGGGTATCTGGGTGGATGTACCACCGGAACATAACTGAAGTGGCTGATATCAAGAAATCCTATCAATGGCTTGAGAAAGCTGGACTGAAGGACAGCACAGAGGCACTCATCCTGGCTGCACAGGAGCAGGCCTTGAGCACAAGAGCAATAGAGGCCAAGATCTACCACACCAGACAAGACCCACGGTGTAGGCTGTGCAAAGAGGCCCCTGAGACAATCCAGCACATAACTGCAGGTGTAAGATGCTGGCAGGGAAAGCATACATGGAGCGGCATAACCAAGTGGCGGGCATAGTGTACAGAAACATCTGTGCAGAGTACGGACTGGAAACCCCAAGGTCAAGGTGGGAAATACCCTCCAAAGGTAGTGGAGAATGATCGAGCCAAGATCCTGTGGGACTCCAGATACAGACTGACAGAATGGTGATGGCGAACCAACCGGACATAGTGGTGGTGGATAAACAACAGAGCAAAGCCGTTTGTGGTGGACATTGCAGTACCAAGCGATGGGAACATCAGGAAAAAGGAGCATGAGAAACTAGACAAATGCCAGGGGCTCAAAGAAGAGCTGGAGAAAGCCTGGAAGGTGAAGGCCTCAGTGGTGCCCGTGGTCATCGGAGCACTCGGGGCAGTGACCCCCAAACTGGAGGAGTGGCTACAGCAGATCCCAGGAAAAACATCAGACATCTCAGTCCAGAAAAGCGCAGTACTAGGAACAGCAAAGATACTGCGCAGAACCCTCAAGCTCCCAGGCCTCTGGTAGAGGTCCCGAGCGTGGAAAAAGAGGGGATAAAGACCACCCGCGGAGGGTGAGGAGGAGATTTTTATATATATATATATATATATATATATATATATATATATATATATATATATATATATATATATATATATATATATATATATATATATTTATATTTATATATATATAAACAATACTTCATTACAATGAGTATACAATTAATAACTCTATTAGTATTTATTACACAGACTCTAATGTTTTTGGCTATTTTTACAATCAAAATGTGTTTTTTTGATCAACACCCCCCCGTTTGAATCAAATCATACACAAATCTTATATTTGTAAGCTTAGCCTATAATATCAGATGGCATTAAAAAATGTTGTGTGATCAGTAACTCTGAACCATGGCATTGATCTCATATTGATTTACCTCATATTTATTTTTGACAAATTTCAGTCCATACAATGCGATGAATAGCTCACACACATACACACATATTACACACCTAACCTTTACCTAAACCCATAACCCAGATCTGAACTTTAACCCCTGTTGTTGATCTAATTTGATCATGGTTTTTGCCCCCGTAAGTGAGACTGGTCTCCATGATATGTGTGTGTGCAGATTATTGTCCCGCACTGTGATAAATACTCGCCTACACAGCCCCACTAACCGTACTGACTGTGGTGTGTTTCAGATGGAGGTGATTGTGGGAGATTTTGGCATTGTCGTAGTCCCTCGCGACGGAGCAGACACTGAACGCATCATGAACCACTCAGCTGTCCTGCGCAAGTACAAGGTCTGACCCCTCGTGGTCTTCAGATATACATGAGATACAACATGTTTACTCACACTGTGCTGATGTCACGTTCTCTGTTCAGGACAACATCATCGTGGTGAAGGATGCAGGCTCTCACCCCATGTCCGTGGTCAGCTCCACCAAAAGCAGGTAGGTCCTGCTGATCAAAGCTGTGTGTACTAGTGCTGTCACAATATTCAAATTTCAAACTCTATTTTGATACTAAGGAATAGACTCGAAATACCAATACCGATCCTAATACCATGATAATGATAAAAACACTTTATTTAGACAATAGCCTGTGATTTTCTACATTAAAGCTCCCACTCTTGAGAGTTTTAAGTCATGTTATAACGCTGTTTCCTCATCAAAAACATATCCAGAGTTGTGTTTTGTTTCATTCACACATGGTTGAATAAGCCTTTAGTTTTAATCTTCACTGCCTAAAATGCTGTTTCACCTTGTGATGTCATAAAGCTGTTTTCAAGTTAACAGCTACCTTTAACCTTTAGTTCAGTAGAGACCGGCAATTCCAGGGCTGAAATTATGATTGTAGTGAAGGTGTATGGAGTATAGAAACACAGTGGAGCACTTCCTATATTACCACATGACTTCACAAGGTGTTGAAGAACTCATCCTAAATATGCAGGGTTTGTGTGTTAAATATGTGTGTGAAACAAACCATAGATTAGAAAATGTAATATGGGCACCTTATAGTATCTAAGTGCGCTGTTTGTCCCTGTGTCCTCAGACTGGCCCTGCAGCACGGAGACGGACATGTGGTGGACTACCTGTACCAGCCCGTCATTGACTACATCCTGCAGAGCCAGCTGTATATCAAGGCCTCGGGATGAGACACGCTGCCCTGTGCTTCTGTTCTCTAAAGCTCCGCCCAGCCTGTCCTCTCAAGCTCCTCCTCATGTCCCCAAAGACACACCTACATCCTCACAAGCCCCATCCTTCTCTCCTTATAAGCCCGCCCCATGTCCTCAAAGTCATGCCCTATGTTCTCACTAACCCTGCCCCACGTCTTCACCATTCCTCTCAAGCCCCTCCCCTATCCCCCACAAGCTCCTCTTTGACTTTCCCATTTTTCCGCAGCCTGTGTGTAGCACCGATCCACTGAGGGCTGTGGATTTCCGCACATGCTCAGATTGTATTCACAGAGGGGGACCACCTGTCACATTACTGTACACTCAAATCCCTACTGTTAGAGAATGTGCCAATATTTTCTTAAATGTGCATTACATAACTTGAGGTGGAAGCTTATTGACTTGCTTGTCTCCATGGAGATATTACTTTGTCTGGAATATTCCACAATCAAACTCATCTTTCTAGCATTTATTCATTACATGAGTTTGTACCTCTTAAAAATCCATTAAAAACATCCATTGTTACTGTGAGCTGGGTCACATCTCCACAGATCTGACCAGTAATTTTGCTTGGAGATAATGATGTTTTATGCCGTACTATGGAATAATAATAATGACGCATGAGTCTTATATAAGGCTTTTCCAAATGCTCAATGTCACTTAACAATTTTCTGCATTATTCATTCACTTCACATTCAGTGGTGGTAAGATACTATTATAGCCACAGCTGCCCCGGGGCTGACTGCTAATCTGCACCATCAGCTCCTTCCACCACCATTCACACGCACATTCATACTAGTCATTCTCAGTGGTCTCCCATCCAAGTACTAGCTGACGAGATCAGGCTTTGACGAGGAGGTTTGGCCACTACATTCCAGGCAAAGCAAAAAGCGTTAATGGAGACAAGCGGATGGTGAAAAAAAAAAAAAAAAAAAAAAGAATCAGCATGCAAGTTTGCTGCAATGCCCCCTAATGAATCAAAACCATAAATTATCCCTGACATTTATTGATGTAAAATGTGTGTCTTGGAAGATTAAAAACAAAAAAATAAAACAGTGGAGCCTGTAACACTCTGTAAAGTCAAATTCTCTCCGAAACATCAAATATCACACTACTACGTACTGCATTTCCCGGTGGTCACCCTCAGTGCTCCTGCCTCATCTGAATGTAGGACTATACTTCTCAGACTGTGACTATAGTACTTTCATAGTACTTACCCCTCTCTTCTTCTACCATAGTACGAGTAGATGCATGCGTAGTGGGACTGTTGGGTTCTGGCATGAGGACTTCTCTTGTGATTGTACACCAAATACTCTGGATATATAACGCCATCCTCATATCCATAAAGCTCACCCTGTACACATCACCGATTGTAAAGTTTATGAATGAATGTCCTCCAAATGTTTTGTGAGAACGTTTCATATGACATTGGACTAAGGTTAGAAATCTAGATATTGGATGATGTCAGTTAAGTGGCACAACAATAGTCTCTCTTGTATAATAAATTAAAAATGTACTAAAAAAAAGTATTTGAAATTTGCATATTATGGTAAATGGTCTTCTTAGCTCTGGACCCATCTAAAACATACCTGGGGTTGTGTTATGTTTTTCTTTTTTTTTTTTTTTTTTTTTACTTCAGGGATGTCCAAACGGGCCAAATGTGGAGCAGCCATCAGATATTTTGGCTCTTTTTTTTTGGTTTTCTGCCTTTTTTTTTTTTTTTTTTCTGCAACACAAAACTAAAAGTGAGGATAGTGATGATATTAAGGTTAAGGTACACTTTATTGTCTCCTTAGGAAAATTTGATGTTATTTTGAATTTGGATTGTGGATTTTGAAATTAGAATTTAAATTTTGAAACCCTGCCATACATAACAGTTAGTATTAATAACAGTGAATAGCGTTTTACTAGTTTAATGGAAATATAAAGTAAATGTGAGGTGGCCTTTTTATTATATACTGGTCCCAAATGTCTGACCATATGACAAAGTTTGGACAACCTGTTTCACCACATGTGCTACCGCTGCTTGCTGTGGCTGAACCTGTGTCCCCTTCTCCTCCTCCATGTGCTCCTACCTTCACTTATGGTAGTGTTCAAACTGCCTTCACAACCATGTATCAGGTCTCACTCTACCAGATATTGGTTTTAGCCTAATTTAAATTGCTTCACACTTGCCATTATTGCCCGCAGAGGGCACGAGTACCGCTGGAACATATTTTTATGGATTGTACTCAGAGCTGAAGGACTTGGTTATAACAAGACGAAAAGGTTGACACAAATAGCTTAAAAGTTGCATAAAATTGAAACTTGAAATGCAGTCGGGGTTGAATCATGTTGTAAATATTACAAAAGTCACAACGAATCAGTGAAATGATGATTCTGAATATTGTTTTTGGTGGGACAGAAGGTCGTGTTAAAGTGATACGGGAGGCTTCTCATGTATAGCCTGTTTATTAACTGTATTTGTCATATTATCTTTCTGAAAGCTGACTCTGTTTGCACTGGTTGTAAATCATGCATTGTCTCAATAAAATCAATTTGAGTAAAAAATGTGTCTTGTGAAAGTGCTTTGTCTGCTTCATATCTCATATACTGCATAAATCAATACAAAACATTATTTTAAAACATGTAAAGCAACGTCATTTCCCAAAAGAATCCAATGCCACGGACACAAGATTACAAGACTTATTTATTTTCTATAAAAAAAATAACATCTTCCAAAATATTGCACTGAATAATAGTTACATTTACTGACAAGGTTTAAACGGTGGTCGACACTGAACCACTCCTGGACGAATGAGGAACTATGTCTCATGTACTGACAGTGTACAAACATTAGAGGGCAGTAGTATCATAGTAAAATTCAGTCAAATAAAACAAAAGAGAATAATATTTATAAAAAACAATAATAACAACAGTTTTTTTTGTAGTAAACATATCTCATGTAAATAAATGTACATTAAATAATAAATGCATTCATTATTTTACTTTTGATATAGCTGTAAGTACTTTACACTAAGGTGAGTTTTAACAATAATTTATAGCAATGTCCTTTATCCCGGGCAGGTTGTAGAGGCAATATGAATATTATATAAGCATTCATCAGACTCAGATTGTTTCAGTGCTTCCAACTCAACTTTCACCCAAGCAGCTAATGTTTTTAGTCTCTTTTAAACTGCTCCACTGCCCACTCACTGCTCGTGTTGGTCTTTAGTTAGTTAAGGATGCACCGATCCAACACTGGTATCAGATATTGGCGCCGATACTGAAAAATTTGCAATATTTAGAAAATGTATTTCCAAATATTGATTCGGCTGATACACTGGTTGGGCATATACTTTGATGTAAAAATACTTTTTACTGGTCATATCTGGTCCAAAAAGTCTCATAAGGTTTGAACTTTTATTTATGCAGTTGTTCTGTAATTACTTGAGAGGCAGATAATAGCTATAGAAAATATTTGGATCAGGTTTGTCTTATTTTCTTTTTGTTCAAAAGAAATTAATGCTATTTTTGTTCCCTACACTGGTATCAGGTATCAGCAGATACTTAAAGCTATAGTATGAAAATCGGGATCGGAACTGAAAAAGCTCAATCAATGCGTCATTAGTTACAGGTTAAGTACAAAAGTAAAAGTACTGTACTGTACTGTAAAAAAGGTGTTTTACTCAAGTACATCTGAAAGTGCATGCTTTTAACTTTTACATGACGACATTTAAGAGCAAGTATAATATTTTGTACTCTACATTTTTTAACTAAAGTATTTTTTTCTTATTAATTGTTGAAATGGGTTTATTTTTAACACATTCATAGGTTGTGCAAACAACAAAATACACACACACACACACACACACACAAAGTTTCTGTTTCTTATCAAAATTACTACATTTGACGCTTTAATCTCAGATCTCAAAATTTGTCCAAAAATACTTTTAATTTTTACTTGTGTACTTTTACTTCCATGTAGATTTTTCCATGTAATATTTTTACTTGAGTTTTCTTCTCTTATATCTGTTTTTTTTTTACTTAAGTAACAAAATTGAGTACTTTTTCCACCACTGGATGTAATTAATGACAGTGAAGGATGAACTTTAAGAACAAGCCTTTAAACAAACCCACCAAGGACATCTCAAAATTGAATATGTGCTCTAGATTCTAAGAAAAGCATAAAATTATTTTTGGCCATATCTCCCATCTCAAATGTGGCGTCCGTTTGGTTAACCTGCTTGTGTGCTCAGGCCTCCTCCAGCGGGGCGTTGTTGTAGCAGCCCAGGGGCACGGTGCGTAGAATGTCCTCGATGTTCTGGATGTCCCTCAGGATGGTGGATATGTCCCGATCCAGGCTCATCAGGTAGCGTCTGTGAGCCTGCTCCTTGTTCTGCAGCTGCTCCAGCGCGGGCACCAGATTCAGGTTGATGTCCTTGTGAGCGGCCCCCAGGGACGCCTCCACACGCTCCAGTCGGGACAGGTCCACGGGTTCCGACGCATCTGAGGAAGAGACAGAGGATTAGTGCTAGATAGCAGCTCAAGAGGGATGGAAGTGCTGAAGTATGGCTGGTTGTCATGGTAATATGTAAACTTATTTTGATGCTGCTGCATTCATGTGATCCTCAGAATCAGGCATAGTCTGTATATATAGTGGACATAGCTAACCTACTGCGTTCCAAATAGGAAGTGAGTGTGGGCGCACTTCTGACTCCATTGACTGGCTTCAATTCACTTTCTATTGAAAAAACATCGCCTCTCTCTTTATAACTACTGCTGTCAGGCTCATCATTTTGGCTCTCAATCAAGATATGAACATTAATATCAGACAAATGAGGTGACGTCTTCCCGGTCCTTCTTTGCAGTAAAGGTGTGTGGCCTTAAAGGAGACATATTCTTTTGTCTGGTAATTAGTATTAAACTATCACACATGTAGATCATTGTTTTACACTCACAATATCTACAACTCAAGAAAGCAACAGATTTGAATTTATCTTTTAAAATAACGTTTAAAAAGAATTTTTTTTAAACATTTGTGCGTGAGTTGGAGCATGAAATCATAGAATCATAACTAAATACTGTGGGTAGAGAAAAGGGGTAGGTGAAAAGAGTAATCCAGAGACCTGAGTGCTCAGAAAATGTCTCAAACGTGCTTGAATCAATCAAAGTACTTTGAGTAAGCTAAAGATGATGAACATCATTATAGCATGATTAAAACTAGCTCTAAATTTTGCATAGTATGTCCCCTTTAAAATCACAAAGTTATTTCTGGATAAGCACCTACTGACATCAAACAGTAACAGTGGTCAAACTTTTTTTTCCATTTGTACCAAAATGACTACGCAGTACAGCCGAATTCTCTGTGTATCACCATATACAATTAAAGATTGTTCAAACATGGACAAATCACTCTAAATACAACTTAAGAGGGTAAATGAGAAACAATTATAACATGGTTAAAAACTATGAAAAGTGGATTTTGTTCTGCTTTAACGTTTTCATTTTGACATGGCTCACACAGTCAGTTTAGGAGACTCACTCAGACCGTTGATCATGTTGAGGACGTCCCGTAGCGTCTTCCTCACTGCGTCCCTGCTCCTCTGGGTGTTCTCTAGCGCTGCCTGGGCATCCTTCGCTCCCTGTCAGAACAAAGCTCCGTTAGACCCCTTGTCCAGCTGACCCCAACGTGAAGAAGGTGTGGATGTTCTGGAGAAGTTTACCTGAGCGGCCTCCTGGTTCAGCGTCCTCGCCTGATCTAGCTCCTTCTTCACCTTTCCTGCAGTGGAAGAGGAACCCGCCAGGAGCTGCTCGGCCTGGGTACGGAGGAGAGAAGCCTTGTCCAGAAGTCCAGTGGTGGGCGGGGCGGAGCTCCAAATGTTCTGAGCAAGAACAAGGCATTACTTTAACAGCTGTAATCATATTTCAGTGCTTATACCTGATTTTTACATGTATTTGAGCAAAATGTGTCTTGCTCCAATACAGATACATTGGATAAACAGCTCTTTGGTTAAAATATGTGCACTGTCTGCTCCTGCTTCCAATAATCAGGAAGTGCTGAAGTGCAGGTTAGCATGCTAGTTGTTTGTTATCAAAAATCTGCTCTGGTCTCTGAGAGCTGTGAAGTGCTTATAACTCTTGTTCATAAACTCTTTAGGTGCATAAGGTAAGTAAAACATTTTGAGAATTTTTTTTAGAAATTTTGTTTTTTTAGGTCAGTACTGTGCAACTTTTTACATCTGCTTGTCTCATTGATATGTTGTTCCTAACATGTTCCACAGTATGGCATAAAAGTTATTTGTGTCCATGGAGACGAGTCGCTCATGTCACCAGGCCAAGTTACAGGTCAGATCTGAGGAGAGGCAACCCCGCTCACAGGAAGAATCCAAAGTATTTTTTCAAGGTATTCTCTACCAAAAACACATCTGTAATTGAATAAATGCTTGACACATATGTTTAATGCCATACTGTGGAACATCTCCATGGAGACAAGCTGTTAGTGTTGGGCAGACTTTCCACCAGAAAAGTTAAACAGTGCACTAATTAAAGTAGTCAAAATATTCACTGCTCTGGGGTGAACAGACAGAGATGTGGCTGCAAATCTGTACCACCAAACTCCTTCGACCACCACCGTTACTCACTGACTCACACAGGACAAACGCACAAGGACATAACAGTACAGTAGTATGAACCCGAGTGCTACTCTTACGTAATTCCAATGATCACGTTTCAGAACATGTACAGAGTTTAGCAGGTTTTATGCAGGAGTACTTTTATAGCAGCATACTTTTACTCCTACTAGAGTAATATTTTTATTGAAGTAGTTAGTAGTAGTGGTAGTAGTAGTTACTTCAATAAAATATGAAAGGATTTGAACATTTGAGTTTCCTGCACCGTCCCTTGATTTAGTCGGTCTCATTTTTGTGTCTGTCCATTAAAAATACCAGATTTTGTGCATTATTTAATATTTAGTCATATTTTAAAACTGCATTAACTTCAAATTATAATTAATTCAGCTGTTTCTTCTTTACACTCACTCTTTGCGGTATTTGTATTTGAGCAGCAATTTTCCAAAGAACTTTTTTTACTCTTACTTCTTACTGACCAATACTTTGTACTTCCATTTGAGTAACATTATTCTGTGGTAACATTACTTTTACTTGAGTACAGTTTTTGTCCACCCCTGGATATTTTCTGGTTTGTGGAGGCAATTATGGCCTTTGTTTCGATTGTGATTAATCTTTCCAGCCCTACTTTCAACTCACCTTCAGCTCATAAAGGTGTGAGTATATTTATGGCTGCACATTTCCAGTTTAAATTTTGTGTTCAGTGGCATAAGACGTGGTAAAATGAGTAAGCTACATTCACTTATTTTCTGGAGTAATTATTATTCACAATTTACATCCTTTTTGAGTAAACTTTTTGTACCTGTACTCTGTCTACTGCCTCTTTCAGCTGGTCGCGTGACTCTCCGGCCTGATCCAACTGGTCCGAGACCCCGTCCATCAGGGCCAGGGTGGCGACGTTGTCTCTCTTTGCTGATTGGACGGTGGCGTTGATGGCGGGCAGTCGGGCAATGGCAGCGTCCGATAGCGCTTTGGCTTGATCCATCTGCTGCTCGAACCCTGAGGAAGGAAGTTTATCAATAATTTAATAAAACTGCAAGAATACACTTTATAATTATATGGTTTGTGAGTCCACTTACACCAAGGAAGTATGTATTTAACAAGTAAACTCTGCATATTTAGGCTGAGTTTTTCCTCTTAAACTGAAAACACTGTTCCACCTTATGATGTCATGTGGTAATACAGGAAGTGCTTCATTGTGTTTTTAGTTACCATACACCTTCACAAGGAGCAGTTGGATGATTTCAGCCTTGGAATTACTAATCTCTACTACTCTGCTCTCTGCTCTACTAAAACTACCGCTTCATGACATCACAAGGTGGAACAGAGCATTTTGAGTTTTGGAGATGTAGAATTAACCAAATACGTGTGAAAGAAACAAAACATAAATCTGAGTATGTTTTAGATGAGGTAAGAACATTATAACATGGCTACATTTTTGTGTAATATAGGACTTTTAAATGTTAGTCCATTGAAAAGTCCGTTTCTTTACCTTTGAGCGTGTTGAGGGAGTCGTCCAGCTGGTCCGTGTTGCTGTTGATCCTCCTCAGAGCGTCCTCTGTGTCCAACTTGGCCTGGTCCACTCGGCTCACCAGTCCATCAAAGGTCTGTAACGACATAAGATTTATTCACTGGATTGCATTTATTACATGAAAAACGTTTTAATTGTATGAAACTTTTTTTTTAAATGGAAGTTTTGTTACAATTTCTTCTTTTTTAATAGTTTTTTTTTATTTATTTTTGCAATTTATTTATGTATTTACTTATTTTATATTGAGAAACTGAGCTACTGTAACTATTTCACTTGCATAGTTTGTGTTTTATTATTATTGAATTAGTTTGTTACTATTTATTAAATATTATTTGCATAACATAGCCCAATCAGTTGCAATCATAGTTATGCTATAAATAAATCTGTTTGTGTAATCTCAAATATGAATTCCAATGTAGAAATCATTTAATAGTGTTTTGCACATAAACTTGTGTTGCCAGAGCCTTAACCTGCAGATAGAGACATATACAAGTTTGTCTTATTCTCAGTTTATGCAGAGGCCTCATGTGAAAGCTCAGAACCTGCAGAATTCACTCACTGAGCTGCAGAGGCTGCACTAGCGCTGACTAATGACTGGCTGCAGGTGCTGGGGTTTAGGTAGTGACCATTCAGACCAAAGAGAGACTCCTTTTAGGTTTAAACCAACTGGATTTTGGCACTGAACCTGGCAACCCAAATGAGAGACTCATATGAGGCTCATTCTGCTTTCTGATTGGATAATCGTCTTGACAACCAAAACACCAAATTATAACATAAATAAATGGAAGGTCAGTGTTGTGTGATTAAGAATAAAATGTGATTGATAAGAGGTCAGTGTCTGGTCACCTCTTGGGCAATTTTCCCTGCATCCAGTAGCTCTTTGGCTTTGGTCAGCTCCTGGTTCATTGTAGCTTTGAGTGAGCCCAGATCCTTCAGGCTCCCATCTGTGTCTGTCTTGAGCAGGGCCAACTGGGACAACATGTCATCCACCTGGAGAAGGGAGGAGGGAGAGCGAGGGAGGGAGAGAAGGAGGAGAGGAGACAGAGAGAAAGAGAAAAAAGAGAGAACGCAAGTGAGGAGATGGGAGAGAAGAGGAGACAGGGAAGAAAGTCAGCAGAGGAGAGAGAAGAACAGAGAAAGACAGAGTAAGTGGGACAAACAGCAAGGCAGAGAGAGATGGGAGTGAGACAGAGAGGGAAAGAAAGACGAGAGAAAGAGAGAGAGAAAGATGGAAAAGATACAGAGAGAGGGGTGGGTGGGAGAGAGAGAGGAAAGACTTGATAAGCATTTATAAATACATGTTCAAAGTAAAAGTCAAATAGCATGATTTAGATTTGATCATGATAGAGATTGTGCCATTTCAAATATTTGGGGTTGTCAAAATAAAATAAACAAGTATAAAAAGTACTAGTACTAGGACTAAGTAAATCCTCAGGTACTGATACAATGAAAGAACTTATACTTTTCCTGCATCGTAAAATAAAAGAAAGTACTGTAATGTCAATTATCCATGAGTTTCAGAATGAGAAATTAGGATTGTTGCCCTAGCGATTAACAATTTAACAAAAATAACAAATAACAAAACAATAACAAAATACTGTATCTTTTGAATGGCACAATGGCCTGAACATGTTGCATATATCAGGAAGCTGAAATCCATAGGCTAAATGTTCAGAGTTCTCAGTGAAAAGAAACAGTACCTTAAGTGGTGCAGGCAGCTGCTTCTCGGTCTTCAGGATGTCCTGCAGCAGAGTGGCGGCCTTCCTGCTCTGGTCTTTAGCAGCAGAGCTGACCTGAGGAGCCTGTGCTTCCAGGTCCTTCACCTCAGCAGAGATCTGGTCAAACCTGATCACATTTCACACATTCAAGAATGAAATCACTTTTTTTTTTACCCCTTTTTTCCTACTTTAGAAGAACAATATTTAATCTATGAAAGTATAATTATTTAAATTTATTACGACCGTTAATTCTGTAAATCAAATTCATCATAGTTTTCACTAATGTATATACAGAGATAGGAAGAATACTTTGAAAATATATTTAGTTACAGACTACCGAATACCTGCAATAAAATGTATTTTGTAACATACTGCATCATATGGTCCAGAGTACTGTATTCTGAATACTCTAAATGCTTTTACACGGCATTGCATTATATAATATCATAAAAAAAACATGTCATATAATTACAGACAACTTAAATTTTAATAATTAATTTATGTCCAACTAGAGATGAAACTCACACGTGCACACGCTGCAAGAGCTGCATTTTCTTTTCTTCTAACTAATACTGTGCGGTTCAAAGCCAAAATAGCGTGATCAAGTACTGCAAAGTATTTCGCTGAGTTTAGAAAACTGACTGAATTCTGAATACCTCCAACTTTAAAAACAAATAGCTAAAATAAAATGGGTTGTGAAATTGAACACTGACTGGGGTCTGTCTGTAAATGTGATGTCCACAGTTTGACTCACGAGCTCTGGAGGTCCTGGGTGATCTTCTGGACCTTCCCCTCTCGGTCCAGCATGGTCTTGAGTAGGGCTGCACTTTGCTCTGAGTCCTTCAGAGCTGCAGAAGAATCCTCTGCAATGGAGGAGGCGTCTGACTGGTGACTGTGGGAGAGAGGAGGAGATATTAGGACAACAACAAGGACCAAAGCAGACACAGGGCCAAATCAGAGATAAACCAGGAGTAAACCGGGACTAAACTGAGAATAACCCAGAACTAACACAAAACTAAGTGATCAGTGGGAGAGCAACAGGAAGACAACAGACCAGGGTTAAACCAGGACTAAACTGCTACAAAATCAGGACTGAACATGGACAAAGCCAGGATTAAAACAGACCACAGCTAAACCAGTTAAGACAAAACCAGGTATAAAAAAAAAGACTAAACCGGAGGTGAACAAGAACTAAACAGGTCTAAACTACGACTAAACCAAGACTACACTGGACCAAAGCCATGCCAAGGGAGTATCCCAGTTTAACGTCGAGTGGTGTAAGTGGTGTACTCACATCTGGAGCAGGTCCAGAGCCTTCTGGAGCAGAGGAGAGAATGGGTTTGTCTCAGAGGGAGAGTCTGAGGGGTAGTCTGAGGGAGAGTCAGCCTGAGGGAGCTCCTGAGGACACACAGAGGACACAACTGTGTTAACAAGACTCAAAGTACTGTCATTATTCAGTAACTCCACAATCAGTGCTGGTAAACGCTGATTGCGTCCATAAATGTTTACTAAAGAGGTAAGAACCTGCACCCATCATGCGTCAGTAGCAGAGTGGTTAGTCTTGGACAAACATAAAAACATCATTAGTGTTCGTGTCATACCACAGCGGTGAGTTTGCTCTTGGCCTGCTGGAGGAGCCTCTTCATATCCACTATCATGTCCTCTATGGTGTCCACTTTGTCCGTGTATGTCTCCTGTTTGTTCTGAACATCCTGCACATTGAGGGACACTCGGGACAGGTCCTGTCCCAGGCTCTGCTGCTCTGTGCCCAAGGACGCCAGACGCTTCTCCAGACGCCTCTCTGCATCTGTGTGAAGGAGGGTCTAGATGAGTTATTTTTGTTGACGTTATTTTTGTGATATTTTAATGCCTTTATTGAATGATTAAAGGGGCAGTACGTTTTTTTTTTTTTTTTTCAAATTTCATAAACGCAACCTACCTGTGTCCCCAGAGATGCGAGGAATGTTCAAATTAAGATGTCTACCTAAACCCCAGCACCTACAGCCAATAATTATGGTTATATTATAAGTGCTAGTGCAGCCTCTGCAGCTCAGTGAGTGACTTCTGGAGCTTCTGAGCTTTCACATGAGGCCTGTCCATTTACTGAGAATGAGAAAAAAACTTGTATGTGTCCTCTATCTGCAGGTTAAGACACTGGCAACACAGGTTTAATTGTGATTGTAATACTTAAAAACTAAACTAAATATATGTAGTGCCTTTAACAGAGGACAAAAGCTGATATAGTATAAGATTCAAACAGATCTGGACTACAGCTGGACTTCCTACCTTTAGCTAACTGGTGGTCGTCCTGCAGTTCCTCCAGCTGCCTTTGGGCGGACCGGAGCGCTGCCTCCATGGCCTCTGTGTGAGCCAGGCCCTGGTCTGGACCAGAGAACAGGGACTGGAGCTCCTGCACTTTCAGCGTAAACTGATACAACTGAAAAACATGTTCAAACAACATTCAACACTTTGCTTTTCCTCACTATATTTAGACGATGTTTACACAATATGTACACAAGACAAAAATAAATCAATACATGAAATAAATGAATAATATTGTTAATCAAAATTTTACTTTTTAAGTCAGTTTACATTGTTAAATATCATCTGTTAAACAGGAGCCATTATGCAAAATTGACTTTTTTTGTATGACCCTGTACAAGGCTCTGCGAACAAGCCTACATCACCCTCCCACATGGTAATTATCCATAAATATACAAAAGCATGACAAAAACTGTACACAACAACTTGACAAACCAGATGCGATGTGCAGTAGTTTCATTAGTGGGATGCACGCTGATTGTCTTAAGATAGCACTTTGAAGGGGAACTAACTTGTATGAGTGATAATATATTGTTTTCGGCAAATATAGCATTTTTAAAACAATAAAAAGTAACATGGTGACCTAAATATGTAATGTGTTAGAATTAATATCCCATAGAAGTGTAGCAGCTCCTCTTTTGTTTTATTTTTTTATAGAGCAAAAATGTCTTTCTTGATGGTTTCATTTTTTTTTTTAGCAAAAACTTTAAACAAAAACCGTAATAATGCCACAGCTGTCCTGGGGTTTATTGGGGGAAGTGAGGCATTCCTTCAGCACGTCACCAGCACTCACACACACTACATTGCTGACCCACTGTGGAACCTGGTATTCCCAGCGGTCTCCCGTCCAAATACTAACCAGGCACAGCTCTGCTTAGCTTCTGAGATGTGATGAGATTTGGCATGACAAGGAGGTTTTGGCCATGATGCTATACAGAATACAAAACTAAGACTAAGTAGTACACAAGAGTGGTATCCGTACCCGTGCAGTGACAGGGCTGAAGCAGGACGGGCACTCAGAGCTGGCACACTTCGGCCCCTCAAACCCAGGTCTGCACACACAGGTCCCAGAGGAGTCACACTGAGAGGAGACTGCCCCCTGCTGGTCACAGGCACAGGCTGCACAGACAACATAAAAACACGTCAGTGATTTACAAATTTACTGTAAGCGCGTAGTATACTTAATAATAGTTTATGTCAATGTAAGCTTTTCGTCTATATGCAGAGATGTAGTCTGGACTTATTTTATAGGTAGGTAGTGAATGATATTCCCACAGATGGTACTCACGCTGACATGGAGCAGGGAATCCGTCTCCCCGCACTGGCTCCCTATAAAAGCCCTCTGCACACTCTGTACAACGAGGACCTGAAGAGAGAGGAGGAGATTTTAAATATTGGAACACAAATATCAGTTAGTGAAAAGTCAGTATCCTTGTACAGCACTCGGACTAAACGTGGTCTCTACCCAAACTACACCAGGTCTAGTATTTAGACACTGTATTTAGACACACCCCCTTTAAAAGGCAAATACATCAAATTGAAACTTCTTCTGTACTTTGCAAATGTATAAATGTATGAGGAAATGCATTGTATGTGTAAAAATGTTTAAAGGTTCACAAATTTGGAACATATAAATCTGAAAAAATGGACGGAACCAGGTTTAAATTTGTAGGAAATTCTGATATCTTATTAAGTATCTGAGTAAACTAGATCTCACTGAAAATTGGAGTAAAAATTTGGTCTTTGGTGTTACAAGGTACTATATAAATCTATGGACCCCCAGATGATTAAAGGCTCTGTACCTGAGGTTTACTGTCTTCAAAATGTGAAAAACTGTTTGCAGTGGCCCAAAGTAATTCCTCAGTTACCTTATGCATTCAGAGAGTGCTAATTATTCACCATGATTAGTTTAGTGTTTTCCACAACTTTCAGAGACCAGAGCACAGTTTACCATTATTTACTGGTAAAACTAACAAGCACGCTAACAGTGCTTTCAAATTAAATAAAGACAGTACATAGCGGAAATATTTTGACCTATGAAAAGTTAAACTAGAAATTTTCTAAAACACAGTTAAGATCTCGATTTTGCGGAAACTGTAAAAAAAAAAAAAATCCAGTTTGGGAGTTTTTTAGATGTATATTTTTACTTTCTTAAATTAGCCCACCAAATTAGGTTTAAAAAAAATCACAAAAACCTCTCATGTGCACTTTAAGCAGAGCAGTACCTGAGTATCCGCTGGGCAGCCCTGGTTGTTGTCGTCAGAGGACAGACACTCTCCGGTCTGAGCATCACAACTGCCTTTGGGACACTGGCACGGCTCACAGGCACTGAAGGCCCCGCGCTGGGCTCTGAGCGCCTGTACCCGGCTGCACAGCGCTCACACTGTGCCCCCTCCATACCAGGGGGGCACCGGCAGCTCCGCACCCATCCTGCAGGCGCTGCACTGGGCCGGGACGGGCAGACACAAGGGTCATGTTATCCAGGTACCCCGACCTGTGGGGAAAACAGTCGGTTAAGATATGCAGAACAACATTTCATTTTATGGTTTTATACAGGAAGCATTTCATCAGATCTGATTTAGTTAAAATGTTTTGCAGCAGGTTCCTGGTCTGATGAAAAAAACAGATAACATCCACACAAAGGCGCCACAGACACTACAACCCCTACACACATGTAAGAGTAGCCAAAAACAGTCTGTGTGTGCCGTAAAAATGGACATAAGGACTGTCTGTTATGGACTGGATTTAAAATTGTAAGGGTATTTCTCAAGCTCACAAGTTAGTAACGTGCACACACACAAGTAATAACTCAAGTCACTCAAATCTGTAAGTCAGGATCCTAAGAAAGTGCATGTGCATGACCAGCAACAGTGCTCCTCACCGTTGTGTCCGAAGGTGGCCCTGATCTTGATGGCCGTCAGGTTCTGCAGCAGAGTCTGGAAGGAGAGGGAGCTGAGCTGAGGACTCCAGAGGCTCTCCTCCAGCCTGGGTCAGACCAGAACAACACAGGAATCACAGGAGAGCAGAGCAAATATGTATGTTCAGATATAACTTCAGTTTTGTAACAGAATCCACATCCACAGTTTTGTATTTTGTGAAATTATAGTTGCTAAACATCTAAAACTAACTTAATTATTTTCCCTTATGACAAAGCAACTGTCATTAGCATTATATTGACAAAAGCAATTCCCCCTGTTGCCAGCAGAGGGCGTAGACCGAGCATTCTCTGTGAAAATAGATGCCAATTTCAGAGCTACTGTTTTAAAATGTCAAATACCAATGCTATAATGTACAAAAGCCATGCTAATGCTAACCTTATGCTAACTACTCTTACCTGAAAGTGTAATGTATCTTCTGTCCACAGGGGACGCTGTGTCTCATGTCTCCTAAGGAAGTGGATACACTAAGGCCCGCCCCCTCCAGGATGATGTCGCTGAGTGACGGGTGTCTCACTCCTCTGTCCAAACGCAGAGAGAAGGACACGTTCTGTCCGTAACTGTTCAGCTGGTCTCCAAGAAAACGGGCTGAGAGGCAAAAGTAAAGATGAGACTTTGTGATTGGACATGGTCAATACATATCTGAGAATGTGAGTTTATTGTTGCACCAAACTTTAACAGTATTATACTCAGAGGATAAATTAAACCTGGTGTAAATTCAACCCAGAAGATTGGATATCGTCTTCTTTTTTCGGAAGGGTAATACCAATGATTTCTGTTCTGAACTGATACCAAGTAATCCTATGGCATATACAGTACACTGATAATTCCACCACCACAGCAGCACAGTTTAGCAAACCATCTGACCTGGCGCGTACAGATAGACAGGCTGGCTGTTGGAGGAGATGACCTCTACATCTCCGTGTCTCGGTGACCAGCGGAAGTACACATTCCTCGGGGTGTTTCCATCCAGTGTGGCAGCCCTCCAGCCATCCAGACCTGCCCATAGAAGATCAGGAGAGTGACATGACAGTAGATACAAATAATGAAACATGTTCTCGAGTTTGGGGATACAAACTCTAAATACTGTCAGAACAGCCAGTAACAATCACATATTGAATTACTGAAGTTATTTAACCATGATTATTTAACCAATCTCTTTTTCATGGGACTGCTGACCATAAAAGGGAGGAGCCAGAGCAACCTAGCCAGGCACGGGGAGAATATGCAAACTCCAGACAGAAACGCCCTGTGCAGCCCCAGAATTGAACTACCGCACCACTGAATTCAAATCAGTTGGTGCTGCTGTCAAGGTGTGTCTGACAAGTTTCAATAATCATTATGCCACATTGTAAGTAGGCTCTTGAATTTGAGGTGATAACTTCAAAAAAATTGGACATTAACCGTTTCACTTGCCATATTAATCTTATGTTAAAGTCCTTCTACAACAATTACATCTTGTTGAATAATACAACATGCTGCGTGTACCGTCAGAGAAGGTGGAGCTAATGTTGTAGACGTGGTATCCCGGCTGTACGGAGCACTCAGAGCTGTGGCCGAAGCAGAAGCAAGAAGGACTCCAGCTCCCAGAATCCTCTCTTTGCTGACGACTGCAGGGGGCGACAACCGAACAGAGGACAGGTAAGTTTTATCACATACTGGTAATTATAACAAAAAGATATCAAATGGACCAATCTTCCATTATGTGACTATACTGTGTTCTGGAGGTTAAAATTGGTCAATGCTAATCAGTTAAAGGTTATTTTGACTCAACATTAGAACTCCCAGCTCTTAAACTGTATCTGTATCTGTATGTATTTTAATCCATGGTATGATTTGATGAAATAATAAAAGTTAAGACAGTTTTGAGAGAATTCTACCTTTAACTCTAGCAGCTGTCAATGTAATTTTTAAATTGGACAAGCATTACACATTAATTTCAGGCAGGAGACAAGAAAACTTCCCACAAAAACATTATGGCAAAACCACATTCTTATTAGGCATGGGACGATACTGAAATTTGGTGTAACGATTATTAAAATTCGTAACAGTTTAGTAAAGTAACAACCCAACTCTCCATCTGAACTTAATGCAGACAATTCACCAGAAGGTCTCACGTGATCTATTACCAGAAACATCTCAAAATGAACGTGAGAACTTCCGTGAAAGTGCCAAACCCTCCAGCAGAACCTCCACAACATCTAGAAGAACTTTTACAAGAGCAAAAATGGAGCTAGAACCCCATGCTGCCCATGTCCAAACTGGAAATAAAATGTTAAACTTCTCCAAAATTGGGAAAACTAGATGCAAATGTTAGTCTTAAGTGTAATTATGTTCTAACCTGGCATATGCACTTTAAATCTGAATTTCCATCTGAGTCTTCTCAAGCAAATCTATCAAACCTTCGACAGAACCTTCTCCAGAACATTCACTATCGACCCTCATTCCTAGAAGCCCTATCAATCAATCAAAATTCTGCGTTTATTCCCTCAAAGAGCTATTCAATTTGCAGCTCATATCAACCACAATGGAATAAAAAAAACATACATCATGGAGATACATGTAGAACACTAAACTCTACCAGCTTCTCCGTCTAAACCTTCAGATAGATCCACCAATACATCATCCATCAGTAAAACTACCATCACTTCCACCAGAGCAACAGATGCCAGACGAACATTCCCAGATCCTTCTAAGAAACCTCCCCTACACCTTTACCACATCGTCCGCCGCTGTTTGCACCATAACTCCTGTGTGTCAGTGAAGAAGTACAGTGTCCACCAGACCTGCGTTTGCACCCGTCTGCTCCCATCTTCTGTCCATCTTCACAGAGCTCACACTTGTCTCCGGCGAATCCCTGTTTACAGCTACAGCGCCCCCTGCTGTCACACTGAGAGCTCACGGAACCTGAGGAGAACAAAGACATTTACAACCCAGAATGAAGGACGTCACAAATCTGTACTACTCGATCGATTTGAAAAGACAGGTCAATATTTACGACAGAGATCCACAGTCCTGCCGTGATCTGTTCATATTTTAGAGCGTGATTTTCTTTTATTCAAAAATATATTGAATCCCTCTCAAACATACTGTGAAATAAGTCAAAAAATCTTGTTCTACTAATAAATCTAAACTAACTAAATGCCCTAATTGCCTAGTCTAGTCAAAGCAGTATTTCGAATCGCCAGCAAACCCAGAAGAATGTCTGTAAAATCTGTAAATCAGGACTAAATCAAAATTATAGCTTGTACCATTGCTCCACCAGTGCATCTTGTATAATTTTAATATTAGGCCTACATATATCAGTGCTCACAGGTGTAAAAAAACAAACATTATAACAAAAGGCTTATTTACAGCAGTAGACAACGAGGTCTGGTCTCTAGGGACGTTTTTTTGCCGCCATTTCCGCTCTCGTTCTGTCCCTATGAGGGTTCACCTGAGGACACTGTTTAGAAAGGTACGTCTTCGTGTGTCGGTGCTAATGCGAATTTCTGAGCCTAATTACTACTTTGCAGCTGATGCCATCAACATTCCCTGGGGGTGTGATGCTAACTGTAGGCATGCTCTGTCTGAAGTTCTGATAGACTTTAATTTGAGCTTGGTTTTAACACAATCTGACCATAAAGAACAGTCTAAACTGGAACTAAAAGAGGTGAGCTGACTTGTGCTGTTAAACAAGTCCTTCAAAACAAAATTGACTGTCTTTGCTAATGTGCGCATTGTATCTCCATGGCAACTGCTGAACATTCCACCCTAGAGATAAACGGAGAACACCCCCAATGTGATGTCATTGCAAAGCATCAATAAATATTTAAATAATGAAGCAGAAGTCACAGGAGCTAGCTGTCTACCTTTGTGCACAGAGCCAAATCTAACTTTTCAGGAACAGTGTGGAGGTACATACCTGCTGGGTGGCAGAAGCAAGGTGAGCAGCTCCTCTGGTTCTCCTGGAGGTAGAAACCTGCTCGACAGCGCTCGCAGTTGCGGCCCTCTGTATTGCCTTGACAGTTCACACAGCGCAGACCCCACGCATCACGCAGACAGTACTGGGAGCGCCCCCTGCAGTCACACCGCAACGCTGCAACAACAGGGACATTTTTCAGACAATAGTTTGATAAGAGCGCTCATTTATATAGGTCAGAAGTTGCAATATTAGAGGTTAGAATAAAGTTTTTGGTTCCTGTTTTAGGTTCCTGCTTGTTTCCTTCTCATATTGATCAGGCTCCATTTTGAATTTCATCAGACAATCTTAAAACTTTTTTGACAGTGTTGGCTGATGTGTGCATTTTGTCACCTTAGGAAATGCTGAACATTCCGCCATAGACATACATGCAGAACACCCCAAGCATGATGAGTATACCGTCTATGTTTTCACCTTAGTTCATATACCCCTACTGGCACAGTGTGGTGTTTGGGCCGTGTTACCTTTGTTTTCCCTCTGTTATTGAAGTTATAGAACACAAAATACCAATTACAGAGTGAATGAAATGTACTGTCTCTGTTTTGATTGTGGCTGCCGGTCTCCTGTGCTGACCTGTTGTATTTGTGGTAGGAGGGGCGAGGCAGGCAGAGGCAGGTGGGGCTTAGAGAGGGGGTAGAGGCTGGGTGCTGGAGTGGATGGTGTGCTGAGAGCAGAGATGGTGCAGGGTGAACCTATGGGTGCGGAGGGGGGGCTGAGAGGTGCTAGGTGGGGCTGTCCCTGGTGTGTCTGGAGGAATGTGCTGTTAGCTGTCATGACATAATGATGATGATTAGACAGACACAGTTTAGTCATGTTTCCGTCCATGTGCATCTGCTGTTAGTGAAGGGAAAATAAATCTTAACTATGAAACATGAACAAACTACACCCTCCAAAGGTTGGGTTGACCCATGAGGGGGTGCTGGAAAAAGGGTTATTTACTTCAATTTTGCACTGAATAGACTGTAAAAGATGGAAGGAGGAAATCCACTGTGTCCTCCCATAACCCCCATTTAGACCATAGCAGTATATGCGCAGCGAAACAGAATAGAAAGAGGTCTGTGCTTTTAAGGATCTTTACAGTTCACTACACTGCAGAATGAGACCTCTTACTATTCATTTCAATAGTTAATCTGTGACGCCTTTTGGTGTCTACATTTTTTTTTTTTAATTCACCTTGCGCGTCAGCCTCATTTAAGTATCTGAACACATTGTGGAGAATCTACAGGTTTGATGTTTCTCTTTAAAGGTTAATACCGTGTCCACCAGAGAGGGTGGCCAAAGTGCGACCAGAGCATTGGCCTCATCTCCGACTGGCTTTAGAGGTCTGGTCAGAGGTGAAAGTGAGTAAGTTAACGCTGTTTTATTTTAGTTGTCACTTAAAATAATTATTTAAGTGTGTTTTATATTATTTATCCACATTTATAATGAGGACAGAGAACACATAAGAATATGATGCAGGTCTGTCAGGTGCATCGGTGTCTCTTTTAGTTTTACTGGCAACAATTTTAGGCGTATGTGTGCCCAAAATGGCTCTGGAGCCTTGTCAGTATTATTCGCCATTTAGTGTTTGCAACTTTCCGTCTGTGCCTAATGTTTGGCTGACTTTCTTTTATAAACAGCTCATAAATTACATGAATGACCCACTGCAGCCTGTCTCCACCACAGCAGCAGAACTATCAGCCTCCTCAGCCTCGTCATCTCTAACACTAGTAGTAACGTACTGTATTCACATTTAAGATATCTACAAATACATTTATACATTGTGTCAACATTCTATATGGTCCTCAGTCTGACTATACTGGTAAAGAGGACAAATATTTTTGAATAATGGAATAAACTTTGTTGTTATGAATTATTCTCTTGGAGATGCCTATGTGTCAGATGCCCTCCCATCCTCCTGTATCCCTGTTTATCAGATGTCCATCCAGCTAAATCTCTGTGTCAGATGCCTTTCCATCCTTATCCATCCCTGTGTGTCAGATGCCCTCACATTATGTAATAGCTATAGCTACACATACATGTAAACTATAATAACAGTTTTTAAAACGGCAGTACTCACAGTGAGAGGGGTAGGTGGCCTGGATGCCGCAGATCAGGGCTAGCGCTCCACACAGGTAAACTAAAGATAGTCCCATGGTCCGGATCAGGTAGGCTTCAGGACTAGGACCCAAATGAAGAGACGGTCCTGGTGCACAGTATTTAGTATGGCCCCAGTCCTGCCCTGCTCCTGTCCGACTCCCCCTCTGCTACAGGTCCCGACAGGAGCAGAGACGCCCTGTTTACACTGCACAATGAGTCACGCTAGTTAAGTTAACCCTTAGACCCAGAGCCAGTGCTTCAAGATATCATCATGCTTTAAAGGACTACTGTGGAATATTTCATAAAGGCACTTGAGATATTGGAAGAGCAGGCGACATTTTATAATAACTACATTTTTAATATCTTTAAGAAAGCATCACTAAAGACTTAATTTATGATAAACAAACAGTTTATTAAGAAAGATCCAAGATTAGATTAGTAACCATTTAATCAATCCCTAACTCCAGCAAGTTACTGAGGCTGAATCATTAACTATTTGGACATTATGAATTAAGGCTAATGTATTATAAAGTAAAAATGTATTGTGTGCCTTGTCTTTAGTGTAAATCACTGAATAAATAAAATATTTCTGTAGATTGAACAAAAATATACATATTGAAAAGAGCAAAGTAAAATCTCAAAGTAGAAGAAAAAAGTTTTGTCTGTAGCGTCCCATCTTAAACCAGATCTAAACCAGGACTGCATCAGTACTAAACTAGGACTCAATCAGGACACCAGGTCTAGTACACGACTATAGCAGGACTAAAACAGGTCTAAACCAGGTTGAAATTATGTCTAAACCAGGACTAAATCAGCCCTAAACAAGGACTAAACGCTAAATCAGGCCTAAACCAGGACTAAGCCAGGTCTAAATTCTAAACCAGGCCTAAACCAGACATAAACCAGGCTTAAACCAGGCCTAAACCAAGTCTAAACAAAGTCTAAACCAGGACTGCAGGCTGTGTGGATCAGGATGAAGCATGCACAGCTCACAGACCGCAGACTGAGTGACACAGGTAAAAGAGCACCCTAAGGCGACGGCCACTCCCTGTTCTCCCTCGCACTATCCTGTACCTGAGGGCTGTGAGTCACATGACACACCTGACACGCCCTGCACACGCTCAGTCTGTCGGCAGGAAATAGCGCAGGCCGCTCCTCAAACAGCAGCAGCAGAGCACAGTGACTGCAGAGGCTGTCAGCGTGTGGGGAAATAGTACAATGACTCCGTTTTAGTGCAGCTAAGTCTGGTGTCATGGACGGTTTACTGATATTTTGGTGGTAAGAATCCAGCAAGGCACACTCTGACGCCCCTCTTGCATTAAAGGAACTGTATGTAGCCTGCACTTACTGTTTAAAAAAGATCACAAATGAACTTGGGTTGCCAGAGCCTTAACATACACAGGTTTTTCCTCATTCTCAGTATATGGACTAGCCTCATGCGAAAACTCAGAACCTCCAGGATTCACTCACTGAGCTGCACTAGCACAGAGACAAGACTAGTTTGACCCACTGCCTGTTCACCTTCATAGTTCAGTCAGAAATCTTAATCATGCTGTTAGAGGCACTTTCTACCAACTCCATATCATCGCTAAATTAAAACCAATACTGTCTCACAAAGATTTGGAAACAGTTATCCATCATTTATAACCACCAGATTTGACTACTGCAACCCTCTATATGTAGATTAAACCAAACACCAGCAGATTACAGCTTGTCCAACCCCAGTTTTAGCTCAACTCCATTGGCTGCCAGTGAAGTTCACAATTGATTTAACACTTTTACAGTTTAAAGTTCTCAATAAGTACTCAATTATCTCAGTCTCAATTATTTATCTGATCTCCTGGCTCCTTACTCAGCCTCCGGCCCTCAGGTCAGTAAGTCTTTGATTATTAGTTTGTCTTCATCTCCAAAGCTCAAAACGCTCTGTTCCACCTTGTGATGTCACGAAGTGGTTGTTTTCAAGTTAACAGCAACCTTATATCTTTAGTTCAGTAGAGATGGGCAATTCCAGGGCAAGTTGAAGTTATCCAAAATGATGCTAGTGAATGTGTATGGAATTTATTAACACAATAGAGCACTTCCTGTATTGCCACATGACATCACAAGGTGGAACAGAGCATTTTCTGTTTTTAAGAAGAACTAAATATGCAGGGTTTGTGTGTTAAACATATGTGAATGAAGCAAAAAACGCAACTCCAGGTATGTTTTGATAGAGAAAAAAGCAGATCAGAAAATAGGGTAATATAGGCTCTTTAATGCGCACCTCTCTGTTCTGACTTCTAACTCTTATTGCAAACGTCTGCTTGTTTGTTTCTATATCTATGCACTGTATTTGATTATTTTTTGCTTTATTTTTGTGAGGCGCTTTGGTATGAGGCACATAAACACTGCTGTATGTTTAAATGGTATAGTAAAAAGTAGTTTAGTGTGACTCTGCAAAATCTGCATAGGGATAAAATTGAACAGGAAGTAGTGACGCTAACAGTGATGCTGCTGGGTGCTGTTGTGCACAAACCGATTACCAAGAAATCCAACTTTTCTACCCCAGCTCCTCCACCCGTCTTCTGACTTCCACCCAGGCCATAGAACCTGGCATGTGTTTTCACAGATAGAAAAAATGTCTCACAGAATTTTTTCTATTGGTTTTAGTCAAATCAAAACGTTAAAGAAACAAAAGTGCAGGTGTCAAATGTAAATTCAAGTTTTATTTTACAAACAGACGGCTTATATAAAAAAACAGAACACCATGTACACTCCAAGACTCGTGTGCAGCGTTTAAACAGAAGCTGATCAGCGATACTCTGTGTCCGAATCCACCCGGGTACTCCTCTGGGTGCTTCTTTTAAGTACTTCTCTGGGTACTCCTCTGGAATGCTCCATTTGTACAAGACGCAAAAGAATCATTAAAAAAGCAGTGAAGTATAAGAGTCACCGCCCCCTTCTTGTAAGTCCCGGGTACTGCCAGGCCTGTTCGAGAAGCGAAGGAGGGCGCAAGGACACTTTGCTCAAAAAGATTGTGGTCCACTTGTCCCGTCAGAAGTCACAAATGTTCCAACGTTCCAACATTTGAAATAAAAATCCATGAGGTGTGTCGGAGCTCCGCATGCACCGGTCGGCAGGTCAGGTCAGGAGCAAGGAAAAGCGTAACTCCATTTTTGATTTGCAGAAAATCCAATCTGCATGTCCAGTTTTTTTCAATTATATCCGAGATTCTTATAGTTTGGACTGAAAAAGCACCAGATGAAATCAAATTTAAAAGATCACCGTCAAACGTCAAAAGTAATTAGGGTTATCAAGTCAGTTTTTGGGCAAAATCATGTAAGAAACCGCCAGGAACTCTGAAAAATGTAAACGAAGGATAGTCCACTGTTTTCAGGTACATTCTAAAAGGCAGTCCCAGTTTGGAGAAGCAGGCTGCCAGACAAGAAGCAGGGCAAAGATATTAACATAAAATCATTAAACAGCAAAACATATAACAATGTCATTTTGGGCGTTTCTGAAAAAAAGACAAAGGCAGTGATCACTCCTGCATTATTCAGGTTTGTAAACGTACTTTTAAGCCCCATTCACACACAGATCCCAGTCAATTGCCAGGTAGAAAATTCCACAACTCACACACGCACCAGTCCCAGAACATTGTCGGGTCTGCTTTGTTCACACATAACTTGTATTTCTCTACGATCTATCACAGTAGCTGAGTGTAACCAGGGAAACCGAGATCATAACCAAGGAAACCAGCCGACGGTGCTTTCCAGCTTTATTCACTCACACATCCTCCCTGCATATTGCCGGTAATTGAACTGGGAAAATCCTAGATCAAAAATCCGGGTAAATCAGTTCTGGCTTTGTTCACACACTCAAAATGCAGGTAAATACGCAACTTCAAGTATGTTTTTGATGAGAAAACAAGATTAAGGGTTAAGGGTAAGGTTAAAAGCTCAAAAAGCAGGTTTAACAAAATCCATTAAAAACACTCACACTGATCATTGACCATTAGACATGACTTGATCTTGATCTCAGTTACAATTTGATTAATTGCCCAACCTTATTTTTTCTGTATTGAAATATAATGATTTTGTAATTTTTTTATAATGATTTTTTTAATGTACTTTTAAACATAACAGTTTTGGTTTAGTCAACCTTTAATCCAACCTCAAAGTTTTGTCATTTATAAAAAGTATACAAAAAGAATAAAACTTCCTTCTGAAAGCTTTCATTGGAAATTTAAATAATAAAATATCACATGGCTTTTAGAGCACAGAGAATATTTGGATTGTTTGCGCCCTCTCTGCTGGCCGAAGCAATGAAACAAAACACAGCTCCAGCTATGTTAACCACTATAACACAGGCAAAATATGTGTCGTCTACACATATTTGGACAATACTCCAGAGTGCTTCTCCAAACTGGGAGTCGGCCATCTTTAGAAGGACAAATTCCAGACCACCCTTTTGGATCTCCGCTCCTGTCACTTTTGGATCTGTGCTCCTGTCACTTTTGCTCCTGTCAGTCCACCTGTCCGTCAGGTTAAAGCTCCAGTGTGATTGTCTGTTAGCAGAAGTCGTCATCCGCGCCGTAGAGGTCAGCTAGCTTACGGAAGCGTGGGCCCCACTCGCTTAGGTACTGGTAGTCCTGGTCCGCTTCAGAGGAGGCGGAGCCAAGTGAGCTGAGTGACTCTGCCACTGACCCTGCTCCCTCGTAGGCGTAGGTGGCCAGAGAGTCATATGGGGGCGCTGTGGGGTTGCAGTCGTGCTCCAGGACTCTTTGGTTGATAAAGTCCCGCACGTCGCCGTTGTTGTCACGTGGGCCGAGAGGGGGAGGAGCATTGCAGAGGGGGCGTGTCTGCGGAGGGGTGGGTACAGGAGGGTATCGGTGGGCATGATGTCGCGTCTCTGTTTGGCGGGCTCCTCCAGGAGCAGCAGAGTCCGGGTGACGCAGAGCACCCATGTCGAAAGCCTGGTGTTGGGTGTCCTCCTCGCCTCCGCCTCGTCGTTGTAGCTCACCACATTGTCCCGGACATCCTCCTTAGAGATGATCAGAGGCTCCTGCTTCCGCTGCCGCTTCAGGGCCGCGAACAAGAACACACGATCACTGAAAGGGAGAGAAGGAGATAAGAAATACTGATGTTGTGTCCACAGGCAAGACACTACCTATCTCATCCATGTAAATCATTACTGTAACAGAGGTTGTGACAAAGGCTGTGAGCAGAAGAAGCACAGTCACAGTAGTAGTGTGGTAGTTGGTAGTTGTATAAGTACTTACTGAGTAAAAGAACCACAACTAGGAGTAGCAGGAGTAAAAGTATATAGTAAGTATAACAGCACACAAAAGCTGCTTACAGTAGTAGTAGTAGCACTACTCTCAGTAGCATAACCACACTCAGCTGTGTACAGTACAATATTATTAGCAGAAATGCTTTCACAGCAGTACATACAATTGGAGTAAATACAGCAGTAGAAGTAATAGCTACTGAGCAGCAAATTTGCAGTGGTCGTCGTATCTATTAAGTACTTTAAACGCCACACAGCAGTGATTACAGTAGCAGTATACTAAGCACCGAGTTGTATAAACAGCACACACAGTACATTACCAGTAGTAATAGTAGTAGTAGTAGTAGTAGTAGTAGTAGTAGTACTTACTGAGCAGCATTACAGCACACAGCAGTACATCAGTAGTAGTCACAGTAGTAGTACTTACTGAGCAATATCACAGCACATAGCAGGATAGCGATGAGCGCTCCTGTGCTGAGCCCCGGGCTGCTGCTCAGCGCCTCAGCGTTGCACAGTTCCATGTTGCCGTGGCGATCACACGTGCACACTCGCACGGTGAGCGTGCCCGTGCTGCTCTGCATGGGGTAGTCTGCGTCTGTGATCACTACGGCAACCAGGTACACGCTCTGCTGCAGTCGACTGTAAAACTGTTCCTCCGAGTCAAAATGGCCGCCGTGTTTATCTGCACAGGAGAGGAAGAGTCAGGGCTACGTTTAAAGTGAAACTTCTCCAGTCTTCTAGGCTTAGTCAGTGTGGGCCTGTACGTCATAATTAGTCCCGGTTTTGTCCTAGTTTTTGTTTAGATTGGATTTCAGCAGTTCAACAGTCCAAACTTTGCAGAGTTTTATGGATATTAATTTCCATTTATTTTTCCCCATAGACTTTTGAAAAATTCAATATTAAGATTTTAAAGGCAGGACAGAGGCTAACTAGCTATGTGCTAATTAATGTCCCATAACACGATTGTTTTCAGTGGAAACACTTAAAAATTTTAAACTTAGAATTTGGCAAGTGGTTTATAAAATTTCAGAAACTAATTTTAAATAAAACGACATAGCTGATTAGTTCTAGCAAGCTTTCAAACTTTTTTTTCTTGAAAAGTGGGCAAAATAAATGGGCAATTTACAATTTCTCTGTAAGTAGTACAGGACTTTGTAATCTAGCGCTTCCACTATAGTGAAAGTAATTGTTGGTAATGATAGTAGTAGTAGCTGCAGTAATATAAAGTGAAAGTACATAACTGCACTAGTCTACCATGGACAGCAGATGCAGTAGAGTACAGATGTGACATCTCACCTCCGTTGTCTCTCACAGTGAAGTTGCTGCGGTGAGCACCCTCTGGTGCCAGGCTGAAGAGAAGCGGTGTCCAGAGGAGGGCTCATCCGGGTCCACTGCACTGATTGTCTGGATCCTCTGCAAGAAAACATACCGAGTACAAATATTTACTAGATATACTTATCTGGTGAACATTCAGTTTGCTGTAGTTTAATGTTGATTGTGTACACATGGCCGCATACAGCCACCCCTCGTGAGCTTCATTGCTCTATTTCTGTTTTATCTCACTAGTTTAGTTTTGGTTTAGTCTTGGATTCAGCCCTGACATAACCTCATTAAGTCCTGGTTTTGATCTGGTTTCCAGTCTGGCCTCAGGTTGGACTGGTCTGATTGTATCTACATGGAGGACAAGCAGGTGATGCCAAAAGGGCAAGTAACAGATCAGATCTGTGGAGAAGCAAGCCCATCACTGTAAAATGTATTTCATAGGAGCAAAAACGTCAGATATAATTATTTATTATCTGTGGAACATTCCAGAAAAAGAAATAACATCTCCATGGAGACTCTCACTATCACCACCAGAAAAGTTTAACATATTGCACCTACATTGCATTTTTTGCATTTGTTTAAACATTCCTTGGGCATCTGCAGCTGTTTCCCTCTGCCCCTGCACCAATCTGCTGCGCTGAGGATTATGTAATATGAATATCCCTCCTGCTGAGCTGCACTTGTCTCTGTGGTGGCCCTGTGCCCCGGCTCAGCTAAAGCAGAGAGGTAATTAGTATTTCGTATACACCTCTGCAGCTCGTTAATTAAATGATCTGGCTCCAAACAGATTGAGCAGATGAAGATGTGTTTTTTTGAATATGGAAGGGGCTCAACTTAAAGGTATTATGGAACTGACAACTGTTCACCAGCACCTGGTTATCGCCATGGAGATGTCCACTTGCTGTGCCTAAAATGTTCACAGTACGGCACTAAACCTGAAACAAGCAAACTAAAATGACTCTCTCTGCT
>JAIEZT010000026.1:29945144-29970268 GCA_019594935.1 Periophthalmus modestus | reverse complement strand
ATACAGAGTTACGGTAATTTGAAAAAGCGCTCTTGTCAAATTCTATTGGCGCCGATAGCAGCCGGGAAAATTACCGGATCAAACAATTACATTTCCTGGATCTGTGGTGACTGAAAATAAAGAGAAATTGGAACGCGTCAAATTAAGCCATGGTTACACAGCAATACAATTTTATTTTGTAGAGAAGTACATATAGAGAGTATAGTATTAGTATAGTATTTTTATCTGCTTGAGACGTGAAGGAAAATAGACTAATTCTACAACACAAATCTGATAAGTAAAATGAGCTGAAATACAAACACGCCCTCTGTGGTCTCTCCAGTTTGTGGCCTCCCACTGCAGATTGTTCCAGCTCAGCCTGACTGGTGACATTCACTTATAAACCTGCACGTGGATGTGCAGGAGTCCATCCACACAGACACGTGTACAGATGTGCACGTGGATGTGCACGCTCTCCCCTCACACTCCCGACAGACCTCCGTGAAGCTGCTTGTCTCATAATTTAATCACCTCAACTTATTATTGTTATTATTATTATTATTTACAATTTTGAAGTCATAATGCAGTCCTTAGCATCCAACATAGATAAGCCAAGTGCCACAGAAATACTCTCAGAGGGCACTAAACACAAGCATTGTCCTCACTAAAATTCAATTTGCTCTTTAATCATGTAGAATTTATTTGTACTCTTACATTGATGTTTTCTGATTTTTTCTCATTGTCTTATTTTGACGTCTGTGTGATCTAAAGTCTGGCAAATACAATTTTCTAATTTAATATAACAATATTATTTTGATACTGTATGTTAACTTTCAGATGAACACACAGAAATATAAGGTTAAAGGAAACTTCACTGTCCTGAATAGGCTACATAATAAATATTTCCACAGACTTGAACAGAACAGAGTAAACAATACAATAATACGACACTAAAGGTTAAGTCAAAAGGTTATTGTGCATCAGGTTGGACACTTGACTAATTTGAGTTAAAAGAAATTAATTTCACATCCCATGGACATTTTATTTGCATAAAATATACAACATATTCGGTATGGGCATTAAAGTTTATTTTTTATTTTATTTTTAAACTTTTTCTGATGCTTTAGATGCCGAAAAAGCCAGGAGTGGACAAAGATGCCCATATCTCTGCATCCAACATCCAGCAACACAATTTTGACAAATCTCACCAGCTACGTGAAAGAGTTTTTCCAGAGGGTCTTTATACCCTGGTGTTACTGTTGGACAGGTGTTAGGTTTAGGCTGTGCACTGATGATGAGTCACACAGTAGTAGCCAGGACCCTCAGAACCAAGATTCTGGACAAAGTGACACTGACACCCAGGAATCAAACGACAAAGAACATTTGGAAGACACTCAAAAAGTACCTTTACTTGTGTATTCAAAAGAGGTAAAGTGTATCCAGTTGCACAAAATGGACATAAACAGCAAAGACTGCCAGGGTCAGTTGCACATGCCGTGCAGGGAAAAGCCTGACATTCAATGTCCCATGCTTTCAAGTGCAATCTGAAAAACAGTGATACTTGTCTGCACAGTCTGGACAGTGAGGAGAGCCATAACCAAAGACCTGTGTGAGGGTAAACTGGGGTCTCATGTGTGGCAGGCTATGCAGGCAACAGAAATGATGGATTATGGAGATTTGTCACTGAGCCATCTTCCAAATTTCCTCTCTTCCAAGGAGAGAAAATCTGAACTGCCTAATAACCACTGCCAAAAGAAGTAGTTAGTGAATTTTCTCTTACAATTCCTGGAACATTGGTGAAGTCTTTTACACCATATCCTGATTTAAAACGTATCTCAATGAATCCTTCAGTGTCTTGCCTGGGAACCAACCTGCAAAACTGCTACCTGAGATGCTGCCAAGGTGTCAGTTTATGTATAAAAATGATCTGCCAGTGGGACAGCCTGGAAAAAGAAATCACACCGTGTGAAAAGGTTTTTTGTACAATCTTTAGCACCGGTAATTAAATCACAATCTCTGAACCACACTAGAGAACTTTTATTCACCATCACTGTAGTGACAGTGAGGGAGAGGTCAACCTCACCACCTGGGCTCCCTGTTGCTTCAGAGCATTTAAAAAATAACTGAAGGTCCAAATTGCAGAGGACACTGTTGTGATGCCGGAAGAAGACAGCAACACCCATCTTCACCTGGAGCAGAGGAAGTCTGCTGATCTTCAGACACATTTGAGGCAGTGGGTAGAAAGCATCTGTGAGGAAGGCAGCTCACTTGCCACAACTGACCGGGACAACATCCACCTCCTCCCAGAGATAGTTTCCCATATAAAACGGCTTGCAAGCAGTTTACTGCTCTGGAGAGGAGTAATGATTCCACACTTCAAAAGCTTAAGCCTCACTGCAAGTTCAGCCACAGTTGAAGCAGAATTTAAAAACCTAAAGCATGGGCTTTTCAAGCATGACAGCTTGCCCATGTGGGTAGACTGTTTTATTGGCTGCCATTTGACATTCATTGAGGGCAAAATGAGGCTCTGCTTTGCAAAAAAAAAAAAAAAAAAAAAAAAAAAATACAAAGTAAGAATGTTCTGTCACAGTGATTACTACAGAAGCCATTCAAGGAAGTGGTAATGAAATAATGATTAAGGCTATGTAGCACTGTGTTATAAACAGTATATATTTACAATAGTAACACATTACTTTGTGTCCAACAGAGCCACGGTGAATCCATCAGGCACCAGTAAATATCTGGACATACCAGTGACTACTAAAAAAAATACTATGGTCAGCTGCACATACAGCATGGGCAGTGTTTCCCAAACTTTTTGAGCCATGGCACATATTTTACATTAGAAACATCCTAAGGCACACTGCCAAACAAAAATGTCGCAACAATTTAAAGCTAGCCACTTGGTAGCTAGCTTTAAGTGATTTCTCAAAAAAGAGGCTGCGTTCTTGTTATGAAGGTGAGGAGTGTTTTGTCTGGAGATGGCGTTTAAGTTCACTTGGAACCATGCCACTGTTTGACATGTATTTCACGGCACATCTAGTTTAGCAATATAGGCTCAGTTGGTTCCCCAGTATAAGTGAATCTTAAGGCGAGATAAATTTCCTTGTATTGACCACAACTCATGCTAGGCTCTCCATCTGGGTCAGAACTTTCTCCAGGACTCTGGTCAGATTATCCATTGCCACAACACAAATCAACAGTTGTAGCGTTGTCTCATTTGAGATTGCCCCCTTGTGGAAGAGCACTTGAAGAGTAATTGTTCTAAATTGACATGCCAATCAGGTGAAATTGGATAATCTGTCATGGCACACCTGATATTTCTCATGGCATGCTGGTTGGGAAACACTGGGATAGGTATTAAAAATACCTACATGGAAAGAATACCACATATTAAAACCAGACACTAGTACTTAAATGCACTTGTTTAGACAGAGTTGAACAGTACCCGTATTGTGCCCCCAACAGTTAAGCCTTGCAGTCAATTTGTGAAGAGTGCTTCTCCTTTTGTTTCCTAAAGAGTCAAGGTGTAATGTGCAGACCAGTAAATATCAGTAAATATATGGATATGAACAACTACTGTAAAGATTACCATGAGTACATACATACCTGCACAGTGTTGGATAGGGGAGGGTATGGCTGCAAAACGTGCAGTGATTATGAATGTTAAAACATACAATCAACATACATTCCTTTACTCTTAACACTTATAACTTATAACACTCATAATTGCTTATCTTTATGCAGATGCTGACTCTTCATCAGATGATGCTGTGGAGAACTGGAGGGGCCTTGGAATTCCTCCCCAAAAAAGGAAGCTGAATGCAGAGTAATCAATGAAGAGAGCAGTCGAAATCATGCTCTTTAAAAAAGGAGAACCACCATCAACCTATAACAAATGCCACACTGTCCATCTTTAACACATGTACACTTGATGCCTTTGATCCAGAGCCTAAGCAGCACATACTGTGACATCGCTGCTTTCCAGTGCGTTTTAAATGTTGACAGAAGATGTGACTCCAGCAACAAAAAGATGGAATGGAAATCAAATAAATGCATAAATGTAATGTCACAGTGATATACAATACCATGAGAAATGTTGCCAGTCTGTAATTCTATATTTCTATAAGCAGTGTTCATCCCAATGCTGCACTCTTCACTCAGACGATGATGGAGGTTCTGTTGGTTTCTTCCTGCGTTGACATTGTCACACTGCGCTGTAGCGTGGTAGACCTGGCCACTGCTTTTGCAACAAGCACTCAGTCTACCCAGTTTTCCATGTCTCAGATTTGGTTTCATCTGGATGCCGAGGCAAACAGAGAACACAATGGAGAAGAGGCAGACCTCTGCACAGGGACAGTTACTCACTGTTTCAGGATTGGGAACTTGTGGGTGGATAGTGACCTTGGTGTTACCACAGCAACCAACCCACAATGTAGAGAGTTTCCTCTGGCAGAAATTCCATCCTCTGTGGTTCTCCAAGGGAAATCCGTCACTCTCCGGGCCATCGTAGCCATCATCATAGTGACCTACAGTCCTTACATGTTATAAAATAAATACTTTTACCTATCAGTAAAATGTTTCATATTCAGAAGGTTATGACTTCTTATGGCTTCAAAATGAAAATAACATGCAGGAAAAATATACCACAGGCTTCTACTAAGTAAGCTCGTATACAATTTAAAAAGTAGTAAGGTTATCACATAAATGCTATCCATGGTCAGCAAATACTGAGTTAATAGTTGTGCAGAAAAAAACAAACAAAAACAACAACAAAAAAACAAGTACATTTACGCAAAAATGTTAAATATTAATGACACACAACAACACAAACAAAGCAGAAAGGATTTATATAACAGTTTGGCCTATAAAAGTATTGTTAATATCTCAAAAACTAAAGCTGGACAAACAAAACTTTTTGAGCACAAAGGATTGACAGTTTTTGTGCAGGTGTGCTTTTGATGGAGGGTCAACTTCACGGAGGTCCACTGAGCCTCTTCCAAATCTTGCCCTTGCTGCACATCTCAATTCTCATTTTGATGTGCACAATTGAGTTTGTCTTTCTGTTTTACGCACTACATTCATCTCATTTTCATTCACAACACACACAACCTGATACATGCCCACAACCTCATACCTTTGTTTGTGTTCATTATTCTACATGAATCTTCCTTTTGTAAATAAATCATTGTTTTTGAGCATGTTACAACCTGGTCTCATCTCTTATCTTGTTATGCGCCTGACCCAGACATAACTCCTCCTTGTTCAGACTGCACCTGATCCAGCTGCGACTCCTGTGTTGGAGCATTAAGTTGCAGTGTGACACTCACTCTGCTGTGCTGCTGTGTCACTGTCTTTGAAGGCTGCACATGTGAGACCACATGTTCACACGAGAAGTATGTATTTATCATGGGAAAATACTGCAGTGGCCTCCGATGTCCAACAACAGCATTAATCCAGAGTGCTGTACTATCAAAGGTTTGTGTGGCCTGCAAAAGAAAAGAGTGTAAAGGGGGAAGGAATTGAGTTGGTGTGGAGCACCAATGAGAAGAACTTCAGGTTTTGAGCTGTTTGGCTGGAGGAAGTTGTCAGTCATCCATGCCCTCCCCTCCCCCAGGAGAGGAGGGCATGATGAGAACTGATGGAGAATGTTGGGGAGGCGGGGGCAAACCTGACATCGAGCTGAGTATCATCAGCACAGCAATGGAAGGATATTCCATGCTTGCTAATGATGTGATCCAAGGGGAGCATGCAGATGGAAAAGAGGCTGGGGCCAAGAACCAACCCCTGGGGAACCCACAGGTAACACAGAGACCACTAAAATGCTGTGTCTGATAGGCCAAGGAAATACAGCAGTTGGTTAAAGGTGATGGTATGTGTCTGTTTATTTTATTTATTTATTTCAAGGACAGTGCATATTAATCGACATTTCTGTAAATATGCCAGAATTAGCCAAAGCCTATTTTTCATCTGTAGACCCTTGACGGCAGATACTGTCCACCTAAAAACAAGAGTAAAATTACAACACAATAAATACATAAAACACAAGAAATATATAGACTATAACAAAGACGGCAGAGTCACAACAAACATTCAGCTACAAACCACCACCAGAGCAAATACAACACATGACAACCGCACACAGACACAGGGCAAGAGGCCAGCAGGGGGCGGCAATGGCAGATAGAGTCAGTGTTCACAGATCTGATTTGCAATTAGCCAATGTTTTAACTGTATTTTAAAGGTGTGGTAAGTGTCAGTGGATCTGATGGTTGTGGGTGTGAGGTTCTAATCCGAGGCAGCGCAAACAGAAAAAGCAGTTTGGCCAAAGGAACTTTTCCTGAGGGGGATGATGCCGTCTCCTCGTGCTGCTCCTCTCGTTCTACTGTGGCTGGTGGTTCTGATGGAGATAAACTGACTGAGTGGTGGAGATGATAGACCTTGAATGATTTTATAGATTAGGCAGAGATTGGAGTATTTGATCATGTTATCCAGGCTGAGTAAGCTGTGTTTTTGGACAGTGGTGAAGATGGTTTGCTTTTTTCTCCAAGAACCAGTTATCTGTTACATTTAATGTTTAATGTCTTGTAATGTTTCTGTTGTCTGAATGAATGCTCCGTTCTATTTTACCTGCCTTAGGACAACAGACGACTATTAGCTATTGTGCCAACTCCGGCGGTGGCTTGCTGATAGTTAATATGCTCTGTCCTACAACAAAAACATAGAGAAACAAAATATGTGCTACAAATTAGCTTGTCTGCTGCACTCATCTGGCTCCAGAAACTCTTATCTTCAGACTGAAAGTAGGAGGGAATGGAGAGCCACACACATAGATTGTCTCTAGTTTGTTTCTAAACTTAACAATTTAATTCATCAACTCATGACAGAAAACAAGAACTTTAATAACAGGGAAGATTAGTTTTGATTCTATTTCTTCTCCTATAGACCATTATACTCCCGATAATTTGTCTTCTCTGCTTGTATTAGTATAGGTGATAACAACAGTAATGATGTTATTTATAACTTGGGTTGATTCAAGCAATTATGAAACAAAACTCTGGTCTAACTCTAGCACACTATCCTGTAGAGAGGCTCTGACAGTGTTTTAATTAGACGTGTTTGGACTGTGACATGTTTCTTCAGTGTGAAACATCCCCTCAGCTCGGCTCTGAACATCACCTCTATAGGAGCAGGTCCGAACGTACGCCTCTTACGCTTAAATCAGAGGTTTTCATGTGTTTCTAATTATTCTTTGTTTTATGGCTGCTTGGTAAATTCAGAATGATATCAGGGTCTTGAGCAACCACATTACTTAGTTTAGTAGCAGGCACGTTTGGCATTGTTCCTGTAGAACCACATCACCAAAATGGTTTTCCTCAAAGGGCCAGATATAATGTAAAATAAATGTACATAAACTACTTTTTTAACTTGTTAATTAACTGTGTCTGTATTTATTACTTATTCAGTTTACAAATATTGCATATGTATTTCCATAGATGTTAAAAATATGGCTGTAACTGCGTATCTCCTGATAAACTGACATTTTAAGGCAATCATACCTTTTAATTTACCTTGTCAAGGGCCACATAAAATGATGTGACGGGCCACATTTGGCCCGCGGGCCTCGAGTTTGACACATGTGCTGTAGAACATATTTATCATAGTTTTACATTAGCTAACCAGTTTGTAGAAAAAGTGAACAAAAGTACAAACATACATTAAACACAGAATATCTCTACGTACAGTTTGTCATCAACATGGAAAATTCCATCAAAAATGCAGAGACAATTTATGCACAAGAAATACATTTTTCTGACAGTTTAAACTTTGATTTAATAAGGTAAGGCGTATAATCATGACTATTGTGCAGTTTTTTTAATGACTTAAATTTATATGGACTCACCAGACCTGTGACAGAGGCTGTGGCTCTTGTGCCATTTCTGTGCCTACAAGCACCTGGGCCTAAAAGTTACAACTAGTTGAATTTCCGGCAGCTGCAAGGTCTGTGATTGATCCACAAAGACTAAATGAACTAAATACATTTAAAAATGACTTTTATAGTCATTTGAGACTTTAATGAGCAGTCACATGCTCTCAGTCACTCAGTACTTATGTCTGTGGACTCTGCACTCATCGAAAAGAAGCTGTCTCCTTCTGAAGTGAAGACACATGTCCATGTCCCCACACCTGAGCTGCTGGTCACACTGAGCCTGCACATGTGGCACAGGTGGTGAAGATAATCCATAAAGCCAAAGAACCTCAAGCACCAGTCCTGCTCCATGTTTGTTTTCATGTGAAGGATCTGACCACTGGCCACCACAGAAGGGCAGGGGCTCTTCCTCCACTCCACTCTTTTCCATTTATGTAGCTGTTTCTGTACAAGACAAGGGGAGAGACGCCCTTCTAGATATTTGGTTTGATTGCCAAAGGTATATTGTGAACGTGACCCAGGCCAGTTGAGAGAATGATGTTTTGGTTCACAATCAGTCAGTCTGCCTAAAATTGTAATGTCAATGTACCCTAAGCCAGTGTGTGTATGTGTGTGCGAATGGTTCCTTTATAACTTTGTGCTCAATGAAGAAACTGTGGAAAAAAACAGAGGATTACTATACCACTTGATGATCAAAAACTGTATGTGTGATGTACATGTAGAATTATTTAAATAGAATAAAAACAAGTGCAATTTAAACAAACAGAAGTTATTTTGAGGTAAAACACGAGTAACAGGTGGTGTTGTGACCTACATGTGGTCTTCATCAGGGCAAGTATGGTGCGCTCCAAGTAACAGGTGGTATGTAACAACTCACATAATGCCGTCATATGACAAGCCTATTGCACAGACATATACATCATAATACAACTTTGGGTAGAGCAGATGTGCAGTCTGGATTTAACTATGTAAGAAAACAACAAATGACAAAAACTGATGAGAATATAAAAGCTTGCTATATTTGCAGGAAAAATGTGTCTTCTTTTTAATATTAAAAGGATATTGTAACCTGTGTTCTTATTGTTTTGAAATGCTTTTGGCCAGTGTCTTAATCTGCAAATAGAGGACACGTACATTTTTCTCATTCTCAGCTAATTTTCAGCCATGAGCTTTAAGTGAGTCTCAAAAGCATACCCAGAGTTGTGTTTTGTTTCATTCACACATGTTTACCATAGCAACCATGTATTATTAGGTTGTCTACATCTCCCAAGCTCACAATGCTCTATTCCACCTTATGATGTCATGAAGCAGTAGTTTTCAAGCTAACAGCTCCATTTTACTTTTTGTTTAGTAGAGATGGGCAATTCCAGCCCATCCTTGAACCGCCACTTTAACGTGGTGGCAGGTTTTGTGCACCCAAATGATCCTGGGAGCTATGTTGTCAGGGGCTTCATGCCCCTGGTAGGATCACCTACCAAACAAGTCCTGAGGGACGGGTCAGTGGCTCAAAAGCCTTTCATGACGAATACTACAACAAGACCAGATACGTCGCCTGGACTGCTATTACTGTGGCCTCAACATGGAGCCAGGCCTGGGATGGGTGCTCGACAGCGTCTGATGGTCAGGCCCTTCCTCACAGGGCTGGTCAGGCACAGCCCAAAGGGGCGATGTAGGGTCGTCGTCCTGTGGACCCACCACCTGTGAGAGGATCCATGAGGGGCTGTTGCTGAGAAACTCGGGGCGGCAGTCGAAGGCCTTGATAACCAGATCTCCAGACATGGAGACTGGCTCAAGGGTCATGGGATGTCACGTCGATGAGGGGGAAGGAGTCTGAGCTTATGCAGGAGATTGAGCATTACCGACTAGATATAGTTGGTATACATTACGCTATAGTTATTATTCATTCACTTCCACAGTTGGTGATGGTAAGTTACTACTGTAGCCACTGACAGAAGCAAGATTGCCAATCTGCACCATCGGCCCCTCCGACCATCATCAATCATTCGTGCACACACCACTTTCATACTAGGCAATGTGGCTGAAGTGTCTTGCCTAAGGACACAACGACAGAACTTGGTCCTCCAACCTTCAGGTTGAGGGACGAACGCTCCAATCACTGAGCCACGGCCACCATAATAATAATAATAATAATAATATGGGCCCTTTAAAGCAAATGTATTTCAGCAATGAAACTGGCAACCCAAATGAGAGACTCATTTTTCTTCCTGATTGGATAATATCTTTTTTGTTATCAAGAATAAATCTGCATTCATTTTTTTCAACTTTTTTCTGTAATATTTGGTTTTAACATGTCTATCTTGTATTTGGGGACTCAGATGGGTCAAGTTCATGAAATTTCAACTTAAAATCTTACATTCTATATACTGTCCCTTTAAACAGGGATTATAACCATGAAGGTACAGTTTCCTAATGGCCCTATGTGTCTGTGCAGCTGCAGCAGGTCACACACAGAGCAGAGTAGTGATGTGACATTTTGAGTGGGTGATACAAGATGACAGCCTGTCTGCCACCTTCACCCAGACCCTGCTCCTCAGCTCACAGGACCAGCTCTGCTCATGGGAAGAAATATCAACTTATATATTAAATCAGTCAGGGCATGTACTCTCCATTATAGTGGTCACTGGGTCTGCCAAAGCTTAAGTAAAAGTTCTGCAGCACAAATGAAGCAAACTGTGCAACGCGATTTACACAATTTGAGCGAATTGAATGGCACGAAATCAAGCATTAATGTGTGAATGGGCCAACCGGCCTATAAAACGCAAGACAGACGTGAGGGTTCATTCAAGATGGAGGACACACTGATATTAGCCGTCTGCAACGAGAGGGTGCTACACGACACTACCTCCTACCATTACAGAGACCAGAATAATATAATGTACATGAATTATAATTTCTTTTTTGGGTAGTGTAGAAAAAAATCCCTCATACATGTCTCAAATTAGCACAACCCGGCAATTAAAAGTAGATGACATAGCCAACTGAACCCACTAGATAGCACCATATGTAGTCATTGATTCTACTGATACAGCTCTGTGCATTGAAGTACACTCAAAATCCATAATTATAAGTATATATCTATATATTAGACAGCAACAAAATGCAATGCTAAATGAATAAATGTGCTTAGGCCATCGCGCAGCTGCAGTTGTTCTTTCTCAGATAAAATGTCCCTGACCTGTGGGGTGCCCCAGAGGTCAACCCTAGGACCGCTGTCCTGCACAGACCTGGATTAAAAGTTTAAAGTTAAGTTTTTTAAAAGAAACAAAAGTGAACAAGAAGGAAAGAAGAAACAAAAGCAGGGCTCCCACTGATTCAGCGGGAGAGTGAGTTGTATTTTTATTTAACCCTCCCCGGGCCACAGTAAAATGGTCAAGCGTTGGCCGGTCCACGGGGATAAAAAGGTTGGGGACCACTGCTTTAAGACACAGACATATTGTATAAGTAGCTCTTGAGGTCAAAATATGTCCGCTGTGTGCTCTCTGCATTTTCATAAACTTCCGGTTGCAGTGTACGGGTGGCATGCTTCTTGTTGTTAGCATTACCATGACAGGAAAATACCAGTCTGATCTCTGACTTGTGAAAAGAGCTGATAATACCACTATGGTGAATAATTGGATGCTGGGAATGCATAAGGCAAGTGCACCACTGTACCACTGTAACCACTGTAAACCGTTTGAAAAGCTAGTTCTGTTTTTCACGTTTTGTTGTTTGTTTGTTTCTTTGAGGACAGTAAAAATCAGGCACAGTCCCTTTAATTAGTTGTTTTCCGTATTATTTAAAATTATAACACAACAATCTGAATAATAGGGGTATATATTGGGAACTTTACTGCCGCTTTAAGCTGCTAAGAACCCCACAACTTTGAGATGAACCGTCCTCTCCAAAATCAACCATCTCCTTACCTAGAGCGTATTTACCTTTATCTCATCCTCCTCAATCTCTTCCATCATAAAACACATGACCTTCACTCGATCCTGTTTGACTGCACTATAGAGCATGGAGAGGCACTTTGCACGAGAAATCCAAATCTCCTTTATGCTCATATTATACCATCGTCACACAGATAGGAAAATGCAAAACGATCTGTCTGCAGACCTTCACCCAGATGACCCTGCGACAAATGTTCCACCAGGAGAACGCTCACGTGACTTACCCCCACACCGGTTTACATTAGTTTACGCTAAATATAAAGTGCGCTATGGCAACAAATTATATAAAACGTGTAATTAAACAAGGGGTATTATGCAAACTAATGATTTTTTTCAGCTTTCTACCATGTTCATTCATCAAACACAGGCCTAAAGAGTTTTTAGATGTCATCCATGCATGTTTTTAGCAATGCCTCCTTGCAGTTAGCTGTAAGATTCTGTGCAATGCTCAGTCTACAAGCCAATATCATCCCTGCTCCAACTACAATTCTCCATAAATATACAAAAGCATGACACAAAACTACACAGCAACTTGACAAACCTGACGTGATTTGCAGTAGTTTCGAAATTCACAAAACATGTTAATGCTTTAAAACTCCATAGAACTAAAAATACCCCCTCTTTAAGGTTATTTGACGCAATAAAGCTCATTTATTTACCGTCTTTAATTAAAGGGAAGTAAAAGACAAGTTAAAGATTGTAGGCTTCATTTAATTACCAAATAAATTACTAATCTGAAGTCGTCAAGCTTAGTGTTGTCTGTGCTCGTCTGCGTGCATAGGGTAATTAACAGTTTAAAATATGTTTTTACAAATATATCTTTGTCTCAGCATGCACAATGATGCCTATAATATAACGTGGCATATTAGATGCAGATACACAGTGTGTTGCCGTAGGCCCTGTGTCTGGTTAAGATTAAGCGCAAGTCCGTCATTTAAGATTAGGAAAATGGTTTGGGCTTGTCTCTAATGTAAAACAATGTTGGCTTTTGTAACGTTGCATGTAAAACCCACAATAGTTGTCTAATACGTTTTTTACAATAGTGAAAATGTTTTACACGATAGCAATGTGTGCGTCAACGTCGGTGGCGGTCAGAGGAGTCGCAGATGCCGCAGATTGGCAGCCTTGCTTCAGTCCGTCTACCCCAGGGCAGTCGGGGCTACAATAGTAGGTTACCATCACCGAATGTGGAGTGAATGAATATTGTGCAAAAGCAAATTTAAGCCTCTGGAAAAGCACTGTATAAGACCATCTTTCCATCTTCCTCCCCTTATCAAAGGCCGAGTGCAGGGTTGCCAGGTATGCGGTTTTCCCAGGGACCTGAGCTGCTTTTTAATGGTTTAATGGTGGAAAATATTGTCCGCAGGTTTGGCCAGAGCTATTTTTCCATGGAAAACGTACTGATTTAATGACAGTCCTCAATTTTGGTGACGAAACTAAAATACATATCCAAAGCCACCAATGCTGTGTGGAACTTCTGTTTGTTCGAAAGAGAGAGAGGGGAGGGAGCAGGCCTGTGTCACCCAGACTGTATAAACGAGTGGACTACTTGAGTTTGACGTCACCCATTGCGTTCGGCTCCAGTCGAATGAAGCTCATCAAGACTAGCTATTAAAAAGGCAAATTTGGAGCCGAGTCAGAATTTCGAGAAAGGTCATAGCAACCAAAGAGTCAATCCGGAGCAAGGCTGTTGAAGGTAACGCCCCTTCCTGTGCGCACCAGCGGTTTAGCAGGGAGTGGGCGCTTAGCAACACTGTCAATCAAAACTGTTGCTAACTCTAGTGGGAGTGGCCTCGGAAAGAAGGCACCTGATTTGTCTGTTATAAATATATTTAATTTATATCTAGATGTACCGAAACACCGGTGAAATAAAAATACTAGAATCATGCAGAGCGGGTCAGTACCGAGATTTTAAGACCAAAATGACGAGCCTGACAGCAGCAGTTATGGACAGATGGGTGACAGTTTTTCAATGCAAAGTGAACTGAAGCCAGAGTTGATGGAGCCGGAAGGATGCCCATGCTCATTTCCTACTTGGAACGGGGCGGGTTATGTCCGTTTATAAATACAGTCTATGGCAGGGGCGTCAAACTCAAATGCACAGTGGGCCAAAATTAAAAACTGAGACAAATTCACAGGCTAAATTTAATATTTACTGAAAAATTGATACCGGCGGTCAGCTCTAATGCACATCTGATATGATCTCACGGGCCAAATATAATTAAACCATGGGCCAGATTTGGTCTCTGGGCCTGAGTTTGACATATGTGGTCTATGGTGTCACTGGTGAAGCGCTAATTTCAGAAAAGCAGTGGAAAAATACATCCACAGGTAGATTCTGTGGGTTTTGGTCGTTTTTGCATACGCTTCTGTGTGGGTTGGGTCGCTGAAACCTGGCAGCCCTGGCCGGGTGTCATGTGAGGGTCCTCTAGGTGCAGCTGTCGTGGCAGGGTCATCTTGGTGGAGGTCTGCAGCCAGATCGCTCTTGGAAAACGTCGTTTCTCGTAAGCACAGATAACATCAAACCTAAACCACTTCCATATTTTCTTTTCTTTGGTAACTTTATGCGTTTTGGGGCCTGAGATCATAATCATCAGAGCGGCGAAAAACACATTGAGAGGGTGAATTGTTATGACAAGTACGGGTCCCGGCGGATGCACTATTTTGACATCTACTGTACTTGGGGCGGCCCCTAAAAGCCGATAAGGCCTCAGTAAGTCGGCATTCCCATCTGGGGTGAGTTAGCAGACCTGGCACACTGCAGCCGCAAATGAGGTGAGAATCAATACACGGACGACAGCAGCGGAATAGTGAGAGCACAGAGGAGGCGGAGGGAGGGTTAGGTACATTTATAGAGTTACCATTTTGTGTAGTGCTAAAGGTGCAATATGTAACTTTTTGGTAGATGGTCTGCCACTATTCACTCATCAAAAGTTGCATTTGGAGTGATTTCTGCATGTTTGAGCGACCTTTAATCGTTTATTTTTAAGTCGCCATATTGCCGATCACCAGCATAGGCCGACTGCTCATTATCATTTGTTGGTACATATGAAAAAATAAATAAATCTGCTACCAGGTAACGTGATGTGCAGCTAGAGGTATCGACTTTAGTTGTTAAGATGTTTACAGCGACATCGGCGTTACATTAGCAATGACAACCAATATGGCAGCAGGTGGATAAAACGATTGAGATGTTATTGGTGTCTAAGATGTTCCACACTATGGCATTAACTATGGTCAGTGACTTATTTGCAGAGAGACGAATGCATGTATTTCAAGACAAACAATCTTGTAATGGGGTAAACTTAGCATAGATTCGTTTAATACTCTTTTGTGGAATATTCCAAGCAAGAGGAGGCTCCGGGGAAGACCCAGGACACGCCTGAGGGACTATGTCTCTCGGCTGGCCTGGGAACGCCTTGGGGTCCCACCGGAGGAGCTGGAGGACGTGTCTGGGGTGGGGGAAGTCTGGGAGTACCTGCTTAGACTGCTGCCCCCGCGACCCAGCACCCGATAAGCAGAAGAAAATTGATAGATGGATGGATAAATAATCTTGTAATGGGGTAAATTTAACATAGATTAATTCAATGCTCTACTGTGAAATATTCCAAGCAAGGCAGGGACATCTCAGGTAAATGCATCTCTCTAATACATTGTCTGACTAGAGGCTGATTCATACTGGACTTAGAACGTACAAAGTGTTTCTGCTTCCTCTGATTTTTGGTTTCACACTACCTTCCTCAAATCCGCGCCATTAAACTGCCCCGGGTGCTGTCTCAGTGCCGGGACATGGTTTTGTGTCAATACAAGATAAATCCAACTTCAAGAGGATAAATGAGAAGAAAAACAGTTATAACATGTTTAAAAAAAAGTTGATTTTGCATGAGAAATGTAAGGTAAGGTAAGCATTTTGAGAAGTAGCAGTACTTTTACTTGGGTAAGGTTAAATATGCTACTACGCCTCCTCCTTTCAAGTGTAAATTTAGGCAGAGTGCACTTAGACGTCACGCGACAGCTTACACAAGTAAAAGTTGAAGTGATTAATATTAGGGTTGGAGCAGCTGGGATCACACACTCAGGCCTCTCAGACACATCTGCTCCGAGTTTAGGATATGTATTTTTTTCAGACCGGGTTAAAGAGAGCGATAATAAAACGCACATGGAGCAGCGTGCAATGTGCTAGCTCCACCGGTGCGCTCACTAACAAGAGGAAGTGGACGCCGCGGACATTACTGCACTGTCCACATTTTAGGAGTAATAAAAGACGGCATGGTTGAGTTATATCTCTGCGCCGTTTTTTTTTTTTTTTTTTTAATTTATAAATGCCTGAATCCAGTTATTACCTATAAGTACAAGACTGAGCACTAAGACATTCATATGATCTCGCAAATTCAGAAGATCCAACCTCCCACTCGAAAAACGGGGGAACGAACACAACTCGGGTGGGAATTTCAACTCGGAAAATTGTGCTGAATTCCCAAGTTTAATCACCGTGACAGGATGATGTTTGGGAGAGCATGGTGACAAACTGAGAGGAATTTTGTTTAATATTACACTGATGGCTCTACGTGACAAATTAAAGTATCGTATTTTCCAGACTATAAGTCGCTCCGGCGTTTAAGTTGCACCAGCCCAGAAAAGCAGAATAATGAAGAAAAAAACATATAAGTCGCAGCTTTTGGGGAAATTTCTTTTACAAAATCTGAGACGAAGACCAGACATTTTATCTTTAAAGGCAAGTTATAATAATGACAATAAAATAGAGAACAACAGGCTGAATATCAGTACAGCACGATAACTAACACATTTATATTTATTCAGATACATGAAGCGTAGACAGAACTGAACATGTGTCTGGTATTTTAACATAAGATATTAACAGTTAATCTGATAACTAAACAAAAAAACAAGCTAACAATTTTACTCTTGATCTCAGTCCAAATCACAAAATCCATTGAATTCTTAATTCTCTCTGTCGTTTCTGAACAACTCCGCCTGCTCCGGAGGAAGTTCCGCTTTCTGCTTCCTCGTCCTGCGTGGCTGTCATCACACTCAGCAGAATATGATTTTCACAACAAATGGATAAACGTTCAGTCTTTCTCAGATGTCTGTTAAATTACCGTAATGTTGAAAATGAAAGTTCTCAATAGTACAGGAGTAGTAGATATAGGTACAAAAGCCTAGAGAGCCCTCACGCGATTGTCAGTGTGAAATTATACACTCAGATGCGACTTATGTTCCAAAATATGAAAAAAGTGCAACTTAACTTAAGCCAGAGTTCAGCTTTACATTCTGATTGATGAACTAATTAGTAATACAACTTTGCAACTTTTCTAAATAATTTGCTTCTCCGCAATGTTCCGCATATCCCGTCATATAACTTTCTGTCACAACACCTACAGAGCGCTTTGCAGTCCAATGAATCAACCAAGACGATCAATTTATGCAAATGTGTTGTTTCACGTGCATTTCACGAGCTGCTGTGCTCATTAACGCTCTGATTTTGGGAGCTCGGGTGATTACGTAGCTGCCTCTGAGTTCTAAAGATCACATGAAAGCAGCACAAGTCAGCTCTACCGAACGTGATGGAGTCATGTGGCAGAGTGGTGATGAGTAGACCGCTCTGATTTACTGAAGCTGATGAGGATTGGTGACAGGTGTGTCTAATTTTTTTTGGGACAAGCAGACGCCAGACGTGCCCTTTCCCTGCCCCCTGCCACACATATGCTCTGCTGAAGAGAATAGAGGAGAGGGAAAAAAGGGAAGTATTAATACTCTACTTGGTATTGATACTCTGAAGTCATAATACATGTTTCCATGCCTGATCTCGTCTGATCTTTGAAGCTAAGTAGGGCTGTGTCTGGTTAGTACTTGGATGGGAGACCTCTGGGATTAGTGGGACAATACTGACAAAACACAAAAACATATTGTTGTGTCCGTAGGCAAGACACTTCACCCGCCAGCCTTGCTTCTGTCCGACTAGTCAAAACCCAAGGAGGTCTATATGTTATTCATGCATGTTTGACAAATCTAGCAGTCGCTCCCGGACCCTAGTCACATACTCCTTACACTTATCGGTACGATCCTACCCGGTGCTCAGCCCACGTCGCTCCTGCACAACAATTTTCCATAACTATACAAATACAACAAAACGGTTCACAAACCTGATGCGATGTGCTGCAGTTTCGTGAGAGGGATGCACGCTGATTGTGTTGTGATAGTGCTCTGAAGGAGGAGTGACTCGAGTACAGAAAAGGAAGGGCTGTCAAAAGCTAAACTGATACTTTTTGAACATGTTAATACGTTATACGAATATATCATTCTCAAAACAATAAAAGGAAACATGATGATCTAAATATGCTCTGTAGTAGTAGTTAATACCCCATCTAAGTGTAATACACCCTCTGTAGCAGGCATGTCCAAACTGTGGCCCGGGGGCCAAATGCGGCCCTCAGACCAATGTTTCTTGGCCCTCAAGCTTCCAGGTGATTTGGCCCATATTACTTTAAACAGTACTTTTTACTGTACATTTCTGAAAATCTACTTATTGCCCATCTCAGATCTCAAATGTATTGTCCCATTGAGGATGTAGCATGAATAAACGTCTAGTGGTTCAGTCTAACTTGTAATAATAAAACAGATTTGAAGTACTCACTGTATTAGCGACCAGTCTATGGCCCTCAATCGGCCCTCAGCTTTATCTGTGTTTGTATTTGTGGCTATAAATGAGAAAGTTTGGACACTCCTGCGCTATAGTTTCTATCTCTGAATCATCCTAAATAAATTGTTTGTTCATTATCTTTGTTCATGCCTTGATTAGACTAATTAAGGCTTAATTATTACAAAATGGAACCCAAGCATTAAAGGGCTTATATTACACTTTTTCCTGATCTACGTTATAATGTTGTTTTATCAAAATGCCTGGAGTTTTGTTTTGTTTCATTCACACGTTAACTCACAACTAAAAGTAAAAGGCATGTGTTAACTTGTAAGCTACCACTACATGACATCACAAGGTGGAACAGAGCATTTTGAGCTCTGGAGACATAGACACACTATTAATAAAGCTCCAGGTCTGTTTTCGGTGAGGTAACAACATTCTAATATGGCTTAAAGCTCACAAGAGTCAGTTGTGTGTAATATAGGACCTTTAATATAAGAATAATCTTGGTATTGACGGAGAAACATCTGTTGAAGTTGCGTCCCTCCTCTGTAAAGTTCCTCTGCAAGCTCACCCCTCCTTTTTTGCTCCTCTGTACTCTTAAAACAAACTGAAACAACATTTCCACAAAGTACTGAATTGCTGTAAGTGCCTTCTACCAAACGATGATGAAATAGTCTCCCAGAGAGTGTCTCACCATGCAGAGGACTTAAGTGGAGCTGGAGGAGGAGGGCGAGATTAGGCCTGATTTAACCATTCATCATTGGATGAACCTGGTCCCATACCCGCGTTTGGGCAAGGGGGGCACCTGCTCGGGTGCTGCTTTCTCTCCTCTTACATCATTTATCAAGATGAATGCACCGCCTCGCTATGCTCCGGTACAATCAGGCATTTACAGGCACACGCGAGGTATCTACGGTCGGTAAGGGGATAAGAGACTACAGTTAAATATTGAGGTGTACTCATTTATCTGCTTAGAAAGTCAGTTTTGTGTTGTGAAGACGCAGTACAGAGTGTGTATGTTCGGTGTGTGTCAGGGTGGGTTACCTTGCATTTGCTCAGGTCTCCACTAATCCACCAACTATAGGAACTGCTGAGCAACATCCTGATGCAATTTGAGGTTCAAATAGAAGGCAAATTTATCTTACCTATCCTGTAGCTATCATTACAATGAAAGGAAAGTCTTTTAGCTAAATGGTTAACACACGTCATTACGGGGAGCAATCACTGACTTAAATGGCAGAGTGCTTATAACTGAGAGTAGAGATATTTGAATTCTCAGTTGTTGTTTCAAGACATTTCACCCTCGTCGCAGTGTGACTGTGATTAGACTGGGTATTATGCAAAATAGACGTTTTAGAGCTTTCTACCATGTCAACACATTGTTCCCTCATCAAAAACATCCCTGAAGAGGTTTTAAAACATCATTCATGCATGTTTGAGTATAGCGTTTTAGCAATCTCTCCCGGGTCCTATTTGAACAAACAATTCTCCATTAATATACAAAAGCATGATGCAAAACTATACACAGCAACTTGACAAACCCAATGCGATGTGCGTTAGTGGGATGCTAATGAAACTATGGTTGCACATTGTGTTGCGATAGCGCTCTGAAGGCGGAGCGACTTTGTGCGGGGAGGAAAGGGAGAGGAGACTAAGAGTGTCCAAAACGAAAAGGAAAGAAGGTGAACATAAGGTTAATGTGGGGAATGTGTTCTTCTGCATTTCACCCATCCCTCAATACCACTGGGGCAACCTGTCTGGAGCAGTAGGACCCATCTCCAGATCTTCTTTGTCTGTGGTATATTTGATGGAGTTGATGGGGGAAAGTTGAGTGCTCAGAGGAAAGCTACCTAGACAACGGGAGGAACGTGCAAACAAAGAATGCTGTAAGAGATGTCTAGCCACTGGCCATCGTGACTAGGAGTTTGGAGATGGTGTAGGTGCAAATAGTGGCCACATATGTAATGATCTGCTCAGAACTGCTCCGGCTACACACAGGTTTGAAGTTCAGACTTGGCCTGCTCCATAGGGACAAACATGTAGTGGATCCTCTGCCAGGAAAAGTTACATAATGCACCTTAAGCGATTCCAAACGAAATATGATCAGTTACTCAAAATTACACCTGCAACCCATAAATACCAATGTACAAAAAACAACTAAAAATCTTTCAACCAACACACATATTTGATTATTTTCACTCTTGTTCATTACATACATTTTATCCTGCATAGCAATACTGACACAAACTAGCCCCTCAGCCTGGCCTGTCTCCATCTGTGTGTGGTGGTGTGTGGAGGCCTGAAGATGCATTGTCCTGTCAGAGCTATTATCTCCTCCATCAATGTGCTCCAGCGCTGCTCCAAAGCATTATGGATGGATCCAGGCCAGGCCGGGCCATTCAGAGCCTGCCAAGTTCCACTGAGCGAGCAGGGCAATGAGGCCGCCAGCCCCTGTGCACAGATAAGAGGCCGGCCAAGTCCAGCGGCATCTCAGCTCAATAACGCAGCGCTCTGAGTCTGTTTGGCCGTGCGTTCAAATGCCTTTCATATTAGAACACATACAAGCACCTATAGTTCAGATCGATCAAATTCACCGGCGCTCAACTGTTGTGTTTTATCCACTTCAGCTTAGCTCTTTGAAGGTGCTGTACTTGAGTTTTACAGTTTTTATAAAGGTAAAACGCAGAATTTGTTCCTTTTAAACTGTTTGCACCGTTGCAAAGTTAATTCTGACTTGCCTTTTGCAGCCCAAGCATACTGATTATTCACTGCAAGGAGTTTATAAGCGCTTTTCACACCTTTCTGAGAGCAGAGCACAGTTTTTTTGTTATCACAGTGATGTTGACAACGAGTAGCATGCTAACTGCACACTTGCTAGTTCACAGGCGAAAAAGAGCTTTTTATGATGTGGATGATGCATGATGTCCAGGATGTAGACAGATTTTCATTGTCAAAATCACTTACCCTGAAGCCTTCTACTGCACCTTTTAATGAAAGATGAGAGATCTATACATCATCTCAATTTTCTCAGATCCAGTGGTGGAAACAGTACAGATTTTTTTTTTTAAGTAAAATTTGTTAGATGCCTGAAAATGTACTCAATTACAGGTACAAGTGATTGTATTTGTATGTCATAGGTGCTTTACCTGTGCAGATGGCTCAGCTGACAAGACACTGGACTTGAGCTCTGAGGATTGGGGTTTGAATCCCGTCTGGCACATGCATTTGAATCTTGCAAGTTCTGTTACCCAGCATGATATGCTCTTCACAGCTGGCACCAGTTAAACCAGATTGTGTGAGCAGAGTAACTTGCTCGAAATAAATATAGGGTGACCAGATGGAAAATCAACAAATGTGCACAGCACCTCTGTTTAAGTGGGACAAAGCGTGAAAATAAGGGACATCATTTTGGAAAAACCTGTGTATATATATTTTTTTCTTTTTTTCATTGCTTCTCCACCTCCTGTTTGAACAAGATGCCTCAGTTCCTGTATTCTGCTGCATTTTGGCCCATATTTTGCTCAAATTCAAGAACCAAATGAATGGGCAGCAGACCTGCTGTTTGACACATTCATCTGACGAGGCAAATTGGATCAATTTAGTAGCAATCTGTCTGCGCAGGTGAGCCCGGGTCTGTCTGCGCAGGTGAGCCCGGGTCTGTCTGCGCAGGTGAGCCCGGGGGTCTGTCTGCGCAGGTGAGCCTGGGTCTGTGTGTGTGTCCTCTCACGTGGCTCATGGTGCTTATTTGGGGTGAATGATGCCCGGTGTATGTGAACAAGACCCACCCCAAAGTAAAGTAAACAGAACTAAATCCAGTACGCATTGGGGCCGGTCCACAGAGTGTACCACCATGTGTTTTTCAAATAAGGCCTGTTATGAAGGGTAAATGCAGAGGTTTTCTGTTCGCAGGTCATATGTCGTCATATAAGCAGCGCCTTAACGTGCATAAACTTTGCAGGAACTTTTCTGAGTTTTTTTCAGGATCACTTTTAAATAAACACGAGTTGACTGCACTACACGGCCCGCGACAGCAGTAAGAGAAAAAAAAAGCACAAATCAGCTGCAGACAGACACTCTCCTCACAGAGCCAGAGCAGAGGTGAGCTTACACGGCCATGCACTCTCACCCCAGACTCAGCGGGTTTTTCAGACGCTGTTGTGTGGGTTGGGTCGCTATAACCTGGCAACCCTGCTCCAGCGGCCGCTCTGCTCCAGTGACCAGGCGTCCTTCTCTGACATCCCTCCTGTTTCACATCACACAGCCTACATGCCCCGACACTGCAGTGGACACTAGTGGAAGTGGTCAGAAGACAGTGGCCGAGCGCTCTATACCTCTGCTTATGGAAATTAAGATTTTGCCGAAAATAGTGAAATGTGGGACACAAACCCAATTTTTGTGAAGTGGGAATTGAGTTGAACATGCTATGCAATCTGGTCACACTGGTCACCCGGCTGGAAAAAAAAAAAAAAAAAAAAAAAAAAAGATTAAATCAGCTAATCAAATTTAAAGTTCAAATCACTTTGTTAAAAAAAAACAGATTTTTATTTCCCCCACTTTCTTGCACTGGAAATGCTTACAAATGAAAGAAAGTCTGCTCACTGCATTCACAGGGAGCGGAGTTGTAGAAGTGATGTGCTCTTCCTTCTCGTGTGCCTCACAGAGAAAGCAAAAAGCAAAGGAGTTTAGCACAGACCAGCGCCGACTGCTCTGAAATCAGCCACGTCAAATTAAATGTCGCAGCCCCAACACTGTTATTGTTATTCGTTTGTTTGGTCTCACTCAAAAGATTTTCCCCAATGTCTAATTGGTTAAATATGACCTGAATCTTTTTGAGTTATGACAATTTTTTCTAGTTTGTGGAACATTTTTTGTGGAAGGGGGAGCGGCGGGGCCGAACTTTTGGAGGAAAAAAAATCGCTCAGCCCTGTGAACTGTGTGAGCCGCAGTGTAGAGGATATGTCACTTTGAAAACATTAGGTCACTGGTTTGAGATCAGACCCTGGTGGTTTGACACTGTCATTTTAAACCACAGTCTGCATGTGTGTGTAATGTGTGTTTGAAGATGTAGAAAGGAGCAGTGACAGCGGTGAGACAGGGAGCGTTTTGGACAATTGGCACTTTTGCTAGACTCTGGAGTAATATACAGCATTAATGTGCATGTACGTGAGTAACAGTGCATGGACTTGTAATTGAGTGTACAACAAATCTACTTAAAAAATACTCAGTAGTTCGTTACTTTTCCTCCTCCACTCAGATCCCATCCTGCTCATGCCTGAAGTCATACAGTTCCTAATTGATTTGCAGCATCAGCCATATATCTGGGAGCATACCAGATGAGCAGCTAATCGGACACCCTCCTTAAAGTGCAGTACGTCACTGGCCCTGGCGTTTGGAAGAATAGTGAAATTGCCAAAAGAACCATCTGTTTCCATAAAAGTGTCCACACGCAGACCGTAGACAGATTTATGGTGCCATGACCTGGTTTATCTACTCACACAAAATAATACTACGCCGCATCACTCTATACAAGGAAAAAGTTCCGTTCAGTTATTGGTAGAGACGACGACACACAGTGAAAAAGGAACACAGCGTAACAGCACATTGTTAAAGCTGCAATATGTAACTTTTCTACTGGAGTGTCCTGGAATGTTCCATATAGCAATAAATGTATTACTTTTAATTTATATCCATGGAGATTATAGATTTAGTGTCGTACTGTGGAATAATCTAGACAAAGCAATCACATTTTAGTCATCCATCTCTATGGCGTCAAAACAGGTGAGGCAACCATGTTACTAGTCAGATCTGTGGAGAGTAGGGTTGTCAAAAGTATTGAAAATCATTATCAAACTAGATCCTCATTTCAGCAGGTAGTGACACTAAAAGAGCCACATTCACAGAAATGAACCTTCCCTGAATAGCTTTACTATGATCTTGAGGTGTATCGGAACAAGTTTGAAAATCACCTTCTATTATGTATTTTATTATCATCGTGGTATCAGAATCGGTATTGAATATCGAGAATCGGTATGCATCATTTCCATGGTAGCATCATTAGTAGCAATAAAACACCAGCAAAGATATGTAAGTCTAATGCCATATTGTGGATCATTACAGACAAAGCCACAACATCTCCATAGAGACAGACAGGGTGTGAACCCCCCCACCCTCCCCAGAATCACCTTTCAATCAAATTATGTACTTCTTTTAAATCTGCACCCCCTCAAACAGACGCAGTTTGGCCCGCAGGCCTCACTTTTAGCACCCCTGCTGTTAATAAAAGGAGAGGAGCCGCTTCATCCATCACATCTATAACAAGATCCCGTTAACCCTTCGCCCGAGCAGAGGATAAGTCATGATTCCGGTCGGCACCAGAGCGGCGGGTTGAAAGTCATATGTTCTGATGTAAGCGATGGGAAAGGCGAAGGGAACAAGAAGAGAGGCACACATCACGCATCTCCTACAGCATTCATCTAAGTCGCCAGCCCCACGCCGGCCCCCGCACATGACTGCACACGCCTCAGCGCTTGCACCTTCTCAATCTGCACAGCCAAAACACGCAGATCAACGGGGGGAGATGAGCGACGGAGACATGCGCTGA
>JAIEZT010000026.1:29872178-29945044 GCA_019594935.1 Periophthalmus modestus | reverse complement strand
GGCAAAACGTGCAGTGATTATGAATGTAAAACCATACAATCAACCTACATTCCTCCCTTTACTCTTAACACGTCTCATAGTGCTGATCTTTAGGCAGAGCGGACTTCCATCATCGATGATGCTGGGGAGAACTGGAGGGGCCTTGGAATTCTCCCCAAAAAAGAAGCTTAAATGCAGAGTAATCAATGAAGAGAGCTGTCCGAATCATGCTCTTAAAAAGGGAGAACCCCCATCAACCTACAACAAATGCCACCTGTCCATCTTTAACACATGTACACTTGATGCTTGGACCAATCCTAGCGCACAGACTGTGACAGCGCGGCTTTCCCGTGCGTTTTAAATGTTGACTCTGCAAATATGGGCTGAGTCAAACTGCTTTCACAGAAGAATGGGACCATCAACAAAACGATGGAATTGGAAATTCAAATAAATGCATAAATGTAATGTCACCTCCGTTATGATATACAAATACCATGAGAAACGTTGCCAGTCTGTAATTCTAGATTGCGATAAGCAGTGTTCATGTGGAGGGGCGGCCAATGCTGCATGCTTCACCCCGACGATGATGGGAGGTTGCTGTATGTTCCTTTCTTCCTGCGTTGACATTGTCAACACCTGGCGCTGTAGCGTGGTAGCACCTGGCCACTGCTTTTGCACACTAGCACTCAGTCCTACGCCAGGTTTTCCATGTCTCAGATTTGGTTTCATCTGGATGGCCGAGGCAAACAGAGAACACAACTGAGAAGAGGCAGACCTCTGCATAGGGAACAGTTTACTCATGTTTCAGGATTGGAACTTGTGGGTGGATAGTGACCTTGGTGTTACCACAGCAACCAACCCACATGTCGAGAGTTTCCGTTCTGGCAGGAAATTCCATCCTCTGTGGTTCTCCAAGGAAATCCTCACTCTCTCCGGGCCATCGTATCCATCATATAGTGACCTACAGTCCTTACAAATTTTAGAAATAAATACTTTCCTTATCAGTATAATGTTTTCATATTCAGAAGGTTATGAACTCTTATGCTTCAAATGAAAATACATGCAGGAAAAATATACCACAAGGCTTCTACTAAGTACGCTCGTATACAATACATTAAAAGTAGTAAGGTTATCACATAATGCTATCCATGGTCAGCAAATACTGAGTTAATAGTTGTGCAGAAAAAAACAAACAAAAACAACAACTAAAAAACAAGTACATTTACGCATAAAAATGTTAAATATTAATGACACACAACAACACAAACAAAGCCGAAAGGATTTATATAACAGTTTGGCCTATAAAAGTATTGTTAATATCTCAAAAACTAAAGCTGGACAAACAAACTTTTTGAAGCACAAACGATTGACAGTTTTTGTGCAGGTGTGCTTTTGATTGGAGGGTCAACTTCAACCCGAGGTCCACTGAGCCTCTTCCAAATCTTACCCTTGCTGCACATCTCAATTCCCATTTTGATGTGCACAATTTGAGTTTGTCTTTCTGTTTTACGCACTACATTCATCTCATTTTCATTCACAACACCACACAACCTGATACCTGCCCACAACTCATACCTGGGTTTGTGTTCATTATTCTACATGAATCTTCCTTTTGTAAATAAATCATTGTTTTTGAGCATGTTACAAACCTGTTCTCATCTCGTATCTTGTTATGGCGCGCCTGACCCAGACATAACTCCACACCTTGTTCAGACTGCACCTGATGCCCAGCGCGACTCCTGTGTTGGAGCATTTAGTTGCAGTGCTGAACACTCGCTCTGCTGTCCTGCTGTGTCACTGTCTTTGAAGGCTGCACATGTGAGACCACATGTTCACACGAGAAGTATGTATTTATCATGGGAAAGACTGGAGTGGCCTCCGATGTCCAACAACAGCATTAATCCAGAGTGCTGTACTATCAAAGGTTTGTGTGGCCTGCAAAAGAAAAGAGTGTAAAGGGGGAAGGAATTGAGTTGGTGTGGAGCACCAATGAGAAGAACTTCAGGTTTTGAGCTGTTTGGCTGGAGAAAGTTGTCTGTCATCCATGCCCTCCTCTCCCCCAGGCAGGCAGCCAGAGAACTGATGGAGAATGTTGGGGAGGCGCGGGCAAACCTGACATCGAGCTGAGTATCATCAGCACAGCAATGGAAGGATATTCCATGCTTGCTAATGATGTGATCCAAGGGGAGCATGCAGATGGAAAAGAGGCTGGGGCCGAGAACCAACCCCTGGGGAACCCACAGGTAAGACTATGTAACACAGAGACCACTAAAATGCTGTGTGTGATAGGCCAAGGAAATACAGCAGTTGGTTAAAGGTGATGGTATGTGTCTGTTTATTTTATTTATTATTTCAGGGACAGTGCATATTAATCAACATTTCTGTAAATATGCCAGAATTAGCCAAAGGCTATTTTTCATCTGTAGTCCCTTGACAGCAGATACTGTCCACCTAAAAACAAGAGTAAAATTACAACACAATAAATACATAAAACACAGTTGAGAAATATATAGACTATAACAAAGACGGCAGAGTCACAACAAACATTCAGCTACAAACCACCACCAGAGCAAACACAAACACACAATCGCACACAGACACAGGGCAAGAGGCCAGCAGGGGGGCAGCAATGGCAGATAGAGTCAGTGTTCACAGATCTGATTTGCATTAGCCAATGTTTTAACTGTATTTTTAAAGGTGTGGTAAGTGGTCAGTGGATCTGATGGGTGTGGTGTGTGAGGTTCTAATCCGAGGCAGCACGAACAGAAAAAGCTGTTTGGCCAAAGGAAACTTTTCCTGAGGGGGATGATGCCGTCTCCTCGTGCTGCTCCTCTCGTTCTACTGTGGCTGGTGGTTTCGTGATGGAGATAAACTGACTGAGTGGGTGGAGATGATAGACCTTGAATGATTTTATAGATATAGGCAGAGATTTGGAGTATTTGATCATGTTATCCAGGCTGAGTAAGCTGTGTTTTTGGACAGTGGTGAAGATGGTTTTGCTTTTTCTCCAAGAACCGCTTATCTGTTACATTTAATGTTTAATGTCTTGTAATGTTTCTGTTGTCTGAATGAATGCTCCGTTCTATTTTACCTGCCTTAGGACACAGACGACTATTAGCTATTGTGCCAACTCCGGCGGTGGCTTGCTGATAGTTAATATACTCTGTCCTACAACAAAAAACATAGAGAAACAAAATATGTGCTACAAATTAGCTTGTCTGCTGCACTCATCTGGCTCCAGAAAACTCTTATCTTCAGACGAAAGTAGGAGGGAATGGAGAGCCACACACATAGATTGTCTCTAGTTTTGTTTCTAAACTTAACAATTTAATTTCATCAACTCATGACAGAAAACAAGAAACTTAATAACAGGGAAGATTAGTTTTTGATTCTATTCTTCTCCTATAGACCATTATACTCCCGATAATTTGTCTTCTCTGCTTGTATTTAGTATAGGTGATAACAACAGTAATGATGTTATTTATAACTTGGGTTGATTCAAGCAATATGAAACAAAACTCTGGTCTAACTCTAGCACACTATCCTGTAGAGAGGCTCTGACAGTGTTTTAATTAGACGTGTTTGGGACTGTGACATGTTTCTTCAGTGTGAAACATCCCCCTCAGCTCGGCTCTGAACATCACCTCTATAGGAGCAGTCCCGAACGTACGCCTCTTACGCTTAAATCAGAGGTTTTCATGTGTTTCTTAATTATTTTTTTGTTTTATGGCTGCTTTGTAAAATTCAGAATGATATCAGGGTCTTGAGCAACCACATTACTTGGTTTAGTAGCAGGCACGTTTGGCATTGTTCCTGTAGAACCACATCACCAAAATGGTTTTCCTCAAAGGGCCAGATATAATGTAAAATAAATGTACATAAACTACTTTTTTAACTTGTTAATTAACTGTGTCTGTATTTATTACTTATTCAGTTTACAAATATTGCATATGTATTTCCATAGATGTTAAAAATATGGCTGTAACTGCGTATCTCCTGATAAACTGACATTTTGAGGCAATCATACCTTTTAATTTACCTTGTCAAGGGCCACATAAAATGATGTGACGGGCCACATTTGGCCCGCGGGCCTCGAGTTTGACACATGTGCTGTAGAACATATTTATCATAGTTTTACATTAGCTAACCAGTTTGTAGAAAAAGTGAACAAAATACCTCTACGTACAGTTTGTCATCAACATGGAAAATTCCATCTAAAATGCAGAGACAATTTATGCACAAGAAATACATTTTTCTGACAGTTTAAACTTTCATTTAACAAGGTAAGGCGTATAATCATGACTATTGAGCAGTTTTTTAATGACTCAAATTTATATGGACGTGCTATGACTCACCAGACAATCTGTGACAGAGGCTGTGGCTCTTGTGCCATGTCTGTGCCTACAAGCACCTGGGCCTAAAAGTTACAACTAGTTGAATTTCCGCCAGCTGCAAGATCTGTGATTGATCCACAAAGACTAAATGAACTAAATACATTTAAAAATGACTTTTATATTCACGTGTCATCTGAGACTTTAATGAGCAGTCACATGCTCTCAGTCACTCAGTACTTATGTCTGTGGACTCTGCACTCAACGAGAAGAAGCTGTCTCCTTCTGAAGTGAAGACACATGTCCATGTCCACACACCTCAGCTGCTGGTCACACTGAGCCTGCACATGTGGCACAGGTGGTGAAGATAATCCATAAAGCCAAAGAAACTCAAGCACCAGTCCTGCTCCATGTTTGTTTTCATGTGAAGGATCTGACCACTGAGCACCACAGAAGGGCAGGGGCTCTTCCTCCACTCCACTCTTTTTCTGACATTTATATAGCTGTTTCTGTACCTAATTCTTCTACAGGCAAGGGGAGAGACGCCCTTCTAGATATTTGGTTTGATTGCCAAAGGTATATTGTGAACGTGACCCAGGCCAGTTGAGAGAACGATGTTTTGGTTCACAATCAGTCAGTCTGCCTAAAATTGTAATGTCAATGTACCCTAAGCCAGTGTCTGTATGTGTGTGCGAATGGTTCCTTTATAACTTTATGCTCAATGAAGAAACTGTGGAAAAAAACGGAGGATTACTATACCACTTGATGATCAAAAACTGTATGTGTGATGTACATGTAGAATTATTTAAATAGAATAAAAACAAGTGCAATTTAAACAAACAGAAGTTATTCTGAGGTAAAACACGAGTAACAGGTGGTGTTGTGACCTACATGTGGTCTTCATCAGGGCAAGCATGGTGTGCTCCAAGTAACAGGTGGTATGTAACAACTCACATAATGCCGTCATATGACAAGCCTATTGCACAGACATATACATCATAATACAACTTTGGGTAGAGCAGATGTGCAGTCTGGATTTAACTATGTAAGAAAACAACAAATGACAAAAACTGATGAGAATATAAAAGCTTGCTATATTTGCAGGAAAAATGTGTATTCTTTTTATATTAAAAGGATATTGTAACCTGTGTTCTTATTGTTTTGAAAAGCTTTTGGCCAGTGTCTTAATCTGCAAATAGAGGACACGTACATTTTTCTCATTCTCAGCTAATTTTCAGCCATGAGCTTTAAGTGATGAGTTTTAAGTCTCAAAAGCATACCCAGGGTTGTGTTTTGTTTCATTCACACATGTTTACCATAGCAACCATGTATTATTAGGTTGTCTACATCTCCCAAGCTTACAATGCTCTATTCCACCTTATGATGTCATGAAGCAGTAGTTTTCAAGCTAACAGCTCCATTTTACTTTTTGTTTAGTAAAGATGGGCAATTCCAGCCCATCCTTGAACTGCCACTTTAACGTGGTGGCAGGGTTTGTGCACCCAAATGATCCTGGGAGCTATGTTGTCAGGGGTTTCATGCCCCTGGTAGGATCACCTATGGCAAACAAGACCCGAGGGACGGGTCAGTGGTTCAAAAGCCTTTCATGACGAATACTACAACAAGGCCAGATACGTCGCCTGGACTACTATTACCGTGGCCTCAACATGGAGCCAGGCCTGGGATGGGTGCTCGACAGCGTCTGATGGTCAGGCCCTTCCTCACAGGGCCTGGTCAGGCACAGCCCAAAGGGGCGATGTAGGGTCGTCGTCCTGTGGACCCACCACCTGTGAGAGGATCCATGAGGGGCTGTTGCTGAGAACTCGGGGCGGCAGTCGAAGGCCTTGATAACCAGATCTCCAGACATGGAGACTGGCTCAAGGGTCATGGGATGTCACGTCGATGAGGGGGAAGGAGTCTGAGCTTATGCAGGAGATTGAGCATTACCGACTAGATATAGTTGGTATACATTACACTATAGTTATTATTCATTCACTTCCACAGTTGGTGATGGTAAGTTACTACTGTAGCCACTGACAGAAGCAAGATTGCCAATCTGCACCATCGGCCCCTCCGACCATCATCAATCATTCGTGCACACACCACTTTCACTTTGGTTTTAACATGTCTATCTTGTATTTGGGGACTCAGATGGGTCAAGTTCATGAAATTTCAACTTAAAATCTTACATTCTATGTACTGTCCCTTTAAACAGGGATTATAACCATGAAGGTACAGTTTCCTAATGGCCCTATGTGTCTGTGCAGCTGCAGCAGGTCACACACAGAGCAGAGTAGTGATGTGACATTTTGAGTGGGTGATACAAGATGACAGCCTGTCTGCCACCTTCACCCAGACCCTGCTCCTCAGCTCACAGGACCAGCTCTGCTCATGGGAAGAAATATCAACTTATATATTAAATCAGTCAGGGCATGTACTCTCCATTATAGTGGTCACTGGGTCTGCCAAAGCTTAAGTAAAAGTTCTGCAGCACAAATGAAGCAAACTGTGCAACGCGATTTACACAATTTGAGCGAATTGAATGGCACGAAATCAAGCATTAATGTGTGAATGGGCCAACCGGCCTATAAAACGCAAGACAGACGTGAGGGTTCATTCAAGATGGAGGACACACTGATATTAGCCCCCTGAACGAGAGGGTGCTACACGACACTACCTCCTACCATTACAGAGACCAGAATAATATAATGTACATGAATTAGAATTTCTTTTTTGGGTAGTGTAGAAAAAAATCCCTCATACATGTGTCAAATTAGCACAACCCGGCAAGTAAAAGTAGATGACATAGCCAACTGAACCCACAAGATAGCACCATATGTAGTCACTGATTCTACTGATACAGCTCTGTGCTTTGAAGTACACTCAAAATTCATAATTATAAGTATATATCTATATATTAGACAGCAACAAAATGCAATGCTAAATGAATAAATGTGCTTAGGCCATCGCACAGCTGCAGTTGTTCTTTCTCCGATAAAATGTCCCTGACCTGTGGGGTGCCCCAGAGGTCAACCCTAGGACCGCTGTCCTGCACAGACCTGGATTAAAAGTTTAAAGTTAAGTTTTTTAAAAGAAACAAAAGTGAACAAGAAGGAAAGAAGAAACAAAAGCAGGGCTCCCACTGATTCAGCGGGAGAGTGAGTTGTATTTTTATTTAACCCTCCCCGGGCCACAGTAAAATGGTCAAGCGTTGACCGGTCCACCGTGATAAAAAGGTTGGGGACCACTGCTTTAAGACACAGACATATTGTATAAGTAGCTCTTGAGGTCAAAATATGTCCGCTGTGTGTTGTCTGCATTTTCATAAACTTCCGGTTGCAGTGTACGGGTGGCATGCTTCTTGTTGTTAGCATTACCATGACAGGAAAATACCAGTCTGACCTCTGACTTGTGAAAAGAGCTGATAATACCACTATGGTGAATAATTGGATGCTGGGAATGCATAAGGCAAGTGCACCACTGTACCACTGTAACCACTGTAAACCGTTTGAAAAGCTAGTTCTGTTTTTCACGTTTTGTTGTTTGTTTCTTTCTTTGAGGACAGTAAAAATCAGGCGCAGTCCCTTTAATTAGTTGTTTTCCGTATTATTTAAAATTATAACACAACAATCTGAATAATAGGGGTATATATTGGGAACTTTACTGCCGCTTTAAGCTGCTAAGAACCCCACAACTTTGAGATGAACCGTCCTCTCCAAAATCAACCATCCCCTTACCTAGAGCATATTTACCTTTATCTCATCCTCCTCAATCTCTTCCATCATAAAACACATGACCTTCACTCGATCCTGTTTGACTGCACTATAGAGCATGGAGAGGCACTTTGCACGAGAAATCCAAATCTCCTTTATGCTCATATTATACCATCGTCACACAGATAGGAAAATGCGAAACGATCTGGCTGCAGACCTTCACCCAGATGACCCTGCGACAAATGTTCCACCAGGAGAACGCTCACGTGACTTACCCCCACACCGGTTTACATTAGTTTACGCTAAATATAAAGTGCGCTATGGCAACAAATTATATAAAACGTGTAATTAAACAAGGGGTATTATGCAAACTAATTATTTTTTTTTTAGCTTTCTACCATATTCATTCATCAAACACAGGCCTAAAGAGTTTTTAGATGTCATCCATGCATGTTTTTAGCAATACCTCCTTGCAGTTAGCTGTAAGATTCTGTGCAATGCTCAGTCTACAAGCCTATAACATCCCTGCTCCAACTACAATTCTCCATAAATATACAAAAGCATGACACAAAACTGTACACAGCAACTTGACAAACCTGACGTGATTTGCAGTAGTTTCGAAATTCACAAAACATGTTAATGCTTTAAAACTCCATAGAAGTAAAAATACCCCCTCTTTAAGGTTATTTGACGCAATAAAGCTCATTTATTTACCGTCTTTAATTAAAGGGAAGTAAAAGACAAGTTAAAGATTGTAGGCTTCATTTAATTACCAAATAAATTACTAATCTGAAGTCGTCAAGCTTAGTGTTGTCTGTGCTCGTCTGCGTGCATAGGGTAATTAACAGTTTAAAATATGTTTTTACAAATATATCAATGTCTCAGCATGCACAATGATGCCTATAATATAACGTGGCATATTAGATGCAGATACACAGCGTGTTGCCGTAGGCCCTGTGTCTGGTTAAGATTAAGCGCAAGTCCGTCATTTAAGATTAGGAAAATGGTTTGGGCTTGTCTCTAATGTAAAACAATGTTGGCTTTTGTAACGTTGCATGTAAAACCCACAATAGTTGTCTAATACGTTATTTAACAATAGTGAAAATGTTTTACACGATAGCAATGTGTGCGTCAATGTCGGTGACGGTATTGAGAGGAGTCGCAGATGTCGCAGATTGGCAGCCTTGCTTCAGTCCGTCTACCCCAGGGCAGTCGGGGCTACAGTAGTAGGTTACCATCACCGAATGTGGAGTGAATGAATATTGTGCAAAAGCAAATTTAAGCCTCTGGAAAAGCACTGTATAAGACCATCTTTCCATCTTCCTCCCCTTATCAAAGGCCGAGTGCAGGGTTGCCAGGTATGCGGTTTTCCCAGAGATCTGAGCTGCTTTTTAAAGGTTTAATGGTGGAAAATATTGTCCGCAGGTTTGGCCAGAGCTATTTTTCCATGGAAAACGTACTGATTTAATGACAGTCCTCAATTTTGGTGACAAATCTAAAATACATATCCAAAGCCACCAACGCTGTGTGGAACTTCTGTTTGTTCGAAAGAGAGAGAGGGGAGGGAGCGGGCCTGTGTCACCCAGACTGTATAAACGAGTGGACTACTTGAGTTTGACGTCACCCATTGCGTTCGGCTCCAGTCGAATGAAGCTCATCAAGACTAGCTATTAAAAAGGCAAATTTGAGTCAGAATTTCGAGAAAGGTCATAGCAACCAAAGAGCCAATCCGGAGCAAGGCTGTTGAAGGTAACGCCCCTTCCTGCGCGCACCAGCGGTTTAGCAGGGAGTGGGCGCCTAGCAACACTGTCAATCAAAACTGTTGCTAACTCTAGTGGGAGTGGCCTCGGGGAAAGAAGGCACCTGATTTGTCTGTTATAAATGTTTATATCTAGATGTACCGACACACCGGTGAAATAAAAATACTAGAATCATGCAGAGTGGGTCAGTACAGAGATTTAAGACCAAAATGACGAGCCTGACAGCAGCAGTTATGGACAGGTGGGTGACAGTTTTTCAATGTAAAGTGAACTGAAGCCAGAGTTGATGGAGCCGGAAGGATGCCCATGCTCACTTCCTACTTGGAACGGGGTGGGCTAAATTTAATATTTACTGAAAAATTAATACCGGTGGTCAGCTCTAATGCACATCTGATATGATCTCACGGGCCAAATATAATTAAACCATGGGCCAGATTTGGTCTCTGGGCCTGAGTTTGACATATGTGGTCTAGGGTGTCACTGGTGAAGCGCTAATTTCAGAAAAGCAGTGGAAAAATACATCCACAGGTAGATTCTGTGGGTTTTGGTCGTTTTTTGCATACGCTTCTGTGTGGGTTGGGTCGCTGAAACCTGGCAGCCCTGGCCGGGTGTCATGTGAGGGTCCTCTAGGTGCAGCTGTCGTGGCAGGGTCATCTTGGTGGAGGTCTGCAGCCAGATCGCTCTTGGAAAACGTCGTTTTCTCGTAAGCACAGATAACATCAAACTAAACCACTTCCATATTTTCTTTTCTTTGGTAACTTTATGCGTTTGGGGCCTGAGATCATAATCATCAGAGCGGGCGAAAAACACATTGAGAGGGTGAATTGTTATGACAAGTACGGGTCCCGGCGGATGCACTATTTTGACATCTACTGTACTTGGGCGGCCCCTAAAAGCCGATAAGGCCTCAGTAAGTCGGCATTCCCATCTGGGGTGAGTTAGCAGACCTGGCACACACTGCAGCCGCAAATGAGGGTGAGAATCGATACATGGACGACAGCAGCGGAATAGTGAGAGCACAGAGGAGGCGGAGGGAGGGTTAGGTACATTTATAGAGTTACCATTTTGTGTAGTGCTAAAGGTGCAATATGTACTTTTTTGGTAGATGGTCTGCCACTATTCACTCATCAAAAGTCGCATTTGGAGTGATTTCTGCATGTTTGAGCGACATTTAATCGTTTACTTTTAAGACGCCATATTGCCGATCACCTGCATAGGCCGACTGCTCATTATCATTTGTTGGTACATATGAAAATATAAATAAATCTGCTACCTGCTAACGTGATGTGCAGCTAGAGGTATCGACTTTAGTTGTTATGATGTTTACGGCGACATCGGCGTTACATTAGCAATGACAACCAATATGGCAGCAGGTGGATAAAACGATTGAGATGTTATTGGTGTCTAAGATGTTCCACACTATGGCATTAACTACGGCCAGTGACTTATTTGCAGCAAGACGAATGCATGTATTTCAAGACAAACAATCTTGTAATGGGGTAAACTTAGCATAGATTCGTTTAATACTCTTTTGTGGAATATTCCAAGCAAGAGGAGGCTCCGGGGAAGACCCAGGACACGCCTGAGGGACTATGTCTCTCGGCTGGCCTGGGAACGCCTTGGGGTCCCACCGGAGGAGCTGGAGGACGTGTCTGGGGTGGGGGAAGTCTGGGAGTACCTGCTTAGACTGCTGCCCCCGCGACCCAGCACCCGATAAGCAGAAGAAAATTGATAGATGGATGGATAAATAATCTTGTAATGGGGTAAATTTAACATAGATTAATTCAATGCTCTACTGTGAAATATTCCAAGCAAGGCAGGGACATCTCAGGTAAATGCATCTCTCTAATACATTGTCTGACTAGAGGCTGATTCATACTGGACTTAGAACGTACAAAGTGTTTCTGCTTCCTCTGATTTTTGGTTTCACACTACCTTCCTGAAATCCACGCCATCAAACTGCCCCTGGTGCCGTCTCAGTGCCGGGACATGGTTTTGTTCGTGCAAATGTGTCAATACAAGATAAATCCAACTTCAAGAGGATAAATGAGAAGAAAAACAGTTATAACATGTTTAAAAAAAAGTTGATTTTGCATGAGAAATGTAAGGTAAGGTAAGCATTTTGAGAAGTAGCAGTACTTTTACTTGGGTAAGGTTAAATCTGCTACTACGCCTCCTCCTTTCAAGTGTAAATTTAGGCAGAGTGCACTTAGACGTCACGCGACAGCTTACACAAGTAAAAGTTGAAGTGATTAATATTAGGGTTGGAGCAGCTGGGATCACACACTCAGGCCTCTCAGACACATCTGCTCTGAGTTTAGGATATGTATTTTTTCAGACCGGGTTAAAGAGAGCGATAATAAAACGCACATGGAGCAGCGTGCAATGTGCTAGCTCCACCGGTGCGCTCACTAACAAGAGGAAGTGGACGCCGCGGACATTACTGCACTGTCCACATTTTAGGAGTAATAAAAGATGGCATGGTTGAGTTATATCTCTGCGCCGTTTTTAGTTTTTTTTTTAAATCTATAAGTGCCTGAATCCAGTTATTACCTATAAGTACAAGACTGAGCACTAAGACATTCATATGATCTCGCAAATTCAGAAGATCCAACCTCCCACTCGAAAAACGGGGGAACGAACACAACTCGGGTGGGAATTTCAACTCGGAAAATTGTGCTGAATTCCCAAGTTTAATCAGCGTGACAGGATGATGTTTGGGAGAGCATGGTGACAAACTGAGAGGGATTTTGTTTAATATTACACTGATGGCTCTACGTGATAAATTAAAGTATCGTATTTTCCAGACTGTAAGTCGCTCCGGCGTATAAGTTGCACCAGCCCAGAAAAGTATAATAATGAAGAAAAAAACATATAAGTCGCACTGGAATATAAGTCGCAGCTTTTGGGAAAATGTCTTTAACAAAATCTGAGACGAAGACCAGACATTTTATCTTTAAAGGCAAGTTATAATAATGACAATACAATAGAGAACAACAGGCTGAATATCAGTACAGCACGATAACATAACACATTTATATTTATTCAGATACATGAAGTGTAGACAGAACTGAACATGTGTCTGGTATTTTAACATAAGATATTAACAGTTAATCAGATAACTAAAGCAGAAAAATCACAAAATCCATTTAATTCTTAATTCTCTCTGTCGTTTCTGAACAACTCCGCCTGCTCCGGAGGAAGTTCCGCTTTCTGCTTCCTCGTCCTGCGTGGCTGTCATCACACTCAGCAGAATATGATTTTCACAACAAATGGATAAACGTTCAGTCTTTCTCAGATGTCTGTTAAATTACCGTAATGTTGAAAATGAAAGTTCTCAATAGTACAGGAGTAGTAGATATTGGTACAAAAGCCTAGAGAGCCCTCATGCGATTGTCAGTGTGAAATTATACACTCAGATGCGACTTATGTTCCAAAATATGAAAAAAAGTACAACTTAACTTAAGCCAGAGTTCAGCTTTACATTCTGATTGATGAACTAATTAGTAATACAACTTTGCAACTTTTCTAAATAATTTGCTTCTCCGCAATGTTCCGCATATCCCGTCATATAACTTTCTGTCACAACACCTACAGAGCGCTTTGCAGTCCAATGAATCAACCAAGACGATCAATTTATGCAAATGTGTTGTTTCACGTGCATTTCACGAGCTGCTGTGCTCATTAACGCTCTGATTTTGGGAGCTCGGGTGATTACGTAGCTGCCTCTGAGTTCTAAAGATCACATGAAAGCAGCACAAGTCAGCTCTACCGATCGTGATGGAGTCATGTGGCAGAGTGGTGATGAGTAGACCGCTCTGATTTACTGAAGCTGATGAGGATTGGTGACAGGTGTGTCTAATTTTTTTGGGACAAGCAGACGCCAGACGTGCCCTTTCCCTGCCCCCTGCCACACATATGCTCAGAGAATAGAGGAGAGGGGAAAAAGGGAAGTATCGATACTCTACTTGGTATTGATACTCTGAAGTCATAATACATGTTTCCATGCCTGATCTCGTCTGATCTTTGAAGCTAAGTAGGGCTGTGTCTGGTTAGTACTTGGATGGGAGACCTCTGGGAATAGGGACAATACTGACAAAAAACATATTGTTGTGTCCGTAGGCAAGACACTTCACCCGCCAGCCTTGCTTCTGTCCGACTTGTCAAAACCCAAGGAGGTCTATATGTTATTCATGCATGTTTGACAATTCTAGCAGTCGCTCCCGGACCCTAGTCACATACTCCTTACACTTATCGGTACGATCCTATCCAGTGCTCAGCCCACGTCGCTCCTGCACAACAATTTTCCATAACTATACAAATACAACAAAACGGTTCACAAACCTGATGCGATGTGCTGCAGTTTCGTGAGAGGGATGCACGCTGATTGTGTTGTGATAGCGCTCTGAAGGAGGAGTGACTCGAGTACAGAAAAGGAAGGGCTGTCAAAAGCTAAACTGATACTTTTTGAACATGTTAATACGTTATACGAATATATCATTCTCAAAACAATAAAAGGAAACATGATGATCTAAATATGCTGTGTGTTAGTAGTTAATACCCCAGCTATGTGTAATACACCCTCTGTAGCAGGCATGTCCAAACTGTGGCCCGGGGGCCAAATGCGGCCCTCAGACCAATGTTTCTTGGCCCTCAAGCTTCCAGGTGAATTGGTCCATATCACCTTAAACAGTACTTTTTACTGTATATTTCAGAAAATCTACTTATTGCCCATCTCAGATCTCAAATATATTGTCCCATTGAGGATGTAGCATGAATAAAGGTCTAGTGGTTCAGTCTAACTTGTAATAATAAAACAGATTTGAAGTACTCACTGTATTAGCGACCAGTCTATGGCCCACAATCGGCCCTCAGCTTTATATCTGTGTTTGTATTTGTGGCCCTTAATGAGAAAAGTTTGGACACCCCTGCGCTATAGTTTCTATCTCTAAATGATCCTAAATAAATTGTTTGTTCATTATCTTTGTTCATGCCTTGATTAGACTAATTAAGGCTTAATTATTACAAAATGGAACCCAAGTATTAAAGGGCTTATATTACGCTTTTTCCTGATCTACGTTATATTGTTTCACAAAAATGCCTGGAGTTTTGTTTTCTTTCATTCACACGTTAACTCACAACTAAAAGTAAAAGGCATGTGTTAACTTGTAAGCTACCACTACGTGACATCACAAGGTGGAACAGAGCATTTTGAGCTCTGGAGACATAGACAGACTATTAATAAAGCTCCAGGTCTGTTTTCGATGAGGTAACAACATTCTAATATGGCTTAAAGCTCACAAGAGTCAGTTGTGTGTAATATAGGACCTTTAATAAAAGAATAATCTTGGTATTGACGGAGAAACATCTGTTGAAGTTGCGTCCCTCCTCTGTAAAGTTCCTCTGCAAGCTCACCCTCCTCCTCTGTTTTTTCCTTTTTTGCTCCTCTGTACTCTTAAAACAAACTGAAACAACATTTCCACAAAGTACTGAATTGCTGTAAGTGCCTTCTACTACCAAACGATGATGAAATAGTCTCCCAGAGAGTGTCTCACCATGCAGAGGACTTAAGTGGAGCTGGAGGAGGAGGGCGAGATTAGGCCTGATTTAACCCATTCATCATTGGATGAACCTGGTCCCATACCCGCGTTTGGGCAAGGGGGGCACCTGCTCGGGTGCTGCTTTCTCTCCTCTTACATCATTTATCAAGATGAATGCACCGCCTCGCTATGCTCCGGTACAATCAGGCATTTACAGGCACACGCGAGGTATCTACGGTCGGTAAGGGGATAAGAGACTACAGTTAAATATTGAGGTGTACTCATTTATCTGCTTAGGAAGTCAGTTTTGTGTTGTGAAGACGCAGTACAGAGTGTGTATGTGTCCGGTGTGTGTCAGGGTGGGTTACCTTGCATTTGCTCAGGTCTCCACTAATCCACCAACTATAGGAACTGCTGAACAACATCCTGATGCAATTTGAGGTTCAAATAGAAGGCAAATTTATCTTACCTATCCTGTAGCTATCATTACAATGAAAGGAAAGTCTTTTAGCTAAATGGTTAACACACGTCATTACGGGGAGCAATCACTGACTTAAATGGCAGAGTGCTTATAACTGAGAGTAGAGATATTTGAATTCTCAGTTGTTGTTTCAAGACATTTCACCCTCGTCGCAGTGTGACTGTGATTAGACTGGGTATTGTGCAAAATAGACGTTTTAGAGCTTTCTACCATGTCAACACATTGTTCCCTCATCAAAAACATCCCTGAAGAGGTTTTAAAACATCATTCATGCATGTTTGAGTATAGCGTTTTAGCAATCTCTCCCGGGTCCTATTTGAACAAACAATTCCCCATTAATATACAAAAGCATGATGCAAAACTATACACAGCAACTTGACAAACCCGATGCGATGTGCGTTAGTGGGATGCTAATGAAACTATGGTTGCACATTGTGTTGCGATAGCGCTCTGAAGGCGGAGCGACTTTGTGCGGGGAGGAAAGGGAGAGGAGACTAAGAGTGTCCAAAACGAAAAGGAAAGAAGGTGAACATAAGGTTAATGTGGGGAATGTGTTCTTCTGCATTTGACCCATCCCTCAATACCACTGGGGGCAACTTGTCTGGAGCAGTAGGACCCATCTCCAGATCTTCTTTGTCTGTGGTATATTAAGTGTTAAGTGCTCAGAGGAAAGCTACTCAGACAACGGGAGGAACATGCAAACAAAGAATGCTGTAAGAGATGTCTAGCCACTCAGCCATCGTGACTAGGAGTTTGGAGATGGGTGTAGGTGCAAATAGTGGCCACATATGTAATGATCTGCTCAGAACTGCTCCGGCTACACACAGGTTTGAAGTTCAGACTTGGCCTGCTCCATAGGGACAAACATGTAGTGGATCCTCTGCCAGGAAAAGTTACATAATGCACTTCCAAACAAAATATGATCAGTTACTCAAAATGACACATGCAACCCATAAAAACCAATGTACAAAAAACAACTAAAAATCTTTTAACCAACACACATATTTGATTATTTTCACTCTTGTTCATTACATACATTTTATCCTGCATAGCAATACTGACACAAACTAGCCCCTCAGCCTGGCCTGTCTCCATCTGTGTGTGTGTGGTGTGTGGAGGCCTGAAGATGCATTGTCCTGTCAGAGCTATTATCTCCTCCATCAATGTGCTCCAGCGCTGCTCCAAAGCATTATGGGATGGATCCAGGCCAGGCCGGGCCATTCAGAGCCTGCCAAGTTCCACTGAGCGAGCAGGGCAATGAGGCCGCCAGCCCCTGTGCACAGATAAGAGGCCGGCCAAGTCCAGCGGCATCTCAGCTCAATAACGCACCGCTCTGAGTCTGTTTGGCCGTGCGTTCAAATGCCTTTCATATTAGAACACATACAAGCACCTATAGTTCAGATCGATCAAATTCACCGGCTCTCAACTGTTGTGTTTTATCCACTTCAGCTTAGCTCTTTGAAGGTGCTGTACTTGAGTTTTACAGTTTTTTTAAAGGTAAAACGCAGAATTTGTTCCTTTTAAACTGTTTGCTCCGTTGCAAAGTTAATTCTGACTTGCCTTTTGCAGCCCAAGCATACTGATTATTCACTGCAAGGAGTTTATAAGCGCTTTTCACACCTTTCTGAGAACAGAGCACAGTTTTGTTATCACAGTGATGTTGACAACAAGTAGCATGCTAACTGCACACTTGCTAGTTCCCAGGCGATAAAGAGCTTTTTATGATGTGGATGATGTATGATGTCCAGGATGTAGACAGATTTTCATTGTCAAAACCACTTACCCTGAAGCCTTCTACTGCACCTGTTAATGAAAGATGAGAGATCTATACATCATCTCAATTTTCTCAGATCCAATGGTGGAAACAGTACAGATTTTTTTTTTAAGTAAAATTTGTTAGATGCCTGAAAATGTACTCAATTACAGGTACAAGTGGTTGTATTTGTATGTCATAGGAGCTTTACCTGTGCTGATGGCTCAGCTGACAAGACACTGGACTTGAGCTCTGAGGATTGGGGTTTGAATCCCGTCTGGCACATGCATTTGAATCTTGCAAGTTCTGTTACCCAGCATGACATGCTCTTCACAGCTGGCACCAGTTAAACCAGATTGTGTGAGCAGAGTAACTTGCTCGAAATAAATATAGGGTGACCAGATGGAAATCAACCAAATGTGCACAGCACCTCTGTTTAAGTGGGACAAAGCGTGAAAATAAGGGACATCATTTTGGAAAAACCTGTGTATATATTTTTTTTCTTTTTTCATTGCTTCTCCACCACCTGTTTGAACAAGATGCCTCAATTCCTGTATTCTGCTGCATTTTGGCCCATATTTTGCTCAAATTCAAGAACCAATTGAATGGGCAGCAGACCTGCTGTTTGACACATTCATCTGACGAGGCAAATTGGATCAATTTAGTAGCAGTCTGTCTAAGCAGGTGTGAGCCCGGGTCTGTCTGCGCAGGTGAGAGCCGGGTCTGTCTGCGCAGGTGAGCCCGGGTCTGTCTGCGCAGGTGAGCCCGGGTCTGTCTGCGCAGGTGAGCCTGGGTCTACGTGTGTGTCCTCTCACGTGGCTCATGGTGCTTATTTGGGGTGAATGATGCCCGGTGTATGTGAACAAGACCACCCCAAAAGTAAAGTAAACAGAACTAAATCCCGTACGCATTGGGGCCGGTCCACAGAGTCCACCAACATGTGTTTTCAAAATAAGGCCTGTTATGAAGGGTAAATGCAGAGGTTTTCTGTTCGCAGGTCATATGTCGTCATATAAGCAGCGCCTTAACGTGCATAAACTTTGCAGGAACTTTTCTGAGTTTTTTTCAGGATCACTTTTAAATAAACACGAGTTGACTGCACTACACGGCCCGCGACAGCAGTAAGAGAAAAAAAAAGCACAAATCGGCTGCAGACATCTTCTCCTCACAGAGCCAGAGCAGAGGTGAGCTTACACGGCCATGCACTCTCACCCCAGACTCAGCGGGTTTGTCAGACGCCGTTGTGTGGGTTGGGTCGCTATAACCTGGCAACCCTGCTCCAGCGGCCGCTCTGCTCCAGTGACCAGGCGTCCTTCTGACATCCCTCCTGTTTCACATCACACAGCCTACATGCCCCGACACTGCAGTGGACACTAGTGGAAGTGGTCAGAAGACAGTGGCTGAGCGCTCTATACCTCTGCTTATGGAAATTAAGATTTTGCCAAAAATAGTGAAATGTGGGACACAAACCCAATTTTTGTGAAGTGGGAATTGAGTTGAACATGCTGTGCAATCTGGTCACACTGGTCACCCGGCTGGAAAAAACAAAAAAAAAAAGATTAAATCAGCTAATCAAATTTTAAGTTCAAATCACTTTGTTAAAAAGAAAACACATTTTTATTTTCCCCCACTTTCTTGCACTGGAAATGCTTACAAATTAAAGAAAGTCTGCTCACTGCATTCACAGGGAGCAGAGTTGTAGAAGTGATGTGCTCTTCCTTCTCGTGTGCCTCACAGAGAAACCAAAAGCAAAGGAGTTTAGCACAGACCAGCGCCGACTGCTCTGAAATCAGCCACGTCAAATTAAATGCTGCAGCCCCGACACTGTTATTGTTATTCGTTTGTTTGGTCTCACTCAAAAGATTTTCCCCAATGTCTAATTGGTTAAATATGACCTGAATCTTTTTGAGTTTTGACAATTTTCTCTAGTTTGTGGAACAATTTTTTTGTGGAAGGGGGAGCGGGGCCGAACTTTTGGAGGAAAAAAAATCGCTCAGGCCTGTGAACTGTGTGAGCCGCAGTGTAGAGGATATGTCACTTTGAAACATTAGGTCAGTGGTTTGAGATCAGACCCTGGTGGTTTGACACTGTCGTTTTAAACCACAGTCTGCATGTGTGTGTAATGTGTGTTTGAAGATGTAGAAAGGAGCAGTGACAGCGGTGAAACAGGGAGCGTTTTGGACAATTGGCACTTTTTGCTAGACTCTGGAGTAATATACAGCATTAATGTGCATGTACGTGAGTAACAAGCGCACGGACTGGTAATTGAGTGTACAAAATCTACTTAAAAAATACTCAGTAGTTCGTTACTTTCCTCCTCCACTCAGATCCCATCCTGCTTATGCCTGAAGTTATACTGTTCCTAATTGATTTGCAGCATCAGCCATATATCTGGGAGCATACCAGATGAGCAGCTAATCGGACACCCTCCTCAAAGTGCAGTACGTCACTGGCCCTGGCGTTTGGAAGAATAGTGAAATTGCCAAAAGAACCATCTGTTTCCATAAAAGTGTCCACACGCAGACCGTAGACAGATTTATGGTGCCATGACCCGGTTCTACTCACACAAAATAATACTACGCCGCATCACTCTATACAAGGAAAAGTTCCGTTCAATTATTGGTAGAGACGACACACAGTGAAAAAGGAACGCACAGTAACAGCGTAACAGCGGATTGTTAAAGCTGCACCGTGTAACTTTTCTACTGGAGTGTCCTGGAATGTTCCATATAGCAATAAATGTACCTAGTTTTAATTTATATCCATGGAGATTTATAGATTTAGTGTCGTACTGTGGAATAATCTAGACAAAGCAATCAAATTTTATTCATCCATCTCTATGGCGTCAAACAGGTGAGGCAACCATGTTACTAGTCAGATCTGTGGAGAGTAGGGTTGTCAAAAGTATTGAAAATCATTATCAAACTAGATCCTCATTTCAGCAGGTAGTGACACTAAAAAAGCCACATTCACAAGACAGAAATGAACCTTCCCTGAATAACTTTACAATGATCTTGAGCTGTATCGGAACAAGTTTGAAAATCAGCTTCTATTATGTATTTTATTATCATCGTGGTATCAGAATCGGTAGTGAATATCGAGAATTGGTATGCATCATTTTCATGGTAGCATCATTAGTAGCAATAAAACACCAGCAAAGATATGTAAGTCTAATGCCATATTGTGGATCATTACAGACAAAGCCACAACATCTCCATAGAGACAGACAAGGTGTGAACCCCCCCACCCTCCCCAGAATCACCTTTCAATCAAATTATGTACTTCTTTTAAATCTGCACCCCCTCAAACAGACGCAGTTTGGCCCGCAGGCCTCACTTTTAGCACCCCTGCTGTTAATAAAAGGAGAGGAGCCGCTTCATCCATCACATCTATAACAAGATCCTGTTAACCCTTCGCCCGAGCAGAGGATAAGTCATGATTCCGGTCGGCACCAGAGCGGCGGCTGCATTTGAAAGTCATATGTTCTGATGTAAGCGATGGGAAAGGCGAAGGGAACAAGAAGAGAGGCACACATCACGCATCTCCTACAGCATTCATCTAAGTCGCCAGCCCCACGCCGGCCCCCGCACATGACTGCACACGCCTCAGCGCTCGCACCTTCTCAATCTGCACAGCCAAAACACGCAGATCCACGGGGGAGATGAGCGACGGAGACATGCGCTGACTGAGAAACCAAGGAATACACAGGACAGATGATATCCAGGAAATACACAGGCTCGATGAAATTCAGGAAAATACGCAGGTTCGATTAGAGGCACGGAGTGAGGAATGAGCAAATACACAGGCCCCGTGAGAGGTTAAGGTTAAAGTTGAGGTACGCTTTGTCGTCCTCATAGGCATTTGTCCTCACATTTCACTGAACTTGGCCACGCAAAAGTCCAGCACTCCACAAGGACAGCAAGATACATTAGCTTCTAAAAGTTAGCTTCTGTCATGACATGTGTAACAGTCCATTACTGTGTCCCAAATAACATAACTACTGTGTACAATTAGGCAGAGATCATATAATGAATAATTAAACATAAATACACATTTTTTCAACAACAGAGCTAAAGTCAGTGATGCACCACTGATCCACCTCGTGCCCGACTCTCGTCAACTGGCCACGTGCTCACTATCACTACCAGTCACCAAAGAGGACACTACTCCACCAAAATGAGCCCAAATACAAGTAATGACAAGTGGAATCAAATACCATGTAATTCCCGTTACACATTTGACCCATCCTTCAATGCAGCTTGTAAGAATGTTCGTTTCTGGTGTAAGCGAAGAGGACCAAGAGACTGAAACATAAAGTCAGAAGGGTTTAATGAGTTCCACACAGGTACAGTGAACAATGAAGCAATGGACTCTCAGGAAAGGATAGAAGAGAGTAATGAGATGTGCATGTTGACAGCTTTTATAGTGTCTCTCAATGTATGTGTGTGTGTATGTGTCTGAGGCGGGTCTTCTTCTGGTGAGCATGGTGAAACACATTAAGAAACTTTAGGCAAAGTCGAACAAATTGAGTGTTTTATGACCCTCTCAAAGTGGGGGTCACGCATTCCTGAGATGTGGCTACAGATAAGAAGCGGCTTTAACCAAAGAAAAACAGAACATAGCTGTTATCTTCTTGTCCGCACGTCCTTGTAAGCCCCCACGCTGGTCTTCATAGCGTCCCGGTGATCCCCCACGCGATCCATATCCACTGTTGTGCACGTGTTACTTACCTTAGCATGAGTAAATCAAGATACCAGTTTGGAGTAGTGCTGCGCTGCTAGAAAATACCTTACAAGCTGCATCTTTTCAGGTCAGTACTACCTGGAGGACCTGGTTTTGATGAGGGAAACCCGCCCAAATACGAGGAAAAACATGCAAACCGGTAATCGAACACAGAACTGTCTAACCATGAAGGATGAGTTCCAGCCACTAATTATTTCATCACTAACACTATGGACTGTGTCTGACTTTTTCAGTCTGTTAAATCTGTATTTTGTCCATTATGTGTGTTGAATAACGGTAGAAATTAATTTCCTACTGAACAAATGTATCTATGGCTACAATAGCTGTGCACACCCACGAGCCCCCGCCCACAGTGCTGCCACTGAGGTGAAGAATGACCCGGTACAATATGTTATGTTGATGTTCCCGAAACTACATTTGAGGACGGAAGTTGTGCAGTGAGATCAGCGTAAGTCCATGAACCAGATGGTTGCTGGCAGGACTTTATTTGTATATCAGTATCTTTTGGACCATTACTGAAACCGTCTCATTTCACACCATTATAATCTATTTATTTGCAGGATGTTTCAAAATAATGACCAAATCTGTTACCCCCAAAAACCAAGAAAAAGGGTCACGTGTCTCTCCCGGTTAAGCTGTTGGTTCATTTCCTCTTGAAGCTGCTTTCTGAACATGTCTTGTGAAAATTCTCAATGACTTCCCGCTAAACACGTTGATGTTGTGTGGCGTAAATCCTAGTTTCAGTGGGTCGGGCTGTTGCTTTCACCTGTGTCCCCTGAAGCCGTCATTAACACGTGCAGTCTAACCTCTGTGTGCTGCCCCGCTCACACTGTCAACATTAAAACGTGATAATAGGGTGAAGAAAAACGTAATACACACCTGCTCACTTCCAGCTGTGAACAACAGTTACCAGGCCTTTTGACTGGTGGAGCAGATTGGTGTAGTGTAGCGAAATAATGACTACCGTGACGTATGGAGAGTGCATCTGAACGCTTTAGGACAGGAGATGATTGGCTGTGTGAGCACGGTTCTTCCTGCTTCACGTTTCAGTCTGATAAAGCTGTTCTAAAGTTGTGCAGGTAAAATGTATATCTGTGACTATTAGCAATGTGCCCTATGGGATAGTGAGAGCTAGGAACCAGTTAGAGGCACACATGAGCTCTAACGGTGTACTGTGTGGCGTTTCTGGTGGGTACGTCGCCTTACGATCCATGGAAATGTCATTGACTTGCATGAAATGTTCCACAGTATTGCATTAAACACACGTAACTTACATTTATTCAACTACAAGTGGTTTTACTGCTCCAGATATTAGGGCTGTATTCGACTAAAGACATTTTTAAAACTAAAGACATGTCCTGCAGATCGATTAGTCGACTAAAAAGGGGGCGTGGCATTATGGATAAAAAGTACTAGGAAACCAATTATTTATATTAAAACAGATTAAAATTGCAGATATGTCTTTTTGTCTGTGTAATCCCTCAGTCGTCCAGGTCTGATTCATAGCAAAAGTTTAAATCTGTCAACTGGACAAATCATTGTAGGAATGAAGAAGTTTCGCTGCTCATCCAAGCCGCCTAACTACACTGAAACTGTAAACAGCTAACGACTTGGACGAACAGCGAAACGTATTCACTCTTACAACGATTTGTCCAGTTGACAGATTTAAACTGCTATCCATATGCCTTTTTACATATAAATGCCAAAAATAGCAAATCTTCAGCTAACTCACTCACCCATATAACTCCTTATAATCAAAGTATAAACAAAATAACTAGTCGACAAATATTAATTTTGGTCAACTAAGACACCATCAGTTAAACAGCTAAATGACGCAGTGGTACAGGGCGAGCAGCGTGCCTTTCCATGCGCTCTTATTCCGAGAAAATGAAACACGGGTGAGAAATCCAAGTGGGTTATATCCTGCTGTAAAGACCACAGGAGCAGTGCATTCACTCCACAGTGTGATCTGGGGGTAAGGAGCCTGTTACGGTCATTGTACAATCTATAAGCTGTCACTAGGCAACAGGTGTTGTTGTTCTGGCTGTGAAAAGTACATTTTAAACCACTGTCCGCCATTTTGAGATCTTATGATTGTGCACAAGAACTGCTACCTCCTAGTGGGACCTAAATAACTCCCACAAATGCATCCAAATAGAGCTGCTAACTTGGGAAGTACCTGTGCAAATACATTGGAGTGAGGAGGGGGTGGGGGTGGGGGAGGGGGCTGAAGGGGAGAGTGAAGGAGTAGAAGGGGCGGGGTCTGGAGGTACAAGGAACAGTGTGATTGATCTAACAGGTGCCCACACTTCAAACTGCGCCTGGTCTTTGTAATCAGAAACACCTGTCCGTAATCAGGGCAGTCCTGTGTGATGCCACATTGTACTTGAAATTGCAGAGGCCACTGGAGGCAGCACGCACTCACTGGCTTTGACTGTTTTTGACCAGAAATCTGTAAATGTACCCGGTCTGTGTTATTACCAGGAAGGACCAGTAGACAATGCAACGAAAACACCATTTACAGCAGAGATGCCCAAACTTTTTTTTAATCGAGGGCCACATCTCAAAACATATTCGAAGCGGAGGACTACAGACCAGTAATCAATGCCGTGCGGTGCTTTAAACACAGTTTTGACAGAGACACTCGCTTGAAAACACATTCCTTTTAGGTCTGTATCACACGGCAATGTGATGTTTGAGGTTATAGTGGTAGAAATAGTTTAATTTACTGTTAAAAGTACTGCTTATGATCAATTGAGCCGGTTCAGGGCCACTAAAAACTGGTCTGAGGGCCGCATTTGGCCCCCGGGCCATAGTTTGGACACCACTGATCTATAGTGCAGTAGCAAAAAAGTGAATTTAGTGTTTTTAGTTCAATGACCAATATGAATTTGCATTACTCCTAAAGAAATATTTTAACAAGCGTAAAACATATCGACCAAAAACATGATATCTGTGGTAGTCTGTTCCCTCTCTCGTGTTTACCCGCTCCTGTGTCCAGTCGCTCTCGGATCAGCGTGCAGTGGTCAGTGGACTGTACACAGCTGCAGGTATTATCGGCCCCAGCTGCCATTATGAAAGCTCAGGTCATGCACTGCTGCGCACACCCACAACTCACAAACACTAGCTCCGGTTCGCAGCAGGGAAAGAGTCTGTTACCACGACGATCAGACCCAACGGCATGCTGGGATCAGGTGCGGAGAGGGCGTTGGTGCAGGTGGAGGGGATAATGGTGGAGGTCAGAGATCAGATTTTTCATCAACTGTTGAAGGAGGTGTTAAGGGGAAAAAAAAGATCTAAAAAAGGTCAGTGCTGTTCTGTTGTTTGTATGAAATGATATTGTCTGAGCTAACTGAGGTACACTACCAGTCCAACGTTTGGACATACATTTTGATTTTTCTTGCTTATCTAATATAGCTTCTAATGAGGAAAAAAATACATTTACATAGTACACCTTCAGTGACGTGCAGTGAGGTTCGTGGCTGGTGAGGCACTGATGTCGTCACAATCAGATTTACAAACATATAAACCAGGTGTCGGTACATTTGGCCCCGGGTCAGTTTCTCTCCCAGTGACTTGGGGCCAGAATAAAAAAAATAATTTCAAAATAAAAGTTCTACAGTCAGTATGAAATAGCTCTAATAGTATGAAATAAAAAGCAAGCTGGTTTTGTATTGTTTTTTATCCTTCTTCTGGTTCCCCAATTTTCAATGGATTGAAGTCATTAAATTTCTTACCATTTTGTACGTCTCTGTTTGAAAAGAGCGAGTCTTTCGTCCTGTCGTCTGGAGCAAACCATTTAGGCATGGCCTCACCTGCCATCACATCACATCACTGCACGTCACTGTACACCTTGAAGCATCTTTTTAAACTTTCTACCAAGTTATGACGTTGCCTCATCAAAAACATGCTTGAAGAGGTTTTAGATGTCATCCATGCATGTTTGAGTATTTTAGCGATCTCTCCTACGCCCTTATCCTTAGTGTGATTCTGTGCAATGCTCAGATCACAAGCCAGGGCAATTCTCCATAAATATACAAAAACATGATACAAAACTTTGCACTATAACTTCACAAACCTGATGCAATGTGCAGTAGTTTCATTAGCAGGATGCACACTGATTGTGTTGTGATGGCGCTCTGAAAGGAGAGTGACTTAACGTAAAGGGAGGGTGGGACTCAATAAGCATCAATACCGAAAGTGAAATTGTTAATACAGACATGGGCAAACTATGGCCCGCGGGCCACACATGGCCCTTGGGCCTATTAATCCAGCCCGCCAAACGTGACCAAATTGTATCAAAATAGGTAAAGGTAAAATTTGTTCAAAGTTTTTCTGCTGTGTTTATGTAACTGAAATTTAATAAATTAATTATTACATTAATTAATGCATTTGGAAAACAGATTGTACATTGAGCCTTCCATATACAGGCCAAATCTCTAATGTAATGTGTACATCTATATACATATATTTGTATATTTTACAATAATGTTGCTCAAACTTCCTACTTTTCTATTCATCATTTATATTGCATTAGCTGACCACCCCCATACCACCCACAGCCCACATACCCAAACATTAATTCCACATTCTCAGACCAGTACAGCAAGAATCAATGTATATTTCACAATACCATGTCACATTTGGAGCAGCCATTAAAAAAGTACCCATAGTTTGCCTCACTCTCCCGGCTCTGCTGCTTTCTCCTTCTTGCTTAACGACGGGATAGTTTCTATTCTTCCTGAATGACCTCAAAAAGCACTTAGAAAGGACACAGACACTGTTATCCCGAGTATTAGCTTTAGCCTTGTACGGCACAACATGGCAATTAGTCCCCTTTGTAACCGCGCGCTATTGAAAACGCGTTCCTCGGGTTGGGTCAGGAATTTCACAGTTTTCTTTTGACACTTTTTCATTCTGAATGTCTTGGTCGCGGAGCGGGGATGAGTAAGTGGAGTGTTGAGTTCTCTGAATTTTTGAAAAATGTGGGAAATAGTGGAGAGGACGGTGCATGTGGTCAGAAACTACACAGCAGAACTAATGTTTGATTTCAGATGTTACCATTTCTTCAAGGTCTGCCTGTTTTCATTTGGAAATTTTTTTTTTTTTTTTTTTGAATTGCATTGCAGCACTGTAGTTGATATGAACTAGGGATGTGATGTACATGAACGAGTCAGCTCTTCTGTACCGTTCCTTTACTTGAATATTTGGATTCAGATCTTAATTTTTTAAAAGAATCAAATCTTTTTCTTTGTCATTTTTCTGCATTCTTTACTGATTCACTCTGAACCGACACAAGAAGAAGAGTGAGAGATGTGTGCACAAAACACTTTTTCGGCATCGTAATGACAGTTCTGTAAGTCTTTTGAACGGTTTTTTGACATGAACCGAGGCAAAAGCTCATAATCAAAAGTCACATCATTGAAACAGGCCTGTCACGATAAAAAAAAAAAAAAGTACTGCAATAAATAAATAGCAGAATGAAACAATTTTGTGATTAATTTGCATTTGTAATAAGTCATAGAAGTTATTCACAAAAAAATAACCCATTTTTTTCCAGTAGTGCAAAGAAAAAATACCCACTATTAATGCTGACCTCCAAAAATATTGTTCCATCTAACACATTGAAGTCGTTATAGTGATTGTGGTGACAGGCCTAAACACATATTCATTCTAGAGGCTTTAATTCGCTTTTGAACATGCTTTTGGTCACCTTGGGATAAGTATTTAAGATTTTATGATTAAGAATGCTATGCTATTAGAGTTTGTGAACAGAATTTGATTGTAGAATGAATCTGGTGATGGTTTATGGACTTAAAACATGCCCAGACAGGGGGTATTACAAATCTATAGGGTATTAATTGCTAACACATAACATATTTTGATCACCATGTTGCCTTTTATTATGCTATCACCAAAAACAATGTATTAACATGTTTAATAAATTGCAGTTTTGCTTTTGACGCTCTGATTATCCCGTTGTTCCCACTTCAGAGTGCTGTCACAACTCAGTCAGTTTGTATGTAGCCACTGAAACTAGTGCACGTCACATCGGGTTTGTGAGGTTGTAGTGTGTTGTTTTGTATCATGCTTTTGTATATTTATGGAAAACTGTGTTGCGGGAGCCGAGGCTGGGTTCTGTACAGTCTCGTACAACTAACTTGAATAGGAGAGAGAGAACATACATGGATGACATAAACCGATAACATTATAACATGGTAGAAACCTCCAAAAACTTGATTTTGCATTAAAAGAACTCGGGAGTTTTATCTGTGACATAACAATCCTGGCAAAACGGATGAACAAAATCAGAATGATCACAATGGAAGAGGTGTCAATGAAGCAATCAATTCCAGGTATGTTTTTAATGAGGGACAACAGGATAACGTGGTTAGAAGATCAAAAAAGTCAATATGTGTTCTTTAAAGGCTGTCCTCGCTGTGCGCCAGATGTGACTTATTTTGAGGTTCACTGCCAAACCCTGAGATCCTGGTTCTCTCTGTATATTCTCTCAGTTCAGTTACCCCCTCCTCTTCTTTGATCCCATCGTTTTATAATCGATATCTCTATGATTGATCCACACGCTCTCATGTGTTGAGCTGAGCAGGGCTGTGGCTCACGTGGACCTCTTGGTTCTGCGGCGTCTGTGCTCCTGGCTCCCGGTCTCCGTCAGCGTATGGGCGGCTGCATTCTAGGCGCGTGTCTCATCCAACTATGAGGAAACAGCATTTGGCGCTTTACTGTTCATGGAAATTCCCAAATATGTCCCCTGTAATATTTTATTCCTTTCGTTTTTTTCCTGGAAGCAGACACGACCACGCATGTCCTTGATTGGCTGATTCACCTGTCAGTCACATCCATCTGAACTCGAGGGAGATAAAAACTATGTAAAGTATTGGAGAAGTGTGTATTCTTGGCAGTCCAGGTATTCATTCTGTCTCTCTGGCCCAAATGATCATAGGTAGCACTTTAATTCTACCTCTATAACCTCAGTAACACTACATTACATTGTGATTCAGACTTAAAATTGCCATTCCCAGCCTTATTAAAGGTACAATGGTCCGGTCAAAGTGCAGTGGACCAAACAGAAAGGCGAGGACAAAGGTGTAAAAATTGAGTTTAAATTTAATTATGGAAAAATATAATTTAACAAAGGCTCAAAAATGGTTCAGATAATAGTAACAAAAAGCTGGGCCCAACTGGGGTCAACTTGACATGAACTGAACATAACCAAAACTAACCAACCAGACAAAGGAACGGAGGTGTTTAAATTCTAAACCCAAAATGAACACAAGAGGGCGGTATTACACTAAAGATAAACTAAAACTACTAACTTGGGTAAAAGAACAATATGGCCGCCGGAGTACAAGCCTCAGCAGCCAAAAAATGCATAATAATGAAGAAAAAAACACATATAAGTCGCATTTTTGGGGGAAATTTACTTCAAAATCTGTGACTAAGAAGTGAAATTATATCTTTTAATAAGTTCACATATAAGTCGCATCTGAGAATAAGTAACATCCTCAGCCAAACTATGAAAAAAGTGCGACTTATAGTCCGGAAAATGTGGTACACAAAACTTTCAGACAGGTATTAACTCAAATATTTTCACCCGAAATCGAAAATGGACGTCTTAATAACGCATTTAAATTAAACTATGTGTACTGTAATTCATGTAACTTGTAAAAAAAAAGTGATAAATGGAGTTGGTGTAATTTAACTTCCAACACCCTTCATCGCAATGTCTTCTGCCAGGATCTGAGCGCCAAAGATAATTCATTCAGTAACACCTACTAATACTTTTCTGCCGCTTTAAAGGATCTAAATCACGAAAAATGTGCTGCAGAGAGCTTTTAGCCATGTTATAATGCTGTGACCTCATCAAAAACTTAACTGGAGCTAACTGGAGTTTTGTTTCATTCACACATTTTTGCATCACGCTTTATTATTAGTCTGTCTACATCTCCAAAGCTCAAAATGCTCTGTTCCACCTTGTGATGTCACGCAGTGGTAGTTTTCAAGTTTCCTTTTACCTTTTGTTTAGAGAGAGATTGGCAATTCCAGGGCTGAAATTATCCAAATGATTCTCGTGAAGGTGTATTTAGTTTAAAAACACAGTATTACCTCATGACATCACAAGGTGGAACGGAGTTTTTTCAGTTTGAGAGAAGATTTCGGCCTAAATACGCAGGATTTGTGTGTTAAACATGTGTGAATGGAACAAAAAACACAACTCCAGGTCTGTTTTGATTAGGAAACAGATTAGGAAATACTTCATCTTTTTGCAGAGATTTGCACCATTGTTCTGTCCATACTGCGCTTTTTTATTATCACCCTTACTTTACTTTACTACTCATTTTACGCTGCACCATTTTGTCGAAGTACATTCCTAGTTTGTGAATTCTGTTCGCTGACGATGGCAGTAAAGCTTTATGAGTCTAATTCTAAGATTATGACACTGGTTCAGCCTGGGATCCGAAGATGTGAGTCTGGTCACGCTGAATCTCCCAGAGTTCAGATAGCTGTGATTGACAGTTGGATTAGCCAATCGGGGGCGTGCATGGTCCATCTGTATCAAACCAAATATGGCTGTTTAGAAGGAAAAAAATATCACAGGGGTCTGGATTTTACATGTTGGGGATGTTTTGAGTGCATAGACTGTATATATAAATGGACATAGCTAACGCACTAGCCGCTCTGTTCCAAATAGGAAGTGATCGTGGGCTTCTGGCTCCCTCGAATCTGGCTCCAATTCACTTTATATAGTAAAACTGTCACCCCCGTCTCTGTAACTGCTGCCGTGAGCCTCGTCATTTTGGTCTTAAAATGTTCGTATTAACCTGCGCTACATGATCGTGGTATTTTTTATTTCAGTAAATGCAGATATGAACATTAATAACAGACAAAACCAGCCAAACCTAAACCAGCGTTGCGGGCGGTAGGGGCGTTACCTTCAACAGCCTCGCTCCGGATTGGATGTTTTGTCGCCGTCCTACTCGCGGTCAGAGTTCGAAACATGGAAGTTCCAAAGTCGCCCCTCGATGAGCTTCATTTGACTAGAGCCGAACGCTATTGGTGACGTCAGATTTCCTTAGTCCACTTCTTTATACAGTCTGTATTCGGACGGGAGAAGAACATTCAAACTCCACACAGAAAGGCCCAGCACTACCTGGGAGTTGAACTTTGGATCTCCTCGTCGAGAAGAAAGCGTCCTAGCCACTGAGCCACCGCGCCGCTGCTCATTATTCATTCACCGACCACACTGCTTGGGTTGTTTCAGGATTTGTGCTTTTCTTTTGACACTTTCTCCAAATGCTGTCCTGGCAGTGCTGAGTAAGTGGAGCATTGAGTTTTCAGAAATGTGGATAGCACAGTGGAAGGGACGGACTCGCTGATGAGGTACTGACAGAAAATAGTACCCCGGAAAAATGTCCTATTTCCACTGTTCCTGTCCTCGCTGTGTGCCAGATGTGATTTGGCAGAAGATTTGGCACACACGAGTTGTTGTGGAGACTCTCTGCTGACAAAGGGGAACTTTTTTTTATTGGAGATTTTGAGGCAGCACAAATGCGGGAGCACAGGGTGGAACCTATAGTCATCCATGTCAATTTGGAATAAAAATAAATCCTGACTTATCTCTTCGTGCGCAGGCTCTTACACATATTTTCGCTTATCTCTAATATATTACATTTTTAAAGGGCCCATATTGCGCTATTTTTTGGTCTTTTTCCTTATCAAAAACATACCTGGAGTTGTTTTTTGTCTCATTCACACATTTTTAACGCACAAATCCTGCACTGAAAACACTCACACTCACTCACTCCTGTACAGTACAGAATGTGTTCAGCCAAGTTTACATAAATGTTCAATCGCAGTGTGACTCTGAAGTGCTGTATGTTTGCAAGTTTTCTCCCCGACAAAACCCACAATGTCGATGAAACCTTCTGTACTGACAAAGCCACCTGTGCCGGCGTCCAAAAGAGCGAAGGAGACGCTAACCATCTCAGAAAAATCTCAGAGGAAGAGGCGGGGTCAGAGGAAGAGATGGGGTCAGAGGAAGAGGCAGGGTCAGAGGAAGAGATGGGTCAGAAGAAGAGGCGGGGTCAGAGGAAGAGACGGGGTCAGAGGAAGAGACGGGGTCAGAGGAAGAGACGGGGTCAGAGGAAGAGGCGGGGTCAGAGGAAGAGGCGGGGTCAGAGGAAGAGGCGGGGTCAGAGGAAGAGGTGGGGTCAGAGGAAGAGGCAGGGTCAGAGGAAGAGATGGGTCAGAGGAAGAGACGGGGTCAGAGGAAGAGGCGGGATCAGAGGAAGAGACGGGGTCAGAGGAAGAGGCAGGGTCAGAGGAAGAGACGGGGTCAGAGGAAGAGGCGGGGTCAGAGGAAGAGATGGGGTCAGAGGAAGAGGCAGGGTCAGAGGAAGAGACGGGGTCAGAGGAAGAGGCGGGGTCAGAGGAAGAGGCGGGGTCAGAGGAAGAGACGGGATCAGAGGAAGAGGAGGGGTCAGAGGAAGAGACGGGTCAGAGGAAGAGGCAGGGTCAGAGGAAGAGACGGGGTCAGACGAAGAGGCGGGGTCAGAGGAAGAGGCGGGGTCAGAGGAACTGTGAAACACGCCTAAGTCACTATTAATCATTTATTATGTGTCCAACCTCTTAGATTGATCATTTACATTAAATTTGTTACAGTATCTCTAAAAGCTGTCATTTTTATTTACAGAACAGTATAGTATTTAGTTTTGTTCTACAATACTGTGCTTATTTTTTTAATCTACAAAGGTTTGAACTTTGAGAGTGTTTAAACAAGAACTGTCTGAGAAAAGTGTATAAAGTGTGTGGTGAGACATATAGAATAATTGTAAAAAATAAAACTTTCTACTTTGCAGATTTCGCCTATTGCGGGTTATTTTTGGAACGTAACCCCCACGATAAACGAGGGACCACTGTATAGGAAGTGCTCCACTGTGTTTTTAAACTCCATACACCTTCACTAGAATCATTTGCACGATTTCAGCCCTGGAGATCTCTACTTAACAAAAGGTAAAAGCGGTTTCATGACATCACAAGGTGGAACAGCGCATTTTGAACGCTGGAGATGTAGACAGACTAATAATAAAGAGTTACGCCAACATGTGTGAATGAAACAAAACACAACTCCAGGCATCATCAGGACATATCTGGGGCCAAACGTTGTTGAAAGAATTTACATAACTCTGTGGGTGTGGTTAACAAAGCGGCCATTTTGAAAGCTTAAAAATCCCAGTAACTTTTGCAAACATCGTCGGATTCAGACAAACCCGATGTAGAATCTGTGCGTTTTGATGATCTGGACAAAATTATGTGTGGATTAAAATTCTATCTTTAAAAATGACTCTCCAGCGCCCTCTGCAAAGTTACAATGAGCCATAAACATTTATCGCCAACATGACACTGGAGATATTGACTCTGAGCCGCATGTCAAGCTAAAGTTGACATGCAGCTCAGCATCTGACACGCAGGGACATTTCAGAAGACATTTGTACAGACATAAACAGCATTAGCAGTTTTTATGCAGAATAAGACAGGAGATTGTGTTTTTTATGGAAGAAATTATGGTACATAAAAAAATTGCAGCCTTTGTGATTTGCTAATTGCATTCAAACTGTGACTTTGATTCCATTATGATACATTTTGCAGCCCTACACTCTACAACAAGTCTACAAGCCCCTGTTAAATTCCTTAACTTTTTATTGTTGTGAAAAACACTGAGAAAATATGTCAAAATGCTGCTAAAATAAAGCTGCAACAATTAAGTGACAAATTGTGACTAGTCGACCAGTCCTTCAGTCGTCCAGGTGTGATCCATAGTAAATGAGGAAAAACGAGGGTTGCGAGGGGCCTTTATCACTGCTTGCAGTTTTAATGTTATAATTTTTTTAGGTTCTCAAGACTATTATCCAATCAGACAGCAGAATGAGGGCTGTCCATAAACTGAGAATGAAAAAAACTTGTATGTGTCTCTATATCTGGAGGTTAAGACACTGGCAACACAGCTGTGATTGTAGTTCCTTTTTAAACCAGTAAGAACTCTTGATACACTTCATTAAATACGTGTTACTTTTAATTTTTCTGCTTGTTTTTAAGTATTGAACATTGCTTTCAGCTCTTGTGTCAGTGTCATTAAGTATATATACGCCACCAAATGATAACATAAAATGTATCATAAAAAACTACAGGTAGGTAGGTACTTTATTGATAACCTATGAGGGTAATTCAGTCTCTGCATCTGACCCATCCTTCGACTCGAGCTGCTGGGGCAACCTGTCAGGAGCACCGCGCTCAGGGACCCATCTCCAGATCTTAAGATAAACTTAGTCAAAACGGAGCTGGAGGATCTACTTACGGTGCATGTTTTAGGTTGACACAGAGGACATACACGATATATATAACCCGAACGTTTCGCGAAATGACTTCTCCTTATCGATATCTGGAGCCGCAAACCCGGGTATATTAGATCAGGGAGAATAAACCATTGTCCTGCCTTTGCTCTCAAACACACTCTCACTCACACGTTTTGGAGGGAAGACTTTCTCTAACTTCATAGATTAAACCAAAGCTCAAATATGCACATCTTTTGGACACGGCCTTATCATATTCCAATCCAATCTAATGCGAGCCACCTGTGTTATTGGTCTGCAGCGTGGGAGGAGGCTAGTCTCTGGATGTTATCTCATCATATATTAGCCTCCTCCGGCCCCAATGTCCATCCATCTGCGTTTTATTAGGCCCGACTGACACTGCAATGATAAGGAACTATATTTATATGTATGGGAGGCGGAGGAAGACAGAGAGAGAAAGGGAGGGATGGACAGAGAGGGTAAACAGAGAGAGAGAGAGAGAGAGAGCAGAGAACAGGGGAGAAAAAGGCACAGAGACAGAGACTGGGAGATGAAAAAGGGACTGAAAGGTAAAGTAAAGATGGTAAAGAAAGGTAAAGAAAGTCTGAGAATGAGATAGAAAGAGGCATACAGAGAGAGGGTGAGTGAGATGGAGAAGGGGGAAAAGAGACAGAAAGAGAGAGTGGGGAGAGAAAGACAGAAAGAGGGAGGGAGGATGAGGCGAAGAGAGACAGAGAGAGTCATAGTGTGAGGTAGACAACAGATAAAGGAAGAGAGAAAGAAGGGGAGAGAGAATGAGAATAAGAGGGGAGAAAGAGAGTAAAAGGACAGACAGAGGGAGGGAGAGGCAGAAAGAGGCAGAGAGGGAGAAGTAGAGACAGTGACAGGGTGAGAGAGACAAAGAGTTGGGGAATGACAGAAGAGAAAGATAGAAAACAGAAGCAGACAAAGAGATGGAGGAAAAGACGGGAGAGAAAAGCAGAACAAAGAGAGAGATGCAAATAGAGAACAGAGTCAAGGAGAGAGAGAGAGACAAAGAGGGTTAGAGAGCGAGAGTTAGATAGATAGTGAGGGATGGAGAGAGACAAAGAGTGAGGAAGTGAAAAAGGAGAGTGTTTGAGAGAGGAGAAAGAGACAAAAGGAGAAGCTGGATGGAGAGAAAGACAGAAAGAGAAACAGAGAGAGTGAAAGTGAAAAACAATGAGAGGGAGAGAAGGAAGTAGACAGACAGACAGACAGACAGAGAGAGGAGGGAAAAGAGATAGAGAGTGAGAGAAAGATGGGAAAAGAAGAGTAGAGAAAGAATGGAGACAGAGACAAAGTCATGGAGTGACAACGAGGAGAGGGAAGAAAAAGACAGAAAGCGAGAGACGGTGGAAGAGAGAACGAAAAACAATAAATAGGGAGACGTAGACGTGGACAGAGAAGGAAAGGGAGAGAGGGAAGCAGACAATGAGAGAGACGTATCGACAGAGAGAGAGAGGAGGAAGGACACACTAGTACATGAGTTGACAGCTTAAAACTTTTCTTAAAATGAAATAATGAAGTTTGACACCTGCAAATGTTTATTCCTGGCTGTGATAATTATCTGGAGTCTGGTGGGGTTGTCAGGGCAACATCAGAGCACCTGCCGTCCAAAAGTTACACCAAAGTAATTAATGACTGCAATGATTTTAAGGTTAAAAAAAGAATCATACGGCAAATTAATAAGAACGATTTTTTTTCTTTCTTTTTTTTTTTTTCAGTAATTGTATTTTTCGTAAAAGCTCAACTTAGGTTTAAGCTTTGAGTTTAAATTTTGAGGGTTAAAATTGGTACTTTCAGTTGATTTTTTTGGAGTAGTAGTTAATGTTACAGTCAAAGATAATAAGACATTGTCAGATCAGAAATGTTTCAAGATTAGCAATGGGAATCTCAGTTTGGTAACACCTCAGGAGACATGACACTGCGCCTTGCCAGAAGTTGGGTTTGAACTGACGATCTTTTGGAAAGTGGGTAAATGGCTCAACCAGGAGAAGCTTTACGAGGCACAGAAACATACCTGAGGTGTTTTGAACAGCTGAACTTGGTGGCTGGATAAGCTTTGGGGCGTAGATAGATTGGGAGTTTGGGCGACAGTAGCTCAGCGCTCGCCCTCTGATCCGAAGGTCTTGAGTTCGAATCCCGCTCATGACGTTAACATCGTTGGTTGAGCGATCAGTTCCACTCACCCACAGGTTGGTGGCGCAATTTCAGTTCCTATAGCCTCCAGTGTCTGCTTCTGTGAGAATGGGTGAGTGGTTCCTTGATGTAAAAGATGCTATCATTTGACCTTTTACACTATTTAACTCAAAGTCCACTATATGTAACTTTTTACATTGCATAGCCACAGCTGCCCTGGGGCACACTGACTCAAGTGAGGCTGCTAATCTGCACCATCACCGTTTTTTGACCTATTCATTCACACATACATCATAGTAGGGAAGTGTCTTGCCAGTTGGATATTGGGATATGTCTCAAGCAAGTTTATTGTGGATAAACTGAGCATTCTGATTCAAGAAAGTTGGGATGTGATTTATGTGATTACAGTTTAGCAAAGGTCCATAGCAAAGAACAATATCTCCCCTGGGTTCAGCCACTGGTGGTGGTGAAGAGGAGTAGATGGAGAGGCTGATCCTGCTGCTGCGGTGGGTTGAATGATGATTAGCTGAAAAGGGACAAGAGGTTGGAGGCACATTCTTCCTGATTAAGTGATCATTTTTCGCTGTCCATCTTGTTTAACGCCGACATTGTCCTTGCGTAGATGCGATTCTGTCCCTCATTTTTGTAATAATTTCTCATTTTCGTTGGTTTGAAGTTCATTTATCTACAATACTCGTGATATTCTATGTTTGTCCACTAGAGGTCAACACCGTCATTGTAAGTTTAAGTCATTAAGTTCTTCTTTAGTAATTGGATTGTACGAGGCAGCGCCATCTAGGGCCTCCACCCGAATGAGAACAACTGCTATACACTAGTAACTTGATGTACTGTTTTTAGCTTATGTGCTAATTTGTGTTTGTGTATTTAAACAAATACTGATACATTGCTTGTATTTTTGTTGCATTTTACAAATAAGAAATGGTCTGGATATAGAGGCATCTTGTTTCTGGGGCCATTTTGATGTTAAGTTTTCTAAGTTGGGTTAGAAAATGGCAAAACGGATGCGTAGATGCTAAATTCAATGCATTTTGTTCGCTTTCAGTCTTCTCTACTCTCTTCTTTCTTAATGAAGGCTTGCAGACTTTGAAGCGCACAACTTAACATGTAACGCCACTCATAACAAAAGACCCTACCTTGAAAGAGAACTCAAGAGTGAGACAGAGGGAGCAGCGTTTTGTCTGTCAAGTTTGTGCAATAATTAACTAAACGCAGTGATCTCCTTTTATCTGCGAGAAGAGTCCAGTGTTTGGGAAGCTTTGCCCTTTCTAAGTCTACGGCTTTGAGTGATATTGTTCATAATTTGTCAAATTAGTGTTTCACTGATGGCGGAGCACTGAGTGGGCTCTCAGACTGAAGAGTTCAAGATCTTTTCAGTTATAATAATTGGAAGCTCACAGTGCGTTAATGATCAAATGGTTAGTTTGAAGCATTTGCATTTTTGCGGTTTCCCGGCACATCCAGAATCTGTCTGTATTTTTTATACAGATGGGTATCAGTCTGGTCACCACTCCAGCGTCTCAAGCCAGCTTCAAACTCTGCCGTTCAGTCATATTTGGTTATTTCAGAAATGTATGTGAAACAAAGGAGCTCATTAGTCATCTATCACTTTTTTTTTTTGCTTTCTTTTCTCCACATAAGTAGCCATATTTGTTTTGATAGACAGACCATGCATGTCCCTGATTGGCCAATCCACCTGTCAATCTCCCATCTGAAAATGAGGAGATTCACTGGTGATAAGACTCACATCTCTGTAAAGTATTGGAGAAGCGTGTACTCTGGATCCCAGGCAACTTTTTCAGGCTTTCATTTCAGTACTCGTCAATGCATTTCAATATACACGGCCTGGCCAAATAAAAAAAAAAGTCGCCACCAATTGAAACCAATGCACCATCTTTGGCTCATTTTCCAGATCTTATTATACTTCCATGATGTGGCTTGGTAAACCCATCACTGAGAAGATTTGTAATAAGCAGCAGTGGTAGAATGTTCAAACCCGCTCCTGTTGATAGATTAATCGCAGTCAATTCGAAATCACAATTTGAATAGATTTAATTCGCAAATCACAGCACCGGCAAAACAACAAAATCTCCTGTCTTACTCTGCATAAAAACTGCCAATCCTGTATTTTAGATCTGTACAAACGTGTTCTGAAATGTGATTCTTGTATTAGTTTGTCACTTCCTATTTAAAACTTTTTGTCAATGAATCCAGATCCGTTTAAAATTTGAAGTTTGAGCAGAATCCAATTATTTACCCATAAATCACAGTCGCATTGCTTCTCAGAAAAATCACAATTAGATAAAATTTGGGATAGATCCCAAATTTTAAACAGATGTGTAGAGAGACGTCCTTTCCTAATAGTCCAATGACGTTCATCTCGTCATTCACTCATTTATTTTAATAGAATCTTTTCCATAGAGGACAACAAACATCGTCGTTGGATTAAGGAGGCAACTGCAATACAGAAACATGGCCACGGGACTATAAAACCGGGGACGGGGGGCCTTTTTACTCTCTCACACCTGGAATACTGTCCTGAAGAAGTCGGCCTGCTGAGATGCGCTGTCGTCCTGCCTGCAATGGTAGGAAGACGCTCCAAATCCTGTTTAAATCAGCTGACTGGACACGTCACAGCAGCATTATGTGACTGTCAGGTATGAAAAGAGACTAAACATCGGTCTGGAAAAATAATCTATTAAAATAAATACTACGCCCTCAGATGTAATAAAAGCAAAAGGAAATTTAAACTGACAAACAGTCCAGATTTCTGCAGAATCAACAAGCGAAGCACCAAACTCTAATTTAAGCTAAAAGAAATGTTATATTTTGTTCTGAATGATACAAGAATTTTGGAGAGGAGACACCTTCCACATTTGACAGACTCGTGTAAATTAGCGACTGCGGTTGGACTGTCCCAAGTCAGGACGGAGGTTTGCCGCGCACTATGGTCCAATTCCAGACTAGACCCGTCACAATAATTACTATATCAGTTTATTGTTCAATGCATGAAAGCTGAAACAACATTTTTTCTTTACAGTAGTGGGGAAATCTTGCCGTTTTTCTGTATTAAGGTCATATTTGAGCTGTAGAAGGTTGAATAAATAGCTTCTATGGCTAAATATCGGTCGCTCCTGCCTATTAATGATGCTGTCTATTGATTGCTTTACTGGGATTATATTGCTTTGTATCAGTGTTGGTAAAGTAGCTTCAATATTATCGTTTATCGCACCATTTCTTTGTGTTAACGTGACTGGCCTATTCCAGACCCTTCAAACAGAATGCAGAAGGGACCGGCTGCTCGGGCAACATGTTTTCGCCGGATGGATTTGAGCAAAGTTCATGTTGTGTAAAGGCTTTCGGACAAAACACCACCGCCATATCGACACAGACGCTGATGGACAAACTCCATTAATACTGCTAGGTCGCAATGGAACGGCTGCCCTTGTCCGAGATATATAAATGATGAAGAAAATAAATATATAATAAAACATACCCAATCTAACGTCTATGTAATCTCCACATGACTGAAGACGAGTGACCTTCCCTGTCCACTCTTACTGCATTAAATCACCCAAACAATTTTACAAAACAATTAGAATCATTGTATTTTTTCCTGCCTCGGGCCAGAATGTCTCTTGTTCTTTCTTTTTTTTTTTCGCCCAAGCCTTTCCTCGAAGGTCCTTTTGTGCTCCGACTTTGCCAGGTTGAATTTAACGTCTTTGAACATGGCACACACGAAACCAATTTACAGGTCGCGGTCTGGAGGACAGAGCAAAGAAGAACCGGAGAAGAGGAATTGGATGAACCCGAGGCAGACGCACACACTTCACTACGATTAGCATCAGAAAGGGAGAGCCAATGTCACAGCAACGTGGGGGTGTAGGGGTGGTACAGAAAAAAACAATATTTATAGGCCCTATTCTTGAGTTTTTTCCAGTGTATTTGTGCAAAATTTGTCTTGCGCAACTGGATACTCATTTCTCAATATTGAAATAAATCACAAAACTTCAAATTTGACCTTTCATGAACAGTTTCTTTTTTAGTTTCATCAGAACCTACCACAGGACCACATGGCATAATAACAGATACTATTGTCCTATGATGGAAATTACAGTATTGTCTATAAAAGAGTTATCTGTGTAATCTCTCAGGTCTGATCTATAGCAAAAGAAAACTAAAATCTGTCAACTGGACCAAATATTGTAGGAGTAAAGACGCTGCTCATCCAAGCCGCTTCTTCAGTTCTGGTCAGATTACTGGTTATATTTACAGTTTCTGTTTGTAGGCTAGGTCTATCATGCTACCCTAAGTGTGCGCTGTGCCCGAGTCCCGCTTAGCATAGTCATTCAAGCCCCTAATGAGTGATTTCACACGTATTAGCATCCAGGTTAGCCCTATTGTTCTCTTTGTTTTGGTCCTGCAACGATTTGTCCAGTTGACAGATTTAATTTTGCATTTGCAACGTCTATAAAAGAGCTTTTAAAATTATCAAGCGATGGCCGAGGAAATCAGTGTGTCCTCCTGCACCTGAGCGCCCTGTACCTCCGTCCTGAGGGCAGAGGGATGGAGGGTTGAGGTGCTCTTGCGGTGAGTGTGTGGAGTCTCGTTCTGTGGAGAGTGCAATGCATCCAATGGTCCGGTTGTTGAGATCTGCTAGATTGGGTGTGGGAAGTCCTGTGATTTTGGTAGCTCTGTGTGTTATCTTTGTGACTTAGACCGGTATTTAATAGTGTCTTGAAAAAACAGGTGGAACAATATTACGTGATGGGCTGGGTGATGGATCGGCACAACAGTGATAACAGATTCAGAGAAACGAGTCCTTTTCTGATTATGGACAGTTGTTGTTGGCTTCTTTTCTGAATGTCTGTGATGTACTGATCAGGTGTGTTGTCTATTGTGACCCCGAGAGATTTAAAAGTTCACCTAGATTGTTTCAAAGTATGGCATTAAACTTGTATATCTCCATGGTACCTACTACTACCTCTACTACTAGCCTACTACTACATAGCACTACTATGTTTCCTATGGCCTTAAGGCAGCTCTGACACGGCCCATCACTCATTTCAAAGGGCCGGCCCCTGTCGAGTTCAAAGCTCTGTTATTGCATTAACGTCAGTGCGTCTGCTGGCTCCACACATTAAACTGCTAGCGTTAGCCTTCTAGCTTCTGTGCTCGGTATGCTAATGCACAAATTAATGTACAAAAAGCTCCCTACGACAGTGACTTTTCCATCGCCACAGGACACAAGCCGGTCAACATGAAAGCGCATCATTTCAGAGTCATAAATGTGACAAATCAAAGAAAATAAAATATATAGCCTGTGTATAATCATTGTAACACTCAGAGGTCGGCAGTCAACTTCTTTCAGAAACTTCAGTAATAATGATGCAAAAGTCATATCACTTTTCACTCCACAAACAAACTACGGTAGCCACAGCTGCTCTGGAGTAGACTGACAGAAGAAAGGTTTCCTCTGCACCGTCAGCCGCTCCAATCATAACCAATCACTCACACCCAGAGCGTTCACACTAGACGAGGTGGGTGAACTTTTTGCCTAAGGTCACAACAACCAGTATGAACATCACCAGTGACCAACAGACCACAGCAGTGCTCCGCTCTTCATGTCAGATGTACTCCACAAGAATAACATTTTTGGAGGGTAGGCGACTAAAAAATGTCTTGCCTAAAGACAAAATGGCAAATCTCAATTTCAAGTGCCCTGACCACTGAGCCACTATCACCCGGTTTTCACTCTGATTTTGAGAACAACTTTCAAATGCAGCGGTGTTGATAAAGAATTGCACGGATTTTTGCTCAACGGAAGTGACAGAATACGTTCTTCATTTTTTCTTGTTACTTTAATGTATATACTTTTGTTTGCTGAAAGCTGGGACTTGAACTCAAAACCTTTAGGCCAGATGTCACCATGAATGTACTACAATATAACTTTCAGTCACAGCAGCGGGACTGAGAACATAAAGGAAAAGACTTTGAACTTTTCAGTTCAGTTCAAGACTGTATTGAAGTAGAAAGCACATATACCTGCCCTCAGATGTAGTAAAAGCAAAAGAAATACACCGTAAAAGTGAAATGTGATATTTACTGCTGCACTTTGTTATTTTCTACAACTGGTTATTAAAGGGGGGATTTTACTTCTACAGGGAATTTATTGTTTTCAAAATGTTATATTAACTGATACGTTTTAGCTTTGTTTATCTTTATTCTGAGCCTGAGTCAGTATCACAACACAATTAGCGTGCATGCTGCTAATGAAACTACTGCACATCACATCAGGTTTGTGAAGTCGTAGTATGTATTTTTTTTATATTTATGGCGAAATGTCACATGGGAGCATGGGTGACGTAGGATTGTGGGCTGAGCATTGCACAGAATCTTACAGCTAACCATAAAGACGGTTCGAATACGGCCTGGGAGAGATTGCTAAATTACTCAAACATGCTTGGATGACCCCTAAAACTTCTTCAGGCACGTTTTTGATGAGGGGATATTATAACATGGCAGAATGCTTTGAAAAGGCAATTTTGCATAATACCCCTTCTTTAAGCTATAAATGCAATTTTAAAAGCATGAAGTAGTTTCAATATGACCGTTCCGACGGCCCGCGGGCCTTTTCTTTACAATTTTACAGCAATGTACATTCACTTCTGCGTCACCCACACAAACAATCTACACATCAAATGAAAGCTACGGATCTCATCTTTCCGAATATGTAAACCATTTTCACCTAAAGTCACCACAGTGCTGTCAGGAAAGCCGTTTTTACAGAAAAGCCAAAAATGCCTATTTGGACTTGCACTTACCTTTGAGGGCTCTGGTTCTGTCAAACATCAACATATTTCCACAATATCGGTCTCATTCTTTCCGTAGACGTCCAGAGAATATAATCCAGTCAAGAAATTACGTCCACAAAATAACTTAGATCCTCCATGTCCAATCTGCTGCAGGAAAGTGAAATCTGCTCCGCCATTTTTTTGCATTTCTTTCGTCAATTTCAGGCATAACAAACTTCAGACAGCGCCAACTTTGTTTCTCAGTGATAGACAAACTTGCTAGCTTCTGATTGACACCAAGTTTGGCCAATAAGGTGGGGGTTGAGGGTCACTGGAGCCCCAGACAGCGAATCAGTGCTACAGGTGACTGAAAGTGTACGCCTCACTCTCCCACGTGTAGAATCAACCAGTCACATCTCACACATTCAGTGACGTTTTCTCCTTACAGCCAATGAGCAGCTGAACACGAGGATGTATGACATGCCATGGTTTTCTGTAAACACACGGAGCAGGCCCAGTGCGTAACGAAAGTAAATGAATCACGGCTTTTCGTGCGTAAAGTGTGCGTAAAATGACGCACTGTGATTTTGCAACAGTTTTGCTTCTAAACACGACGAAACGGATAAAACAAAGACAGTACGCGACGGAGGACACTGTGGATGTTTGTACAAGTTATACCAGAGGCAACTCGGACCCGGAGCGGTCCGTGGCAGATTCCACGGTGGACTCAGAAGTGGAGGAGCTTATTCTTTGATGGACTGGATGCTGTTCTGGATCGGTAAGCCTGGTTTATTCTGCTATTTACATAATTGTAGATAAAATATATCGTGTGTGATCATTAGCATCACTTCTGTGCACAGTGCACATTGGAACCATGGGCTCAGGCACATTTGTGTTTATCTGTATGAATTAGACTTCATTTGTCTATTGATTGAAAGGTGTTTTATTCTGCAGTTTACAGTATTGTAAGTAAAATTATAATATGTATATGATATAATATTACTTCACCCTCTCTCAATTTTGTACTTTCTTGTTACTAATGTGTTTGTGTTTTTCTTTAGGCACATGGGTGACGTTATCAGATTCTCTCATCGGCTGTTACCAGGTTTTGCACAAAACAAAGAAATGGCATTTTGGCAAAGACATTTTTTCACCATTTTGTGGACAAGCCATAATCATGTACAGTGAGCTTTTCACTGCTGTTCACAGTGTGTGTTTGTTCACTGTTTGCAGTGTGTGGAGTTTGTAAATATATATTTATTTTGACCCCTACCACTTGTTTTGACTATATTTCATAAACAAATATGTATTTTATATTGTGTTTTGATATGCTATATAAATTTACATAAGTAATAGAGCAGCGAAGTGTGCAGATACTGATTCCTCTAAGTGTGAGCTTTCAGTAGAGCCCTCATTGATGTCTGTGGGTTGAAGCATTCAAAAGTTATTGCAGTTTTTCCAAACGTTCTCCAAATGTCTCCATTTGGAGAGGTTTGGATAAACTTGGATACATCAAAAGTCCCTCCATAAAGCGCCTGGATTTAGTCATAATAAAATAAGTGTAAAAATCTCATTTTTTTTATAGATTGACCTCAAATCTGAAATGTGAGAGGTCAACAATATTTTCAATTGAAATATGGTGTATTTTTGTCCCCAGCTCCCTACTGCAGCTTTCTTCCCCTTAATTTTTACAAAAAAATTTAGGCGAGGATGAGAAAAATCATTTTTTATGTGTGTTCCAAAGTGTATAAATACTTACCAGACAAACTTACAGTGATTCTGACACCTGAGGGTAAAACTAGAGGATGTTACCTTTACAAAGACCCCAAACTTGTGTAAATAATACTTATGGTTCAATAACAGTTATCATTTTAATTTGGAGAGGTCAGAACGTAGGCAATTTCACCAAAAATACCCGGAATGGTAAGGGGTTTTAATATGATGATTTACCATTCCATTTTCTGTAGTAACATATCGCACTTAATTAGTTACTTCTGCTTGAGTAACATCACTTTTCTTGCCTCCTTCCCCTTTCAAAGTTTGAATGTTACGCAAAAACGACTCTTGTGAGCGTTAAGCTATGTGTCAAGATCCCAGTCTGCCCTGTATGTTTGCGCTGTCCTTCCCCCGTCCCTTCTGTGTCCTGCCTGGATCAATCAAGCTGCACCTGTGAGGACAAAAGGCCCAGGGATCCAACACTCAGCTCCAGATCGTCGGGGTATCCACAGTGGTACAGGTCAGCTTGGCTCAGTGTAATTTTTGCATTTATGATTCTCGATACTCCATTGATTTGTTCTTCGTTAGACCCCGCTCCTAGGAACCACTCTGCACCTCCTACCCAGCTCTCCATGATCGGTATGAACACCTCAGCCTCAGATCCAGCTCTCCACGACTGGTACGAACACCTCAGCCTCAAATCCACCTCTCCACAAGCAGTACGAACACCTCAGCCTCAAATCCACCTCTCCACGACCGGTACGAACACCTCAGCCTCAGATCCTTCTCTCCACGACCGGTACGAACACCTCAGCCTCAAATCCACCTCTCCACGCCCCAGCTTCTGACCCTGCGACCCACGACTTCAGCACACGACGCCGCCCTCATCTCCCTGATCCGTCAACCTACATTTACTTTCCCGTGTTTGTGAATAAACTTTGTTATACTTTAAACCCGAGTCTGAATCTTTGGCCCCTCTGTCAGTCGTTACAACAGCTACAATGTCGTTATTTCACCCAAAACATAGCTGGAGTTGTCTTTGTTTGAGTCAACTTTCATTATTAGTTTGTCTACATCTCCAAAGCTCAACATGCCCATGTCATGAAGCTGTAGTTTTCAAGTTAACAGCTGCCTTTTACATTTTGTTCAGTAGAGATTGGCAATTCCAGGGCTGAAATTACCTAAATGATTCTAGTGAAGGCGTATGGAACACATCGGAGTACTTCCTGTATTGCCACATCTACCTGAGAGAAGAAACATGCAGGTGTGAAAGAAACAAAACTTTTTGATGAGGAAACAACATAATGTAGATCAGAAAATATAGTAATATGGGCCCTTTAATCTCCAGTCAAGGCTGGGTCAGGGTAGAGCAGAGAGCAGGCGCCTCTTTAGCCTTGGGGTGGATCGCTACTGTACGGCAGGATTTATGCAGCCATCGTCAGGCAGAAATATGAGCGGAGATGTGCCCCGCTCGCCACACTACATACATACTGAGCGGGCTGCGAGGGGAAAAAAAAGAGGCTATGATTTATTATAGGGCCATTTATTTCTCTGGGTGGGCCGAGGAGGAGGCACAAACATGGAAACAACCAAGCGATGAAATATCTGCAGCGATCTATTACATCACATTTGATCTGATAGGAGGAACAAGCGTGTGAAATCAGGTCTAATCTGAGCCGGAGCCGCAGGCCGGGAGCAGTTTAAAAAGAGGAGGAGAAGGGGGTGAAATTGTTACTGACGAAAATCAAAATCATCCCCAAACAGTTTAATTTGAAGGCAATTTTGGGAATGGACATACAAAACCGTGACAGTAGTTTCGTGTTTATGCAGATGTAGGCGTTATCAGAGCTGGCACAGAGAGAGAAATTATACTGCTACTTCAGAGGTTATGAGAATATGTAGTGGATGGTATAATACAGTTATTCTCAAATTGTGGTAAAAGTACTACTGACTATGCAGACTCCCCTTCGGTTTTAGTATTTATGGGGTTCATTTTACAAGTATTTTTCACATCTTTTGTTCTAGCCCTTGTTTAAATGTGGTATAGTCCTGGTAACCTGCTTTAGATCTGGTGGTACTACATATTTTCTTAGGTGGGATTAGACTTTTAACGGCAAAACTGCATTAGTTTGATCTTGGCTTATGGTTAATATCTCTGTAATTATTGGTGTATGTGCAGGGCCGGCTCAACGTATAAGCAGATTAGGCAGCTGCTTAGGGTCCTTAGGCCACCAGAGGGCCCCCAAGAGCACATACATTTGTATTAACAATATTATAATGTAAACTGTGCTCCGGTGTTTACAGCAGCCTAAATATCCCTCTATAAAGATTACATTAGTTTTTGTTTTTTTATATATAGTAATAAAATATCTATTGCCTACATTTGTTTTATCTATGTGTTTGCTTGCATTTGGTCTATTTTTGCCAGCACCGATCGCTTTTCCCTTAATAAATGAACAGTTATGGTGTGAATTTGTAAATCCAATCGCAAAAAAAATATAAGATTCGACACTGTTTTATCAGACCACTCTACCATTGTGAGAGTTCACTCCATATAAATATGTCTGTGAGTGTTTCTATGGATTTTTTATAAATACTGTTGACCTTTGCGATAGTTCTTGGTAGCAACAAGCTACAAAGGAGAGAAAAACTACAGAAAAAAAAGTCAGTATAGCAAAAAAAATCCACATAACCACAGAGCACAAGACTTTATTACGCAGCTCGTGTTAGAACATAAAATATAGTTACCATATACACTACCAGTCAAAAGTTTGGACACCCTCTCATTTATTTATTATTATATTATTTCTACTTTTACATTTTTATATACATACAGAACACATCAAATATATGAAGTAAAATGTTTGCAATTATGTAGCAAGGAAAAAGGGTAGGTAACTGTACAATTTTAAATAATTTGTATTCAACTAGCCACTCTTTGCTTTGTTGAGAAATATTTAGAATGTTGTTTTTTTTCTTCTTTACTACATTATATTTGCATTCTTGCTTCAGATATTTGATATCTTTTGTGTGTATCTAAAATGTAGAAAATAGTAAAAATAAAGAAAAAACAAACAAAACATTGAACGGTGTATCCAAACTTTGGACTTGTAGTGCATATTGTAATTGTGAAGAAGGTGATTGCAGACCAGACCGAGCGATTGCAGTTGAAATAAGTTTTATCTCATGAGATGAATGAAGATTACAAACAGCAGCCACAGACGTGTGTGTTACATTACAGAGGAACTGTCCAGTACTTATACCCCAAGAAACGTGCTCTATACTGTATCTATAGAAGGATGGTCCTTTTTACATACTGTCCATATAAGGTCATAAATGGATATATCGTTAGCTGTTTACATGAAGGTAGAATACGTCACTATAAAGATACTTGCAGTCACTAAAAAGATGTATTACAAGACCTCTGAATGAATACCTGTATCATGTAACCGAAGCAGCAAGTTCCAGTGTAGATATCTTAACCCTGGAGAACCCACAGGGTCAAATTTGGCCACAGTTAATTACTGCTACCCAAAATAAAATTTTAAAAAGTCAGATTTCAATTCAAAAATTCAAAAAGCCCAGAGTGCCACTTCTGGCCCCTGCATAGAGACACCTAGTGGATGAATATTGAGCTAAAATGAGCCAGAGTCGTAGTGACAAGATGGCTGACCTGTTGAGCTGGAAAACTACCCAAACAAAATTGTCTTTTCAGAAAGCCAGCGGTTGGTACAATTGTGTTTTGTTTTTTTGTTAATCTATGTCTAGAAGTATATTCTTTTTGTAAATTAGTGAGCCCAATGGGTCAAATTTAGCCCTGATCCTAAATTAAGGAATAAAGGATTAAAATTGAAAAAGTGGATATTTCAGTGAACAGTCATTTAATGCAATGTTCATAATTTTCCAAAGAAGAAAAGGTTTCTTGGGTTCTCCGGGGTTAAAACAAACACGTGTCACATTCTTACAGAGAAACAAGTTCACCTCAATGTTTAAGACACAGTATTCAACACAAGGTTTAAGAGTAAAGTAATACGACATGAACAGGTGAACGTAAGCATGCAGTTGTAATGAATGTGATTTGATGGCAGGGTTTTCACCTGTGACGCAACTATCCTGGGAAAATTTATACTGAAATAAAATACAATGAAAAATAATAATACGAAATACTACTATTATTACTAGTTTAATACTAAATATAAAAAGTATGATAGGTTTTCTTTCCCCAGATTAGCTAACTATTACCATCCAATATATCATCACTATCTGGATTACAGTCCCAAATTCACACACCAATATTTTTGCGGCTCATTCCACACATGCTTAATTCCCGGTTCTCTCATCTTGGCTACTATTATTTTAAATCAGTTCAACAGCGCCATTTTTGAACTTTGACAATATAAACTCGTGAAGGCAAAATCTCACTTACAGATATTCTGGGAGTAACGCTGCATTTTTAGCAGCGTTTTCCGAGTTATGACGCCCTGTCCTTTCCACGCCTGAACTTTCCTCGAGTGGACACATTGAGGTGTTACCCCGCTCTAAAATTAACGATACTTTGAAAGCTTAATTACCCATGCATTCAAGTGTTTGCCGTGCCAACACACACCTTTTTAAGCAGCCCCTCCGCTGTGCTTGCCTCTGCTTTCAGACTGAAATAAATGGCTTGGTTTTGTGCCCTCCTGTCAAGATTGTGAAAACCAGTTATCTCCGCGGCGCAGCTGTGGAGTGGAAGGCAGGTATATTTTTATTTTCCATATCTGGAGAGAGGGAGACGGAGTTCCGACTTTGGCATGCGGGCGGTGGAGTGGTGAACAAGGTACAGGTGAGTGCACACAAAAACTGCATATCATTTAATGAGAACTCCCAGATGGACAAAGAAGACAGTTCTATTGGCGAGAAGAAGAACTTATTTAGAAAAAATAGAGCGTGCAGAGTCTGTCCAATGGCGTAAAAGTGAATAGGTACTGCGTTTGCTAAAGTGGTTTCCTCCCCTGTGGTTAATGGTTTGACCACAGCTCTGAATAGGGTTGTGAAAAGGTCAAACATTTTGAATTTTTGATCAAAATTGTGACTTTCAGTAGTAGAGTGCGTCGGACCCATAGACTTTATAATATCGTTTGGCTCCGGTCAAATGAAGCTCGTCGAGGCTAGCGGTTACAGGGGCGGATTTGAAGCCAAGTTCCATATTTGAAAATCCAACTGCAAGTATCATAGCAACCAAAGAGCCAATCCGTAGCGAGGCTGTCGAAAGTAACGGCCCTTTCCACTCGCGCCGCTGGTTTAGAAGAGCGGGCGCTTAGCAACGCTGTCAATCAAATCTGTTGCTAACGCTAGCTGGAGCGACCTCGGGGAAAGAAGGAGCACGACTGGTCTGTTATTAATCTTGGTATGGTTTTTATTTAGACAGGAACAGTACACGACATTACATTGACTTTAAAAAACAGGAAAGATGTTTGGTGCCAGGTTATGGCGTAAATGCTAATTTCCGCCTGTCGTCCCAGGACAGGCTGATGTTAAGTAAGAAGAACAGTTTGGTGTAGGTGGATGAAAGACCTGTAAACATGGTCCATACATAAAATACAACACAACTCGCCCCTCAAATACGACATTTCTAAAACATTCAGGTCACACACACACATACACAACCATACCAATCTATTCACACACACAGTCAGTCAATTTCAGATATACAAATCCTCATTCTTTCATACACATTCACTGTGCAAACGTTTGAAAACTTGTGCATGTTATATAATCTCATTTGGCAAATTATTCCACTGACTCACAGCAACAATAGAGAAATATCTTAATTTACAGACATAATAGCGAAATAAAAATACCATGATCACGTAGTTAAGGTTAATTTCAACATTTTAAGACCAAAATGACGAGTCTGGCTGCAGAAGTTATATAGAGAGGGGCCACCGCTTTTCAATGTAAACCGAATTGGAGCCGATGGAGCTGGAAGTGCGACCGTGATCACGTCCTATTTGGAACGTGGCGGCTAGTGGGTTAGCTATGTCCATTTATATATACAGTCAATGAGCTGACCATTTATGTTTGATTTGTGAATAGAAACTTTTATCGGACACTATATTGTTTCTTTCAACAATAATCCATGACTCAATGAAAAGTGATTGACCTCCCCCAAAGAAAACGATCTCTGGTCCCGGGTTTTTGATAGCTGGTTGAATTCCTCGGGAGTCTGTGTGCTGTTCTTTGTGTCTGTGCTCCTGCAAACAACAACAGCGACAAGGCGTAGTGGCAGTTAATGATGCCCTTTCCTCGGGTGTTTGCCCACCCATCAGAGAGGGGCTTTACTTTAGTTTGCACTCTTAAACGCTTCATCTAGTAAATGAGTATGGTTTATGTAAGTTCAAACATGTTTTCCAGGGTACATTTGAGGCCAGCTTCAGAGGGGGGCCAGTTGCGTACTGTTTAAACATCTACATTTCCTTGACTATATTCAACATCATTAGAATCACAGGGCCTCAGTTATCACTCCAGTAAAAGTAGTAGTGTAAGAGAAAAGTAGCATATGCAGTTTGTGGGTGTATTGCACATGGTTTTCAGTGTAATTAAATGAACAAAAACATGTTTGGCTAAAAAGTAGAACTGGTAATTAAACCCTTTAAGGACCGAGCACATTATAGACCATTATAGCTCACCTAGCCTTTTTTCTTTTCTTTTCTTTTGTAAGCCATAAAAAGCAGGTTAGTTAGTATCAGCGTGTACTTTTGCCTTTTTTTTCCTCTATTTTACACCTCTATCCATCCTTATTTTTCCTTTGACGCATCAAATAACTGACTGGGAGAATCTCGGCGGCACCTGCGCTCTGATTGGTCGTCTTCGAGGGACGACATAAGTACATTACCGTAATGATAGTAACATATTTAAAGATCCCCATGCCTCTGCTTTGAGATGCCATTTGAATTTACATGAAACGCAATTGGTTGTGGAGTTGCGGTAATGGAAATCTGCGAGTCTATCGGCGTCGATAGCATCCGACGCTATAGAGTTAAAAGCATGTGAAGAAATATATCTTGCATATTCAGTTTCACTTGTGTTTAGTCTAATTGCTAAACTAAGATGTATATGGATGAAGATGAAGAGAGGGAGCCTTTACATTATGTAAATTCACAGTTTCTCCCATAAATTCTTTTTTATTCCCATAGGAAATGTCCAATTTGAAAAAAATATCTTATTTTGCAACACCAGTGCCAACCTCTCAGCTGTTTTGTCCATGTGCAGTGTAACGTTTTCCCAATTCTCCTTCACTACAGGTTGTGACAGATAGACCACTCTTCCAACACATATATTTTGGCTCGGAGGTCAGAGGTTTTTTTTTTAAATTTCAACCATTTCCACATGTAACTGTTATTGACCGCAAACTCCTCCACTCGCCTCGTTTGGACACATTAACATTGTCCACACAGAGGCAGCTCCAGCCCGCCTCGACGCTGCTCTTAGCTTTAACACGCCTCCAGCAGGTTATCCCAGTTCTGTGCTGGTTTCCTAGGCTTTTTCAGAGCACTGACGGGGGTTGTAATCCGTGGTTCCACTCCTCCGCTCCCCCCCGCTGCTCCTGCCTTTTGTGCTAACCTGTGTCTGACCTGTGGAGATGAAAACCTGGAGTGAACCCGAGCTCTCTGAATGAAGGTTCTGGATGTTCTTCAGGGTATGACAACAAGAAAAGTATTATTCAAGAAGGAGTAGCTTAAAAAATAATGTTGGATTTATCATTTATAGCTGAAGGGGCGGTGCAAGAAACACAAATGTTCAAATCATTTCATATTGTCGACATAAAGCATTTGTCATTTGTGGACTTACTCACAGTGGGAAGAGGAACCAAAGCTTTTACTCAAGTAAGAGTACTTTAATAAAAATATTAGGAGTAATAGTATGCTGCTAGAAAAGTACAATTTCTTTCAGAAGTTACTAAAGTAAATGTAACTCAGTAGTACCTACATCTGACTTGGTTTGAGATGCAGAGGAGGATGTTTGGTGTGGAGATCGGAAGCGAAAGGCGAAGTGTGTGGTAGTGGCACAAACCCTACTCCGATAAAGTACTGTTGTTGTATCCTTGGGCAAGACACTTCACCCACGTTGCCTAGTATGAATGTGGTAGAAGAGGGTCTGAGGAGCCAGTAGTACAGAGTGGTCTACCCCAGGGCAGCGATGGCAACAGTAGCGAATGATGGGGATTTGTAGCAATTTGTTACGATATTGTTAAATTAAAAGACTTTGACGGACCAAGTCTTGTGATACATGTGCAAAGTCAAGGACAGTTGTGTGCAGAGACCAAGAGCAGAACAACAGATAAAATGTATACAGCTTGTCCTCTTACTATCTCAACTGACCTATTGCCAGAGCCTTAACCTGCAGGTAGAGGACACGTACAAGCTTTTCTCATTCTCAGTTTACGGACAGGCCTCATGTGAAAACTCAGAACCTCCAGAATTCACTCCCTGAGCTGCAGAGGCTGCACTAGCACAGATTTATGATTGGGTGCAGGTGCTGGGGTTTAGGTAGTGAACATTCAGAGCAGAGAGAGTTCTTTTAAACCAGCTGGATTTCCACATTGAAACTGACAACCCAAATGAGAGTTTCATGTGAGGCTCATTCTGCTTTCTGATTGGATAATCGTCTTGAGAACCAAAACCCCAAATTGTAACATAAGCAACTTGACCATCATGTCCAAAGTTTTTGTAATAACTCAGACATGTCAAAATCAAACCTTTTTCTGATGACAGTTGCAATGCTGATTTATCGCTAACTCATATCTGGGGACAGAGGGAGGTAATGCTTATAAAAATGAAAATCTTACATACAGTTTGTTTAAAAAGGCTGCCACACTTCAGTCAGTCTACCTCGGGGCAGCTGTGACTACAAAAAAAGTTTGAGAGGGAATGAATAATAGGAGGCTCATAAAGCACCATAAAGCATCATAAAGCACTAATATTACGTAGTTTTTTAAAGGCTCTATATTACGCAAAATCCACTCTTGTGAGCTTCTAACCATATTATGTTGTTACCTCATCAAAAATGAATTGCATTTAGTTTCATTCACACGTGTTTGAGTCGTTGGTTACCTTTTACTTGGTCGAGATTGACAATTCCAAGCCTGAAATTGTCCAAATGATTCTAGTGAAGGTGTATGGAGTCTAAAAACACAGCGGGGGCACTTCCTGTATCACCACATGATGACATCACAAGGTGGAACAGAGCGTTGTGTTTGAGAGAAGAAAACAGCTTAAAATACACTCTGCCCTCCCCCCGTCCTGGTGACATTTGGCTTGTTCTGATTGGCTGTGTCAGGTGCCCCGGTTGGTCCCCTGGCCTTAAACTGGCATTTAAATAAAGAGCTGTGCCTTTCTTTGATTCTGTTGAAATATCAGAGCAGAACAAGCACATGTCTGATTGCATATGGCTGAGATGACACTGTATTCACATTAGAGCGCTGCTGCCCCGAGGCTACGGCTGTAACCGAGGCTGAGGCGGCGCGATGCAAACTGACACCGAGTGCTCCAGTGCACAATGTGACAGAACAAACTTCTACTCAGTTTAATTAAAAAGATGAGAGTAACATTAAAACTCTTATGGCAAAATGTAATCATCATGTTTATACTTCAAATGGTGCACTGACTGAAAGAGTCACCGCCTATAAATATCTTAAATACATCATGCATTCTTTAAATACATATTTCGGGATTATGCAACAGTTTAAAATCCAAATTATATGTTTTTATTACAGAAACAAAATATTGTATCTCATAGAAATTGTTCAAGCAGATTTTCTTTCTGTGCTGGTTATGGAGTATAATACAGTGGTCCCTCGTTTATCTCGGGGGTTACATCCTAAAAATAACCCGCAATAGGCGAAATCTGCAAAGTAGTCAGCTTTATATATGTTTTAAGGCTGTAAAACGCCTCACCACACACTTTATACACTTTTCTCACACAGGCTTTAACATTTTCTCACATTTCTCGCTTGTTCAAACCTTCATCGGTGCAGAACGTTTCATCGACATCGTGGGTTTTGTCGAGGAGAAAACTTGCAAACATACAGCACTTAAGAGTCACACTGGTAGAGATCGAACATTTATGTAAACAGGAGACACGGCATCGAGGAAACTCAATAGTTTACAGTCTCTTGGGCCAATCAGGACCTGCATATGCTGTGAAAAAAAGCATGCAAAATGTTACTAAAAATATCAGGTGAACCACGATATAGTGAGGGTCAACTGTATACATGCAGATTTCAGCCTTTACTTTGAAAACTTTAGAAACACTGTAAAAGAAAAAAACTAATCTGTCATCTGGACAAAACGTTTTTCTTAGAGTGAAGACGTTTCGCTGCTCATCCAAACCGTTTCTTCAGTTTGGGTCAGATTCCTGGTGGACACTGCCTTATATCTATGTGAAGGGAGGAGCGAACTACACCGAAACTACAGCGTCCACCGGTAATCTCACCAGAACTGAAGAAGCGGCTTGGATGAGCAGCGAAACGTCTTCACTCAAAAGAACTTTTCGTCCAGTTGACAGGCTTGAATTTTTCTTTTTTTACGTTGGATCACACCTGGAGCACTGAGGTATTCATCTTTAGATACACTCTAGATACTACAAAACCCATCGCTGCCCATCACTATCTGTCAGAAGAGCCTGCCTGAACATCTCACTTTTTGTTAAACCTCGATTCAAGACCTTTTAATTCAAGATCACGCGTTTGTATAAGTCTAAAAACGAGCCGCATCAGAACTGAAATGGGAAGAAAAGCTTTTGGCTGTTTTTTTGCTTCCCAAGGACATGCAAAACTGGATACATTGGTCCCACAAATGCGATTTAATAATCCAGTGACAAACTTTTATACTCACACCTGCTCCTGTTTTTTAATGTTTTAAATGGACTTACACAGTTATTTTTCATTTTTGTTTGTATTTTTCTGCATTTGAACAGCACGCCCATGAAAAAGAGAGTCTGAGTGCTCTCACCGGGCTCTCCATGTATAAATAAAGATACTTAAAATAAATAAATAATATCGAAACAAAACATTACTAGCCTAGCGGTTCACAAGCCTTTTTCACTCTTGTAACCCTGGGAAGTGTTATGAGACGGCCAAAAAAAGGTTAGAAAGTATGTATTTGCCCTCAAAACACCTTTAATTTAACAAATGTAGGATAGTTAAGTTTAATGCCACCCCTGCCCCTCCTCCGTCAGTCTACCCCAGGGCAGGTGTGGCTACTGAAGTTTCTAAACAGCAAATTCGCCATAACGTGGTTCACCTTTCGTGGTCTCGCTGTTTCGTGGATTTTTTGAGTGTAGTTTTGGATGCTTTTCTTTACGGTGTATGAAGGCACATTGTGTTCTGTGTCCTGATTGACCTTTGTCCATCAGTCTCCTCCATTAAGTGTCTCCTGTACAGTACAGAATGTGTTCAGCGAAATTTACATAAATGTTGGATCGCAGTGTGACTCTTAAGTGCTGTATGTTTGCGAGTTTTCTCCCCGACAGAACCCACAATGTCGATGAAACGTTCTGCACTGACACATTTAAGAAACTTTTTGGACTTAAGTGTTTCTCTGTTCTCTATTTAAAGCGATGATCGAGGAAGGGGGGTATAATGTACGAGGTTTTGAAACTTGAGAGTGTTTAAACAAGAGAGAAATGTGAGAAAATGTTAATGCCTGTCTGAGAAAAGTGTATAAAGTGTGTGGTGAGGGGTTTTCCAGCCTTAAAACGTATATAATAGGATTTCGCACATACATTCATACACCAGGGTACGCACACACTGGGATGAGGTGGGTTAAGTGTCTTGCCCTATGACACAATGACAGCATTCATCAAGTTGCGGGGCTCAACCAATGACGTTCACGTTGAGAGCGGGATTTGAACCGCTAACCTTCGGATCAGCGGTCAAACACTACCAACTGAGCTACTGTCACCCGTGAGTCATAGGCCTATGCGAATTATCATAGGCCTATTATTATAACATTGGACTTTTATGATACCTAAACCATTTTAGGCCATATATTTAGTACATTAAGTTAAACTATCATGAGAAGAGTTTGTTTTGTTAAAGTGCCTCTTCGTGTGGCGCGGAGCCAGAAGTTCCCACAGTTAGTTTTGGCCTATTTAATGTATTCATGTATTTATGTATTTCACTTTTGCTCAAAGAAGGCAGGAGTGGCAGATGGTACAAAAGCGCACTTAAGAGGAATGGTCTGGATCCACATCACAACACCGCAGATGCCCCGGCCTGCAGGCTACGGCAGCCCAAATGGACCAAAACAACAACAACAATGATCTCAAACAAGAAACATCAAGTTGGGTATTTTGAGTATACTAGTATAACTACATGACTTCTACTTCAAAGGCACAGAAGCTCACTTTACTCTCTAAAGGCACTGTGTAAGTTTCTCTCTTAAAACTGTAAAAATATGCAGGGGGAAGGTGACAGAACATCACTTTGCACCTCTAATTGTGAACATAAATACGTCATTTCGCTTTACTACACTGCAGTAAGTTTAAGTCAGACTAGTGTTACTGCTAGTGTGGTGTATGCCGATGGCTCTCAAACTTTTCACACCAAGAACCGCCTCGGAAAATATTTGTTCTTCCAAGTACCACCAGATCTATAAACTGGACCGCAGAGGAATCCACGTACCACCCAAAGGAGCTCGTGCATCACCCGCGGAGCACATACCACAGTTTGAGAAACGCCGCCATCCTCAAATCTAACACTTAGTTTTGTGAGTTTGTAGATGAAATAATGAATGAATGCTTTAACATCTGTCTCCAAACCAAGCCTGGAGTATGGTGTATGTAGGCAGTAGTGCTCAATACACTTGCTCCTCTGTGTTTTTTAAAGTTGATTCACTTGATTCACCATGTGCCCATAAAAACATGTGATTTTAAAATTGCCAGTTTTGTGACATCACAGGTAAAAGTCCGGAGGTCTCGTACTGTTTTAAAAGCAGAACTAAGTAACATTTTTACCTTATAAAACGTCTTTATAAGTCCCTGTGATAGTTAAGTATTTCCAGGGTGTTTGAAGCGTCTGTCGTCTCTCTCTGTTGTTTGTTTGCAGAAAATCAGCCTTGCAATATGGCCGCCCCTGGGGACTGTTTTTTTTTATTTATTTTATTATTTTTTTTTATTTGACAACATCATATGTGTTTATATATGCGATTACACTGCCTTATTTCAATAAAAAATAAGGTGGGAAAAAAAGCACTTTTGAGTCTGTTCCTTGACAGTGTATTCTCATAAAGCAGCTGCAGGGGGAGCTCTATTGCTGAATGTTACTTAGTTCTACTCAACTCACACTGGGCTTTGGTAGCTGTATTTAAACATTTCTGCTTCAAGGGGGAGTATTTCACTTCTATGGGGTTTTAATTGCTTCCACATAACATATCTAGATCACCGTGTTACTTTTTATGGTTTTGAAAATGCTACATTCACCGAAAACAGTGTAGTAAAATGTGTAATTAGTTTTCAGTTTTGTTTTTCAGTTCCTGCTAATGAAAAACTACTGCACATCGCATCAGGTTTGTGAAGTTGTAGTGCATCGTTTTGGATCCTGCTTTTGTATATAAGCAGAGTTCGAATAGTCGGGGAGAGATGTTTTGATGACGGAATCATTCTTCACCAGGATACTGCTACAGAGCTTTTTTTTTTTTTTTTTTTGTCATTTGCCATCTGTGAAGTATATCTGAAATATTTGAGCTTAAAGTGGAACTTGCTAAGCTCTTTAAAATAACCTCTACATGTTGCCAGATGGTGAAAAATAATGATCCGGCAAATGAGAGCTAATTGAATTCATTAAGAGGAAATAGATCTTGTTAAGTAAAATGCGACCTGATTTAACTTGTCTTAAAACTAAATGACATTACTGCTGGTGGCGTTCACCAAAAAACTCCCTTTGACCAGAGGGTAACCAGGTCAAATGTCACCTGAAGCATACTTTTTACCACTTTTACTTCACGTAGCCTCATATAGTACAGTCAATTTCATGGGTAGTGAGAAGATATAATTATGGCACTGTGTAATCTCTCTTAAAACTGTAAGAATATGCACTGGGGAAGTGACAAAATTCACTTTTCCACTTGTAATATAATCACAAATGAGTTTTTGATAATAGTAAGTACAATCGGTACAGTAAGTTAAAATGTGGTCTATGCCTATGCCTCACACTTTTCACCCCAAGTACCACCATCAGAATATTCTAGGCTGAAACATGCCCTAAAACCCCTGCCTCATTGGTTTTGCTGTGATGATCCATGCGTTTCTGTCTCTTATTATATATAATATGACTGAAATAAAGTCAAAAGTTACCCAAAACTGACCTATTGAACTTTTAAACAAAAATATATCTGGAGATGTCTGTTATTTCAATGTGTGTCTTCATTAGAGTTTAGACCCAGACCCCAATCATTCCCTGTATGTCTGAGTCAACCTACTCATAGAACCAGAGTTACGTTTTATTAACTTGAGCTTTACATTGGCAGAATAAGCTTTGTGTGTTTGCAAGTTTGTGTTGTGCATGTGCCTCGTACCAGAACCGCTTCCTCTGCTGCCGCGACGACCCGCATTATCTGACTCTCTCACTTCTTCAGTTCACTCTTTCAGGCCTCTCCTTCTTCTATTCCCCTTCTCCTCCTCGTCTTTTCTCGCGACGTGTATCAGCCACGCACTTTCATTCACTCAGTCTCATATTTGACTCCTTTCTTTACTCGGGAGCAAAACATTTTGTCACGAGAGAAACAAAAGAACATGACTGTGGCTGTGCTCGGTGCATTGGGGCAGCTGTCAATCATCCACAGAGAGTATGTGATAGTGGAGGAACATGCACGTGGCTCCGAACAATACGGCTCGGGCCCACGCTCGGGTGGGTTTGATCCAAGAATCTAAACTCAAGTCCTGATCTGTGAGGCTTTCTCCTTTGTTTTTTGAAGTCCATACATCTTATTTTCTTTCAGTGCAGTTTTAAACACACAATATTAATATGTTCTGTTATACATCAATACCATAACTATTCATGGTCCAATTCTGTCCTATTTATGCTCATTTTTTTTTTTTTTTTTTTTTTTTCTGAAGCCCATCGATACTTGTCTAAATGAGTATCAAGCTTCCATTCTCGTTCAATATACCAATTAGTATCAGGATTTAGATTTTTTTTCACATCTTTTTCATCACTTAGCAACCCTGTCAATCAAACCTGTTGCTAAGGCTAGTGGATGCGACATCCGGGAAATAAAGCGCCTGATTTGTTATTAATGTTTATATCTTGTTACAAACACAACAGCAAAAATAAAAATACCAGGATCATGTAGGCGAACATTTTTAAGATCGAAATAATGAGGCTCACTGCAGCAGTTACAGAGAGAAGGGCGACAGTTTTTCAATAGAAAAGTGGATTGGAGCCAGAATCAATGGAGCCAGAAAGCGCGCTCGCGATCACTACCTATTTGGAACGTGGCGACTAGCACATTAATTATGTCCATTTGTAGATACAGTCGATGTTACCTACTGCGTTTGGGCTTGCCTCGCGACAGATCTGGCCCGTAACTTGGCCTGATGGCGTCATGTTTGTGTCTATAGGAAAAAAAAGGCACATAATAATTAAACGATCTGACTAGGATGCACATTTTTGGCTACGCTACACACCTCTGAACACTAACTTAACACTGTTCTGGCTACTGTACAAAATACAACTCCGATTACTTTAACATCATAAAAATCCATTAAAATCTGGAATGCTCTTAAGACATGCACATTATCACCGGAGCAAGGACTCACATTGATGTTTTTTTTACAAGGCTGAATCTCCCGCTGAAGCTCCTGTCGTTTGCTAACCCGCAGCGCCACGCCAACGCTAGCCTTGAGAGTTCATGAATAGATGCATTATTTTAAAAAATCCCCAAACAGTCCGATGATGGATGTGCAACAGAAAGGGCGTGAATAAAAGCAGCGCCGTGGCAGGCCTGACCCGGCTGACTCTCACACCTGGGAACGCTCCGTCTCCTGCTAAAAAGTGCGTTCAGTTTGAGTTTTACACTTCAGGTAAGCTTCAGTGTCACGCAAATGTACAAGCACATACTTAAATATATGTAAATGACTGCTACTTGAGCCATTCATATACATTTAGGACTATTTAAAGGTTTTTGTAGTTTTTTTAAGTTAAGGTAAAGGTGTGTGGAGTTTAAAAAACACAGTGGAGCACTTCCGGCATTGCCACATGACGTCACAGGTATTTCTTTCAGTTTGAAAAATAATCCAAGCCTAAATATGTAGGGTTTAAACAGGCGTGAATGAAACAAAACACAACTCCAGGTATATTTTATAACATAAGTCAGAAAATAGCGTAATATTGGACCTTTAAAGCCACCGTATCTAACTTTTTTAGCAAAAAATAGTAGGGCTGCAGATCGATTAGTCAGGTCAACAAAACTCTGAAACTTTTACGTATCTCTTTGTATCTGAACCAAAATGCACTCGCAAGACCACACCTGCACGGGAGATCATGCAAGAAACTACTATGTATGCAAAAAAAAAAAAAAAAAAAAGCACTAGGAAACAATGTATATAAAGACAGATTAAAACTTTGTGAATCATGAGTTTAATCTACCCTTTGAAAATATAAATGCCAAATCGCTCACACTCACTTCTGCTTTCTGCTGTTGTCCCATAGAAATCCTTAAAACGCACCATCGCCATCGACCGATTAATCGACTAAAGTACTAAAGGCGTACCGCCCTTAAAAACTAGCGTAGAAATTAGAAGAAAGTAAGTTATTAACACAGAAAAACATGTGTCCCTGTGAGCGTGAGCGGGGCATCTCCACAAACCTGACTGCCATGTCCATTTTATCAAAAGTTCCATGATTTTTTACATTATAGATTCTCACTAACAAAAATTGCAAAATATCCACCCTTTGTTTTAAACCTTGGTTCGCACTTTTGGCATTGCTTGACCCTGACGAAGCAAAAACCCGTGAAGATCATTGGGAAGGCGACGGGTTTGCAGAGCTGTCAGCAAAGCAAAGGGTGTTGGCTTTGAAAAAAAAAAAACTGAATAATAATACACTTTTGCCTGGTAGTGAGAGAAAACGTGTATGTAGTAAGACTGCAAGCTCCATACACTCGCTTCATCGTAACAAGTCTTGTAACCTGACATGCACTTTAGGCGTCTCCAGGTTGAAACGAGTAATAAAACAGATTGATGGAAGAGTGATGGGTCATATTTCATACAGCATTACTCATAGTGTCAGATCATTACAGGCCTCTATACATGACCATCTGTTTAAATCATGTTGTCTATACCGGAAAACACACATGATTCTGAAAAGCCTATTCAAACTTACCCATGCACGTACAAATGCAAAGTTTGACCTCTCTGCAGTTTGCACGCTATGAAAACGCTCCTCTATTATTCAGTCCATCTCCATGCTGGTGCACAACTGTTGGGGCACTTCCAAACACAAAAGCTTGACCCAAAGCCCACACGCTCAGTTCCTAGAGACATTTCCATACACAAGTTTTTGATTGCTGTTGATGTTTTGCCTGCCTTTTCAGTCCAATTCGCTTCATTTTTGTGTAGTTTAGTATCAGAGCGGCAGAATGAACAAAATGTTTTAAGGTCAAAGTGAAAAAAGTGCTTCTCTTTTCATTGACCATTGACTATTTAACTGTCGGTTTTAAAGAGCGGGTCTTATGCGAAATGCAGTTTGTGAGGGTTTCTACCATGTTTCAGACGTTGTCCCGTCATCTAAAAAAGGTGCCTGAAGAGGTTTTAGATGTCTCCATGCATGTTTCAGTAATCTAGTGATCTTTCCAAGCCTCTGCAATGCTCCACGAGGCTACGTCATCCATGCTCCCACACGACAATTCTCAAGCGGGGAGTTTGGAAAGGGTTATGACCGATCTGGGGATGGTATGAACCCTATGCGACACATGCTATTGTCGGCGATGGAGCGCGGTTGTGGACTTTCCTTTACCGTCACTCCTCAACCAATTGTGCTTCATGTAAATTCAAACGGCATCTCAAAGCAGAGGCATGGAGCTCTTTAAATATATAACTGTCATTACGGTAATGTGCTTAAGTTTTCTCTCGAAGATGAACAATCAGAGCGCAAATGCTGTAGGATTTTCCCAGTTATTTGATGCATCCAAGGAAAATTAAGGATGGATATGTAAAATCGTGGAAGTTTTGTGGGAAAAAAAGGCAAAAAGTACAAGCTGGTACTTCCTTTAACGTGATTTTCTGGCTTAAAAACAATGATAAAAGTCTAGCGAGATATGATCTACAATGTGCTCAGTCCTTAAAGGGTTAAAAGTGCAATGAATAAAACTACCCATGCACTGAAAAATACGACCAACATTGTGAATTCAATATTTTAGTTCTATGAGGCATTTAACTTATGACTTCAGGAGACATTTAAACCTGTCAAAGTAAACAACAGTAACACCAATGCCAAAGCGGGACGTTCCTTACCTGGGGCAGTGTGTTTATACCCAAACAAATACACATCTGTCAGGCAACTTTTGGTCCTTTTGTGACTTGTGTCTGGTGGTCACGCTCTCAAATCTACTGCGACCTTTAGCACTAGCTAGCGCACTGTCAAAACGCTGGAGTGAAGTTAGCTGCGAGCCATCTCTCCTCTGCATGTCAAAACCCATTACTCTCACCAAAGTGCGGGGCCACTTTTGTGATCGACATTCTTCAACGCTGAGAACAAAAATCCCTCTGTGAGCGAAGTGTTTTTTACGCGAAGTGAAAAATATATTGTTAACAGATAAAGATAAGATAAAGATTGACCTGGCCCTGTTGTCTTATCGCAGTCACCATTAGATGTAATCGACGTTGCCTGACAGAAGAAGACCAGAGAGCGCAGGTGAGTCTTAACAAAGGTGAGGGGAGAGCAGGTTTCACATCTGCCATCTACCTGGTGACAAAAAAATCAAATAAAATTACAGATGGTATTATTATGCAATTGATTTGTTAGCTCTCTATCATGTTATAACATTGTTTCCTCATTAAAATATGCCTGAAGAAGAGATTTTAGATGTCATCCATGCATTTTTGAGTATTTTAGCGATCTCTCCTGGGCCCTATCCGAAACTGTCCTTGCTGTAAGATTCTGTGCAATACTCAGTTCACAAGCTCCCAACCCAATAATTCTCCATAAAATACAGTGGGTCTCTCGTTTATCGCTGGGATCATGTTCAAAAAATACCCGCAATGGGCGAAATCCGCTCAGCTTTTTTTTTTTTTTTTTTTAACAATTATTCTATATGTTTTAAGGCTGTAAAACCCCTACCACACACTTTATACACACTTTCTCAGACGGCATTAACATTTTCTCACATTTCATTCAAGTTCAAACCTTCGTATATTATATCCCTTTTCCTCGATGATGCTTTAAATGTGTCGTTCTCGTGCCTCTGCTCCAGCGGTATCCACAGAGGCGCCTCTCCGTGCACAGAAACACTTTTGAGTCCAAAGAGTTTCTGAAATTTGTCAAACCAGCCCTTGGTGGCGTTAAATCGGCTTGGTACTGCGTGAAAAGTACTCGTTGATGGCCTGGGTTGTGTATCATGCTGCTCCTCGCTGCGTATGAATGTCATCGCTGTCAGCAAAAGGTTTCAGCACTTTAGAGTCACAACTGCGAGGGCGAACATTTATGTACATTTGGCTGAACACATTCTGTACTGTACAGGAGACACGGCACAGAGGAGACTGATGGGCAATGGTCTACAGTCCCTTAACCAATCAGGACGCAGAACACAATGGTCTACAGTCCCTCAGCCAATCAGGACGCAGAACACAATGGTCTACAGTCCCTCAGCCAATCAGGACGCAGAACACAATGGTCTACAGTCCCTTAACCAATCAGGACGCAGGACACAATGGTCTACAGGCCATTAGCCAATCAGGGACGCAGAACACAATGCACATATATACTCTAAATCTGATGCATGTGCTGTAGTTTCATTAGCAGGATGCATGCTGATTGTGTTGTGATAACGCTCTGGAGGGGGAGCGGACTTAGCGTAGCGAGCGAGCGAAACATGTTAATACATTGTTTTCAGTTACATAGCGTCCAGATCTCTGTATAGCTTACAACTTAAAGGTTCTATATTACGCACAATGTGATTCTTGTGAGCTTTTGGCCATGTTATGTTGTCAAGCAGAATAACTTCATGCCCCGAGGGTTTTAAGAACTGTCCAAAAGTAGCTCACAAAACCAAAGAGAAGAGCATTATATAGAACTGCCTTATAGCAAGTTTCTATAGCGCATGTTTAACTCATATCTGGCTTCCCTGAGATACATATAAATCCATCTCAATCCGGCGTTCTGAATAACCACAATAGAATAAATATTTCCTCTCTATGTCATAATAACAACTACCAGGCAGCAGCGAATCAGAATAGCTCGAGATTAGCGTGCGAGGAAGCTTTATTAGGAAGGGACTATCCTCGTTCCCTGTTACCGTCACGGAGGAGGGCGGAGGTAGCAGCCAGACGGATCCTATCAATAAATTGGATGTCAACAAGCACATGTGCATTATTCATGTGCACACAATCGAGCTCAAAAGGGCACGGATCAGAGAGAAACAGCCTCGGCTAATGATGCTAAATGGACTTCATCGCTTCTGAAAATGTATGTCTTTGTTTTACCACCCGTATGAGAAATTTGTGTTATTAAATATCAAAATGGACACGGCAGTCAAGCTAAAATATTGTCAGTAATTTCAAACATAAATGATGAGTAAGCAGACGGTTTAATTGTGCTGTAAAGAAACTAAAGGCCTTGCGCATATTCCATCACCTCTGGATCGTGGATTAGTAGATTCGTGATTTATTGTAAGGAAGGTAACATAGCGAAATTCAGGGTGATGCTAACTCAAGGCACTGCTCTGTCTGAAGCTCCATTATTTAAATTAGACTTGACCTTTGTTTCACACGCCAATCTGACCATAAGTAACTGGTTGGACCACAATAACAGGTGAGCTGATTTGTGCAGATAAAACAAGTCCCTCTCAAATAGCACTACAGTCACAAGCTAGCTAACATTAGCCAACTGTTTTTCGGTCACTCTCACCCTTCTTTGTTGAAATCAAAACACCTAAATGTCACTGTATTGATTACACGCTGACTGAAATGGTTTTTTGAAATTTATCCATTTTTTCTTTTGCTTTATCAGGGTCAGGTGGTTGGTCACTGAAGCAGAAGTCGAAGCAGGGGGCATCCAGATTTTCCTCACCTCAGAAAATTCCTTCAGCTCTTCCGGGGGAATACTGAGGTGTTCCCAAGCCAGCCAAGAGACATAGACCCTCCAGTGTAGCTGGATCTTCTCCCGGTGGGACATGCCTGGAACACCTCCCCAGAGAGGCGCCCAGGAGGCATCCTGAACAGATGCCCAGAGAGCCACCTCAACTGGCTCCTCTCAGTGTGGCTCTACTTCGAGCTCTTCAACCTATCTCTAAGGAAGCACCCAGCCACCTGACGGGGCACTCAATTAGACAGTTTTTAAACCTTTTTTTTTTTTTTTTTTAACTTTTCAGACAATCTAAAAAACTACTTTTGTTTTCTCTCTATATCTGTTGGAAATTTAAAACACTCAATTTCACCATATTGTACAAATAGAAAAAAGAGGAAAAACTCATGCTACTGATTTTGTAACGTAACATTCACTGAAAATTGCCGTGTTATGTTATGTGTATGTGCTTATTCAACATATAAATCAATGTAGAATGTAAATTCATCAGTCGTCCTCACTGGTGTCTCATATAGAGGTCATGAAAAAACTGCATTATTCAGTTGTACACAGCTTTGACGTCACGGAGGCAATGAGCCATGAATCTTTGGATAACAGCTTTGCTTGTCTTTGATGTGGTGGAGATTTCATTAATGTGGGCTTTTCTTTTTCAACATAAAATGAATAGAACTACCCCCAAACATTTTTAGAACTAAATCTGCCACTGGTTTTCTGGTTCGGAAATTGGGTCATTGACCAGGAGAGGGCAGCAGCGTGGCAGTTTCTGCTGTATTGAACCTTATTCTGGCCCCGCCCACTTTTGCCTCTAATACTAAACCGCGCTTTCTTTGTGGCACTTCCAGTTAAGCAGGAATCCCATTCATTTCAATAGATAATTTGAGAAACATTTAGCGCTAAAACATGATATAACGTAATTTGGTTTTATAAAATGTTCATGTTCATGTGATGCACTGAGGCTTTAAAATAATACAACCCCAGTGACGATGGCGGCGCCATGGTAACAAGGCAAGGCAAGGCAGGCAAGGCAAGTTTATTTGTATAGCACAATTGTACACAAGGTAATTTCAAAAGGCTTTACAGAATAAAGAAAAAAAACATTAAAATCACACAAATCAAACATGAATAATCACAAATAATCATCATAAAATTGACATTAAAACATTAAAACAAAAGAGTGCAGAATAAAAATAAAATCTCCTCAGTCATAGCACAGATAAACAGAACCGTTTTTGAGCCTGGATTTAAACATTGTCAAAGTAGATTCCTGTCTCACATCTTCAGAAGACTGTTCCAGGGACTGCATAAAACTGAAAACGCTGATTCCCCACATGTTTAGTCCTGACTCTGGCACCAGCAGGAGGCCGGTCCCTGAAGTCCTCAGAGTGCGAGATGGTTCATATGGCACTAACATGTCAGAGATGTACTTTGGACCTAAGCCATGAATAGACTTGTACACAAGCAGAGCTGCTTTAAAGTCTATTCTTTGAGCTACAGGAAGCCAGTGCAGAGACCTGAGCACAGGACTTATATGCTCGTACTTCCTGGTTCTGGTCAGGGACCCGGAGCGAAGCAGCGTTCTGGATGTACTGCATCTGTTTTAAGGCCCGTTTGGAGGAGGCCAGTTGAGCAGGCCGTTACGTAGTCTAACCTACTGGAGACAAAGGCATGGATAAGTCTCTCTAAGTCTGGGTTTGACAGTATACCTTTCAATTTTGCAATGTTTTTTAGATGGTAAAAAGCTGTGCAGATGTTTATTGATTTTGATGTGGCTGTTAAAGTTCAGAGTCTGAGTCCATTATTACCCCTAAATTTCTAGCCCGATTTGAAGGTTTTAGAGAAAGAGCCTGGAGGTGACTGCTGACACTTTCTCTATGTTTCTGTGGGCCGAAGAACTATGACTTCAGTCTTGTCTGAGTTTAGCTGAAAGAAAGTTGTTTTGCATCCACTCACTGATCTGTTGGATGCAGCGGGCAGGTGAATCCACCTGGTTTTCATATTCCCTGCTGCCAGTGAGACATGAGATCTGAGTGTCATCTGCATAGTTGTGGTAAGACACCATTGTTGCTGCGTATTAACTGACCTTAGCGGGCAGCATGTACAGATTGAACAGCAGGGGTCCCCAAATTGACCCCGGGCCTCCACAGCTCAGCGGACATTTTATCTGAGCCACATTTTCCAATTTCAACAAAGAAACTCCCTGTTTTCTAGATAGGACTTTGAACCAGTTAGTGCTTGTACCAGAGATGCCCACCCAGTCCTCCTAGTCTCTGTAAGAGGATCCCATGATCCACAGTGTCAAAAAGCAGCACTCAGATCTAACAGGATCAAGACTGAGACTTTGCCGCATCAGTGTTCAGGCGGATGTACTTTGTCACCTTGATAAGAGCAGTCTCAGTGCTGTGGTGGGGTCAAAACCCGACTGCGGAAAGTATCGAAAGAGTTGTTAATTTGGAGGAAGTTAATGAAGCTGTTGGTAAACAACTTTTTCAAGGACTTTGCCTACAAACGGCAGATTAGAGATTGGTCGGAGGTAATTGTTCAATATGTCGTGCATCAAGACTGCTCTTCTTTAGGAGGAGGCTTGATAACTGCAGTTTTCACAAGCTCTTGGGAATGTTCCCGATTGACGTGACATATTCACCTATGCAAGTGACTGGTGACAGCCAACTGTTAGATCCAGACGTTAGAATTTAGTGGGTAACACATTGAGGCAGCATGTAGATGAACTCAGACTGGTGACGATCTTGAAACAGTTTTGTCAGTTACAGGGTGCAAAGTGAGTCAGCTCTTAAGTGTCCTAGGTGGCATGCAAGGGATGTTAGTTTGCTTGTGGGTTGATGGGCAGTTTTAATGGCCTGAACCTTGTCATTAAAGAATACTGCAAACTCATTGCACTTAGATATGGAAATATCTAAGGCCACCGGCGTAACCACCATGAATAGGTGAATAAAACAAAAGTATATGAAAGAATGGAAAGAAAGCGATTTGACCCAACATGTGGCTTCACTTTTTGGACTGGTCAGTGCTTCCCTGGAAGTAGGGTAAGTCATGTTGAATTTTGAGGTTGTAGTTTTTGTATTCTTGTGAGACAGAAAAATCAAAGTTTTAAATTTACAAACCCAGGTAGGCTAGGCGATAGTTTCTGTTAAAATCGCCGCATTGTGAGTTCCTTGCCCTCCCTTTCCCTCTTCGGGTGTACTGACCTGTTGATATAAACCATCGTGGCTGAAGAGTACACTTTAAGAAATGACAGATTACGTTTCGGATACCTCTTAAAAACCTATATAGGAGACAAAACGTGATATATCATTATTTGGCACATCAGTCGGGCATGTCCACTCGGGCGGAGGCCCGGGGAGAAAAACGGCAGGACACCTCTGGAGGAACTATGTCTCTCACCTTGCCTTGGAACAACCGACGGGCGTTCCCCACCGGAGTATCTGGATTGCTTGTATGACTTGTCATGGGAAGTATGAGAAGTCTGCGAGTCCCCTGCTTAGACTGCTGAACCCGGCCCGGATCTAAGCGAGGGTAAGAAGAGCACTGGGGGAAGGATGGGCACATCGCCTTAACTCCAGGAATATTTTTGACAATGGCCATTTTTGTGACAAGAGCTCTCCAAACCACTCAATTTCCAACAATCCCCTTTTCTCCCATTAACCACAATTGAAGCCTGCCGCACGTGATGTCTTCAAGCCGTGGAACCGAAAACTGAACCCCACCAGCAACACAAACATATGGCTTTAAAATCCCTATGTGCAATGTTTTGTTGTTTTTCCCTCCGCGGCCTCATTCCGCATTATCATATCACTATTTAATGTAAACAATGCAGTCCAATTACCCCTGCGTGTGGCGTTACGGTTTTGGCTAAAAGGTTAGCGCTCGTGGATGATGTAAACATTTGGAACATCTGCTGTAGCTGTTTTCTTTTCAGACAGAAGCCGGGCCAGCTTCAAGTTACGTGATGCAGTGTGTTAATAGACTCCCTCTGGGGCCCAATCGTGCACACACGCCAAGAATAACAGGCCAGAAAGGCGAGAGCTTCTGCGGTAATCAGGGAGCGAGGGTAGAGGAGGGCTGTTTTTTTTTTTTTGTTTTTTTTACGGGAGGCTTCGTTGCTTTGAGGGAGCGCTTTTTGCCACCGGCTGTTTTTTTCAGGTTTACTATTTTGCGAGGTTGGCGATGTCACGTATTTTCAGACTATTTTCTAAACCGTACTGAACAGCTGATGTAGTATTTGCATGGTCATTCTGGTTTGTTTTGGGCGACTGTTAAGGAATCCCCAAAACGTTGTTTACTCAGCATAAAAAAAATATGCTGAGTAGAGTCTCTAAAGTGGTATTCATGGGTGTTCAGGTTGCTGTTATAGGCTACATTTTGAGGACATTGCCCCATAGTAAAATATGTTAGCTTTTAATTGTTAAGCGCTATGACAATGGTCCTAATTTTTTCCATCATTCTAAAGCCATAGATATGCACATAATTGGCTGTAGACCTCACAGCGACTAGGGCAAAAGTTCATATTAGTCAATTAATTTGTTTAGATTATACAGGTTTAAATGAAGCTACAAAAAACGTGAAATATTTTTTTGTACATTTGCTTTGCCTGTGCCAATGAAACTTGTGATAAGGCTTGGCACATAAATTTGAAAAGTCACATTGGCAACATTTTTGTGTATTGAATTAAACAGGGGGTCACATGTTTGGACAGCCTTTTTTAACTTTTTTTTTTGTATGTGGACACTGGTGGCAAGGTAGATTTAGTGTCTCCCCAAGACACGACATAGTATTCATCTGTGGAATTGCACCCGACACACCTTGTGGTCAGTGGCTCTACTAACTGATCGTTGACTGTCAAGAGCGGGATTCGAACCGCCAACCTTCAGATCACTGGACAAACTGCCTCTACCAACTGCGCTAAAATACCGAAGACGCCGATCACGGGTGCGGGAAAGTCGCGGTAACGATGTTTACGAAGAATACAGCCATCCAATATTTTTTCCGGGACTTATCACCGAGAAATGCCGAATCACCGGGCGAGGTCCAGCGGGTCCATAAGCGGGCCTTCCAAGACTTCCTGCCAACCCCCGACACGTCCCTCCAAGCTTCTCCGGTGGGACCCCAAGGTCAAGTGATCACATTTGGGCCAATTTTCAGGCCACAACTTGGATTTCTCGCTGTTACATTAACTTTAACTGACCAAAAATATCTTGTAAAACCAACATCCATCGTCCAGAGTCTAAATCGATAGCGAACACAGACCAAAGTTTAAATCTGCCCAACTGGGACAGAATCGTAGGTCAGGATTGAAGAGCAGTTTCTCTGCTAATCACAAGCCACGCTTCTCAGTTCTGGTCAGGATTACAGGTGACCACACTGCGCTGTAGATCTGATGTGAAGAGGACGGGGGCCTAACTACACTAGAAAAACTGAAAGGAAAATTAAGTTGTCTCTAGTTTCAGCTGGAGCCTAAAAATAAATAAAGACTAACTACTAAAAAAAAAAACCCTATTTTTTCATCCCTAACCCTTTTATCACTTAACTACTGCCAACATTTGCAGAAATTGAAACGCACTTCAATAAACTCATCATGGTGAATAATAAGTAAGCTAAATTTATTTAAATTAATTGGGACCATCTGACAAATTGTTTAAATGAGCTAGACCTGTCAAAGAGCTACTACGAGTGCTTTAAGACCTACTTTTTTTTTTTTCTGTGGCAGCTGTATAGCGACCGGGCTATTGTGTGGCTATTTGCTAACCTAAGAAAGAAATGGCAGATCCACGCTTCTTATGAGGTCCAATCTCTGTTTAGTATGTATCAAGTACTTATTATTGCTTTTTTTATCTAAGGAGCTTTCATTATTTTATTCCAGCCATAAGAGAAGTGGTCCTTAGCCGAGGTTTGCAAAAGATCAGTTACTCAGTGATGCATGCGCTACTGGGGAAAAGAACTGGATAACAGACCTTGTTCACGTTTAAACCATTTTTAAGCAAAGTGCAATTGTAAACCTTGGAAGTACACGAGTAGGGGAATGTAGAAGGGAACAGTTACAAATCCTCAACAAAATCCACCAAATAGCGCAATCCGGAGAAGCCGATACGTACTCGGGATTCCTGCCTGCTTTGTAACAGGTCAATGTCCGTTTACAATTAGGAAACAGACCAAGGGGAGGGGCAGTTGAAAACTGGCACGAAGGTAAGAGATAGAGACGAGAGGCGTGTGCTCAT